>OU342962.1:31832843-32432843 GCA_910592155.1 Ypsolopha scabrella | reverse complement strand
GAATCTACATTTGGACAATTTAAGTGTGAGGCCATTATCACGTAAAAGTCTGAATACTTCCTCTAACCTTTTGAATCCCTGCTCCAAATCCGCTGACGGTACCAAAATATCGTCTAAATAAGCAAGAGCTGACTCAAAGCGTTTAGATCCCAGAATTCGATTGATCAACCTTTGGAAAACGGCTGGGGCATTGGCTAAGCCAAACGGCATCCGTTTAAACTCGTAGTGGCCGTCTGGCGTTACGAAACCGGTAAACCGTCGACTTTCTTCTGCCAAAGGGACCTGATAATACCCCGAAGCCAAATCTAGCGTGGTGAAATAGCAGTGGCCACTTAGGTTAGTAAGTTGGTCGTCTATTAAAGGAAGGGGAAAACAGTCCTTTTTAGTTTTGTTGTTTAAAGCCCTAAAATCAATGCACAGTCTATGTTCTCCGGTCTTCTTTTTAACCATCAAAATAGGACTTGCAAAATCTGAACTTGACTCTTGAATGATGTCGTTTTGTAACAATTCATCAATCATAACGCGAACTTGCTCCCTTTCCGAGAACGACAACCGATAAGGTCGATACATAACCGGTTTTTCATCTGTTACTTCAATTGTCATCTCGACATCTTTCACACATCTTATCTCACTGAGATTCATCGCAAAACAGTCGCGATACGATTGTAGAAGTTCATGTAACTTATTGAATGACTCGCTACTGACATGTTTACCTACTTTTATTTCCGATTTTTCAAGAGGTTCTAATGATGGACTGTCCCTAATTATTCTGTTTACGTACCGCACTTCTTTCTCAACAAAGGGCATCGCCCTAGTTAGTACAGTTTTGGGTTCCAGGACAAAAGCCACATTCGTCAAATTGCTCAACACTAAATGTCCTTTTCCATTTGTTAGAGTGTATGCGCCCTGATGAAGATGATACTCTTTGCCTGGCTGTCCGCAACTATACCCTTCTACGAAAACATCACCAGTATATAAGGGATCATCTGAACATACTTCAACTAAATTGATCCCTTGTATTTCAGTCGCACTTGAAACTGACAACTTCACACGTTTGTCTTGATCTTGTAATTCAGTACTGGGACTTTTGTAAAAAAAACAGTTTGCTGTTGTCCTTCAAAAGGCACACAAATGGAAGCTCAGTAAAGTCTTGACCAACCAGTAATGAAGTTTGTAAAAATTCATCTTTGACTACGAGTACCTCGATTTGGGATTCGACTTGATCAATTTTCAGAGTTACTATGGTTTTGTAGCTGGGAGTTATAATCGAGTTTCCAAATCCCTTAATAGCAGGTAAGGCAGTGAAATTCTTTGTCAAATTTAGATTTTGAGCATCAGATTCGCGTATCAAAGAACACTCGCTGCCGAAATCTACGTAAGCAACGAGATTTTGTCCTTCAATTGTCGCAGTCTTGAAGAACTTGTCATAACAATTGTTAACGGTAGAGATCGCTAATGTCTTTCTTTGTTCATTACCCGCAGATTTATTTTCAGTTCGAGGAACAAAGGGAACTAGATTGCAAGTCGCATTGTCATGAACTATTCTTTTACATTTTTGACATTTAGTCAATGGATTTGGGCACTGGTGAAAAGTATGACCTTTGATTTTACAATTAAAGCAAATGGCCGTGTTATTTTGATGGGAAGTGGAAGCGGAATTATTAACGGTACGGTTTCTAAATACACTTTCACTCTGTTTCCTCACAAATGGAATATCAACGGGTTTCTGAGAGTTAAGAAAATCCAATAAGTCTTCCGGTTCCCCACAATTTAAGGCTTGCGCTCCGTTCCTAATTGACTTATCTGTGATGCCATAAATTATACAATCTACTGTTTTCTTTCCTTGAATATCACATCTATTTAACAAGGTAAGTTTATCATAGAAATAGTCATTAAAATTATCATTATTCCGTGTGGTACGAGACAACATTTCTTCCAGAAGCCGACCATAACTTTGCTTAAAAGGAAATGCCTTTTTAAGTTTTAGTTGCCATTCGTTCCAACTATACACGACAGATGGTAAGGCTTCAAACCATTTCTTAGCTAAACCAGTTAATTTTTGTAAAGCAAAATGTATGGTCTGCTTCTCACTCCAATCATAAATACAAGTACACTCGTTTACTTTCCTAATCCAGCTTTCAATACTCTGGTGTTTTACTAGAAGGGTTGAACTCAGGTATAACATTGTTGAGGAAATTATTGTTAAATTCATTCGATTTTCCTTTCTCTTTTTGCAATGTGGAAAGGAATTTTTGTAATTCCTGGGCAGAATCATTCACAGTGGATTCTTTGGGATGTTCTGGCGAATGGTTTGGTGATAGCAAGGAGTACGCATCATGACTGACCTCTTCAATAAGCCACGGCGATGCTGGAGCTTTTCTTCGCGTCTTGGAGGTACGGCTCTGGCGTACTGGTGACGGTGAAGGTGGCCTCCTCCGTTTTCGCTGACGAGCTCGTGCTCGCTCTTTATTTCCAGGACTCTCCATAACCCCGGAAAGAAAAATACATTTATATATATATATTTCATACAAATTAGTTACTTGCTCAGTAGTTGAACTTATTTAATCTACTGGATGAACACTCATAGTGTATAGTTAATTAATTCTGTTCAGTATTTGTATAGTCCAATATTCTCCAAACAATGTCGTGGATACGACCAGTAAAAGAAAAACAAAACGTCAGAAAAGACAAATTAATATTTACTTTAAGCCTAGCTTACTTTGGGGACCGCTGCATTATATTACTCGTGTTATAAACTTATTTTGGTAATAAATAAAATTTTCATTTTTATTTTTCATTTTCATTTCATTACCACAAATAGGAACAATAAAAAAAATAGTAATTTACAAATAATTCCAACATTCATCTATAGTACACAAATTTGATAGTGACGCATCACTAATTACTCATAATTTCGAGGTTTATCATCGTTATTCAAAGTATGGTATTACCCATCGTTATAAGAGTACACAGTAAAAAATGGAGAAAAGCCAGAATGGACTTTTAGGCAAAGCCGTAATAATACAGAAGAAGAGGAAAAATAAGTAAAGGAAGTTTTGACTTCCTGCTTCATTAAATTTACTACAAAGACTACTATAGTGCGTCAAAATTAATGTTTTATTTATCTGGACATACAGGTTCAGTATGATCAGTAGATCGCTTCCCACAGGCTTGCAGGAAAAGTTAAAAGCTTAGATAAAACATACTAACTTATTTGGACCGAAGGCAATTACGTCTCAAAGGCAGTTACGCCAAGGCAGTTACGCCAAGGCAGTTACGCCAAGGCAGTTACGCCAAGGCAGTTACGCCAAGGCAGTTACGCCAAGGCAGTTACGCCAAGGCAGTTACGCCAAGGCAGTTACGCCAAGGCAGTTACGCCAAGGCAGTTACGCCAAGGCAGTTACGCCAGGGCAGTTACGCCAAGGCAGTTACGCCAAGGCAGTTACGCCAAGGCAGTTACGCCAGGGCAGTTACGCCAAGGCAGTTACGCCAAGGCAGTTACGCCAAGGCAGTTACGCCAAGGCAGTTACGCCAAGGCAGTAACGCTCCAAAGGCAATTACGCCCTGAAGGCATTTTCACCCCGAAGGCAATTACGCCCCAAAGGCAATTACGCCTCGAAGGCAATTACGCCCCAAAGGCAATTACGCCTCGAAGGCAATTACGCCCCAAAGGCAATTACGCCTCAAAGGCAATTACGCCTCAAAGTAGTGTAAAATACTTAACTTACTGACTTGGTTTGACAATGAGCCCGTATGCTGTAGTTATATATTATATCAGTATAATTTTCATGATAACCGATTAATTAGTTAATACTACCAACAAGACTTTTTGAAATATTCCTTATACAAAAAAAATAATAATATACATGTAAGTTAAGTCTAGCAATATTGATCACTTTTTGTATGAAATGGTGTACAATGACACCACGATACATGCAGGTTTTACGATGTTGAAGAGAGAAAAATAAAGTAATAATAACTTCACTACTATTTTTAGCCATTCAAACGATTTTAATTAAAAAAAAAAAAATCTTAATGGGTCATACAAGTTTATTATGACCAGGTTATCAAAAACAGATAGTCATTTATCAAATTAGTCGGGTAATTTGGTTTCCTTAAATCATACCATCGAGAAAACAAACGCAACAAAATATGCTCATTAATACAAAATAAAAATGACCAATGATTGAGGCTTATGATAATATTGTCGCAAAAACACATTATCAAGGAGTTGCCTTGACCAAACGGCTCGTACGATATATTACCATCAGTTTATTAGAATAACAATGTCAAGGAGTTGCCCTGACCGAATGCTAGTCCAACTAATCACTGGTAATTTGAACAATTAAACATGTAATTTGAGCAGTAAACAGTGTAATATTGCTAGGAAGCATTGTCAGAGAGTAGCCCCGACCAAATGATCCCAACAACAAATCAGATTAACACTGTCAACAACTGTACTGCTTACTACCAAGAAAGGAAATAAAAATAAAAAGGTACGATAAAAGGAAACATAATGAAAAATTAGTTTTTAAATAATTCATAAATTTACATACCTTTGTGGGCTGAAGATTTTGATCCCACTTCTGAAGTTTTATGAAATAAAACTCCTCAGAAGTTTTTCACAGTTATATTATGTTCACACTTCAAATAACATAATGGGCTTTTCACAATTATAATTGAACTACAGAAGTACACTTTGCAAATCAACCGATATCGGACCGTATTCGAGCAGAGTAACGTTCTGCGACTGCGTTTTGAAGAAAAACTGTGGTTGAACCGCGCGTGTACTCTTTTATAATTTGCCAGGCCCCATCTTTTCGCGCTATCTTTCCGCGCCACATTTTAGCACGTCCCCGAATCAACATTGTCATGATATTCAGGGTAATCGGTTCAACCGCGTTTCCTTTAACAACAAAATCGAGTAAATGTGATTTATATATGCTTATTAATTATCTAAATTTAATACAATTTGGAATTAATTATGGATTCACGACACTACGTTTAACTATATACACGTAGTAATGAATAAATACTATAAAAAGTATGGGATATACTATTCGAATGAAATGTGTATACAAAGTGAAGGTAGCCGAATGATAAAGTATATAAATGTCGCATACACTTAGTGAATAACCATCGTAAGAACCGTCAGATAACGGTATCGTTATTAGTAAACAGATGAAAAACAACCAACAATTCATAACAACAAGGATCATAATTTCATTATGATAATAGACACACAAATATTTTTTTGCTGCGTCTACCCCGCACCATGTATAACAATAGAAACCCGTTTGATTAACTAAACTTCTCAAACTGTTACCACTCAAGTAAATGACCATTATAATTTTTTTAACAACCGCAAATAAAGACATCAGACTTACAGAAATGTAAAAAATATCCAAAAATAAATGTAATAACCACACCATAAGTGATACACTACAACACGTAGTATTTACTTTAGCCCGGCAATCTTTGTTTCTTGTACCTTGCTTAGGTCTTTTTCGGACTTTATAAATACAGCCAGGAACACAGATCCGTCCGGTCTATAATGCCTGAATGCAGTTTCAGGTGTGACTAAGAATCTTGCCATTGCAATCTTAACCCGATGCACTAGGATGCATTTCACTCAAAATGCACTTGAATTTTTTCACTACAAACGGTGGTTGCGAGCCTCCGGGCTTGCTCCTGGATAAGTTCTAGACATAAATCTCTGCAAAAGACTTGCAGGTGTTGCACAAAAGTAAGAAAATCACAGTTGCATAGCCCATGAAGCCCACGGCGCAAAACTTAGACTTCTAGTAACGTAACGTCGATCCTAGGCTAGCTAGGCTTTCTTAATCTAGAAACGTTCGTGACGAATGTAGAGATCATGTCACGTTTTTTTTTGTATGTGTATATGTGTGTGTGTGTGTGTGTGTGTGTGTGTGTGTGTCTAGTTAGTGTACGAACATTTTATGAACATTTTATTTATTTACATTATAAAGCTGTGTGTCATCCGTCACCGTCTTGCCCGCCGGACTCTCAGACGGCGAAAGCAGCAGCAAATATGTTAGCGAAAAGCGTTTTCATACTTTAGTTTTGTTTTGTGGCCGTAGCAACGAAATTAACCCAAATACTTTATCTTGGGTTTTTCATAATAACTCCACGGGTGTGTTAGCACCTCATTTATCGATTCACAAAGTGCTTTTCCTCGTTATAAACGACCCGTCGTCAAATGAAACGATCGATAAAAGTCGCCTGAATATATGTGGCAAATACATGCAATGTCGTAACGGGGAATTCCAGTGAATTTCAGCCAAGGTTGCGGCAAGTACCTTGGGCGTGGAATCACATAAACAAAAATTATGTGCGGCGCGCCCGAAGTGTCGCTACGCTAAGTGTCTTAATAGGAAACCCCAGTAAATTTCAGCGGAATGTGGGCGTGTAATGATATAATTAGAAATTATGACTGCGACACTGCGGCGCCCGTAGGCGAGTTTACGGGCGCCTCGCAGGCGAGCACCCGCTGTGTAACGTTCGACTGCACTTTCGTATGTTGCGACGTATTCGCTGATGGGCTCCAAGCCGCTGTCGATAAGCCTGAGTAAAATACATGATTTTTTCTTCAAAGATAGCACAGTCGCCGCACCTGATTCCATTGTGTGACCGGGAGCTCCATGCAGCGTTGGAGAGTCACCTGCACCGCGGTTTTATCGGTAGCTCGATGGTGCGACGACTCCGACACGAAGTCTTTTAAGATTATATGTAACGTAACGTCGTTCGTAAGCTCACCTGCTCGTAGACCTTTGCTACAGACATTCCTTAATCTTGAAACGTTCGTGACGAATGTAGAGATCATACCACGTTTGTATGTGTATATGTGTGTGTATGTATATAGTTATCGTACACGTACACGTATGTTGCATAGGTAAGATAGTATGACGTGAACATGTCTTTACTACGTTTACTACGACCGTCGTCATGTAGCAGTCAGCATGTCAGCAATGATAGTATAACGTTAGGGTGCCGGAGCAGCAAGCGCAAGTACGAACGTCTGATATATGCACTCTGTATCAATGCGCCGCAACGCTCGAGACACATCGATGGTGCAATGTTGCATAAACATTATTTACATTATGAAAGCTGTGTGTTATCCGTCACCGTTCTGCTCGGACCCTCGGACGGCGAGATGTTTCGCTATGTTAGCGAAAAGCGTTGTCAAACTTTACTTTTGTGTAGCAACCAAATAATCCCAAATACCTTATCTTCGGTTTTATAAAAACTAGCACGGGTTCGTTGCTACGTCATTTCGTGATTCCCGAAGTATTTTTCCTTGTTAGCCAAACGATTAAACCCATAGGTATAGGTCAAATAATTATTTGACTTATCGACCCGTTGTAATGAGGATAACGATCACTAAAAGGTATGTCGCTAGGCATGACCATGTGTGGCAAGGCCGAATGATGTCATTGGGAATTCACCTGAATTTCAGCCAAGGTTGCGTCTATCGTGTAGTTAATTAAACATTCTCGCCGCGCCCCGTTGCTATATGCGCACCTTTGAAAACAAAATCACGGCAGGACTTTTGTATGTTGCGACGTGTTCGCTGATGGGCGCCAAGCCGCTGTCGATAAGCCTGAGTAAAATACATGGTTTTTTCTTCAAAGATAGCGCACTCGTTGCACCTCGTTCCGTTGCGTTACCGAGATCTACATGCAGCCTTGGATAGTCACGTGCAGAGCGGTCTTATCGGTAGCTCGGTGGTACGTACGGCCAAGACGGAGTTACACCTGGTCGGCGTGCAAGTTAATCATGTACGGAGTTTGAAAAAGAGCATGTCAAAACGTATGCACGTTGTATTAGCCACATTAGGTACAAACCCAACTTTAGTTTAAAAACAAACGGTATGATAACATTTATTTAGTTATGGCATAAAAATATGGTGAAATTTCCGTTGACGTCAGGGTTTCAGCCAAACCACAGAAATAGTTGCCTATTATTACAATGGTATCGGCATTATTTCTGATGGGTGACGCAAAAGTATAAACCGCTCGCGATTTAACCACAATTATTTATTAATTTTATTTCAGGATTAATGCCTGAATGCCTAATCAATTTTCCTTACATTGCGTCATTGGATCGTTCATTTTGCGGCCGCTGATATCAGCAGGCTACTATATAAGGCCCAAATCTTCCTTGATATTCATAAACCCACCGACAGCCACTGAGTGAACAAGTTCGCCCACAGGAATACTGTGACCCGTGACTCGTGACCCTCCGTGCTCTATGTAAGTATTGAATATTTAAATTATTTATTTTGTGCATTTTTATACTTCTCCTTTGCCTTCTTTCCAGGGATAAAGCGCCTGTTTTATGACTGAATTCAATATTTTATTTCTTTTCATTCGCAGCTACTGAATCAAAATGCTGCCAAACAGTCTGCTGGTGCTGATGGCGGTGTGCATGCTGGTCACGGCGAGGCCTGAATCAAAGCTGGAGCTGCCCAACCATCAAAAAGCTGTGAGTATCGAATTTCTACAAACTCCTATCAACGACCCATTCAAGTTTCTTATTACCGTTGCAACTACTAAGCAAAGAGTTTGTCCTATGCCCCGACTCTCAGTACGTCTTGTAAGCTTCAACGAAATTAATGTTAATTTTTCTATTTACAGATGACCGATCCCACCAGGTCCCGCCGGAGTGCCGAAGGACCACCAGAGTCGCACGTCGTCAAGAAGTCCGGGGTGCTGGGGACCCGCATCGGATGGCGTGAGGGCCCAGACCCCAACACATACTGGGAAGTTTAGGGGAACAATACGCTTATTTGTTTTTTTATACTTTTTAAAATAAAAGTTATTGTACAATATTTCCTGGTATTATTGACGTAGATAAGCTGACGCGACACCGCGTCCAGTAGGTATCCCAACTGTTGTATATACCTGGCTGCGAGCTTAGGTTACCATCGGTCTGCTAGGCTACATGCACATGTAATGTGCATCGGACCGATGTGCAGATATAGACGTCACGCTGCAACTTGTGCAACAGATACTGCACTCTAATAGGTCGAGCATAACGGCTTGGGAGTTAGCACCATTGCATGATAGAACTGTGTCTCCTGAGTTCAAAAATACCACTCCCCGCTCCCCCCGACCCTTAACTTTGGAGTTATAGGCCGTACGGACTTGTGTCATTGGGTGTATGATGGGGGATGTTTCGTCTCGTCGCATGAAAATCTTCCAGTGCTTCACCCATAGGTACTGAAAACCCATTTCTATTTTCACTCTTTTGGCCTTTGAGAGGAGTGTTTTATAGTGAACCGTCAAGTGGTCATTGACATAGATACGATCATTTCCTCCTCAGCCCAAAGCTGAAGTTTTCAACGGAGATTCTTTCGGTGCAGTCCTAGATGCGCTGACAAAGTCTTCCTTGATATACCGGTTATTGAAGCTCACAATTATAAGTTTAGTCTGCTCAGGGTTACGAGACTGGACTCTGGTGACAAAATTAGTTGTATTTTTCTGAATGGGGTAATTGATCTTTGCTTCAATAGAAGTAACAATATCGAACAGGTTCTCATTTTTGGTCAGTTTGACTCCCTTGATCTCGATATTATTTATTCGAGACCACTGATCTTTGTCACGAATGTCCTCCTCAATCCTATCCAGGCGACTCTGAATCAAGTTCACTTGGTCTTTCTTAGCATTTTCAACTTGCGACAATCGTTCTTCTGTCTTTTTTACCCTTGTGGCAAGGTCGTTGATGGTATCACTAGCCACTTTGACACTCGCTTTTAATCCTGTGTAAGTGATTCTAACGGCGCCAGTTTTGCGGATAAAGCTCTTATTTCGGCTAAAAGTACAGATGTTGAGGGCTGATCGGAGCTAACAGGAGAAATGGGAACGGCGGGAACAGCATCAGCCTGTGAGATTTGTTGCCCTAATTGTTTGCACTTTTGACAAAGCCAGGTAAGTTTCCGCTCACCAAGCTTGCGGTATCCGACTCCAGTGATTCCCGCACGTCACGTTCACAAGCATAGCATAGCAATAAGCACCGTCAGTTAGTACGTCAAGACACAGTGCACACTTCTTTGAATCCATGTTGCACGAAAGATTGAGAACCGTTGGCTACTGTCCGCAAGCGATAAGCAACAGGTAAAACGTGCGCGCGGTACGGTAGCGAGGCGCGAACTGTAAATGATATCTAGTTTACGTGCTGCAATGCAAGTCCAAGCTTTATATCATATCAAATTCGCACTCTAGGTTATAATATTCACTCTATTGGAGGTTGAAGTTCTAGAACAAAAAATTTAGCAGCATATATGGAACTGAGAGCTTCTGAACACTGATTTTTCTCACTTATTATTGCAAAAGGGAGCTACAGTAGCGAAAATTAGCAACCAAAGTTAATATATATAATATTGACGCCATTTTCTGAGACAATTACATAATTGTTTCATATATTTCTCTTTATTTGAACACACAGCACAGTTAAGTATGATCAAAAACATCATGTTATCGATAGTTATCCATAAATTAACATAAATCAGCGTTAAACTTATCAAAATTAAGACAATTTTAGATCCGCAGTTACAAATTCATCAGATTTTTATAAGATCTTCAATAAATTTAGGGCCCAATCGTTTTATTCCGAAAACACCATATATGTTTTACAGTAAATTCAATTTGCCGATGTTTTTCACCTAAACAAGCCGTATAACTCAAATATTGTATTTAGATTATAATTCCACCATTTTATTATTTCACTACATGTCATAACCATTTATCTAACGCTTCATATAAAATTCAATATGTATTACATTAAAAACACTATTTTGCGCTTCAAGCTGCAATTTACGACACGGAGTGAATGACAAATTTGACGTTCGTTCATTAAATTAGTGTCAATGTCAGCTTTCAGCTGCTATTTTCACTTCTCAATTGTGCTTCAGTAGTGAAAATAGCAGTTGAGTGTGCTTAAGGAGTGAAAAAAGCAACTCTACTGGATCTATTAAATAAGGTCTCTAAGGCTTCTAACTGCAATTCTATACGCTATATAGCTCTTAAGCAACCTCTTTGTGCTACTTTCTTAACTTAAATGGTTAGAATTTCAAGACAATTTTATTATTAAGTAATATATATTATACTTATTTATTTAGCGAGTATGTTAAGGCTAGTTTTAAGTCGATATTGTTTCCAAATTTGTTTTCCTTTTTTTAAATCATTTATGTGGGTATTTTTCTTTATGTGTGCACATAGGACTATGCACTTTTTTACCAACATGTCCATAGCACCTAGGTTTTGCTGTTAGAAATCTCTTTCAGAGATAAGCTCGCCTATAGCACATTTAATTTAAGACTACTTGTAAATATTAATAACTGTGTGCAATAAAGAATATGAATATGAATATATGAATACTTTCATACATAAAGATGATTCTATCATCAAACCTGTAAATAAATTATTTTTAGTAATTTTCGGTGAAAAGTGGGTGTACCAAGTGTGGACTGTGACCCGCATTTCACACTTTACACTTAGGAACACCTCTAAAACCCCGTCAGGGATTCATGTGGTAACGATATGTTGTATTGTATATGTTTGTGTCCTTAGGGAAGCGTCCGTTCCCGGGAAACAAACAATAGCCTTTGTCCAAGTCAGGCCATTATAATACTAAAATATATTTCTTAAACGGTTGGTTTGTTCCAGAGATTTCTCCCTTAAATTTAATTTATAGTTATGTCCACAGGGAACTGCCCGTGCCCAGGGCAAGATCTATGCTCCTATCCTATGGACCTATGTCCAAGTGAAGAGTCTAACCATCACAACAGTGAAACATTTATCAACATCGGTTCAGTAGTTTGCCTGCGCGATTCTAATTTATGGCTGTGTCCTTGGGGAACTGCCCGTCTCCAAGGGATCAAACTATGGCCATACTCAGTCATCGTTAATGTAGCTTCTTATTATATAATTTTCAATTTCGCATCAGTAGTTCCGGAGATTACCTCCTACACCCAAACTCACAAAGTAGCAAACCCACATCTCTTTACGATTATTATAAATAGTGTACGTACTCGTAAGTGTACATTCGCAATGGTTGAAGATTGAGATGCATACTGAGTTCTGGTATATAATTACTTAAATCTGGCAGTAATCACTTTTCCAAGTATACAATTAGCAAGAGGACTTCCAGGATCATTACATTAAAGATGGAAATCTGTAGTCAAATTAAACTGATACAGTTTTCCCATAATTAATTACAGGCAGGTTTAAATAATGATTAGCTCCCTAAATAACAGGGTAGTTGTAGATAAACTTAATTAACTACATTTTTATGCATGCCAATATTTAAAAAGTCAGGAATATTGCTTTTGCCTTGTTTGTATATCAAACAAATTTGCTTGTTCGTAAAACAAAATCCTGGGATTTTTCGAAAGGTCCGGGAAGTTTGCAAAAAACAACTCCGAGGTAGGATAATGAATAGACTTGTGGCACCACCAAGCAGAATGTATTCCAAATGGCAGTCCAGATTTAAAATGAACTGCCTGATGATTTAAAAGAGCTACCCTTTACCCGATTTAAGAAGAAGCTTCATGTTTGGCTAATAAGCAACTGCTTTTACTCCATTGGTGAATACTTTAGACATAAAACAAACCAAAAATTCTGATTAACAGTGACATCAAAAAATTATTATTTAAGTGTTAATTTTGTAGATATTATAATTATGATTATGACGATTGTAAATATATTACTTTGAAATTTGTACGCCTCAAGGGGCAGATTTTTGTTGGTCTCGACATATGTATTTGTAATCTTTATTTTGTACGTAAACAACCAAAAACCCTTTGATAAGGCTATAACAGCGAAACCGGTAAGGGAAATAATATGAATAAGTGGACAAGTACAAGTGTTTTTCAGTCAAAAATGTATCAAAAGTTCCATCAAGTGCCAACAATCACGAGCATCAACTCCTTTATTTTGTACCAAAAATCTTGCAAATAAATATTTGAATCGTTTGGAAAAACTACACAGCTTTCTTACTTGCTTCGAGTAATGTTGGAGAATACTGCCCAAGTTGCACAGCCGCGCGTCGGCAACTCTCGGTGTGTTGTATTAAGCTCTTTGTTGTGTTCTGACGAGCTGCTAGTCGTAGCATACAGAAACTAAACATGTTGTCAATTACTTCTACACTTACAAACAATAAAGATTGTTCTCTAAATTGGCTCCTCAATTCAGGACTTAATTATTATCACATTTAACACTTTGGGAGTCCGTAGCAGCGTGCGCCGGCGCCGCGCCGTGTGATTAATTACGATCCACGCTTAGTATGGTCAGTCTTTGTATGGGTGACAATTGATGTGATTTACATCTGGGTCCCTCCATGTCTTGGAAAGCACGTAAAGTTGTTTGTCCCGGCTGATATCGAAAGATAATGGTCATGATGCCCTGTCAGAGGACAGTATAGTGGCCTGAACAACTCTGATACCACGTTGCCAGTAACTACAAGACAGGAAGAATAAGATTAGTAACAATATCAATCATAGTAGTAAGTAATAAGTTAGTTTTTATTTCTCCAAAATCGATGACAGAAATCTTTGATCAAATTTAACTCCTAAAGGGTCAAGATCAATAAATAGTTTATCTTCTGACCAACCTCGAGTGTACTTTCAGTGTATACCGAGTGGGGGTGGAAGGGGGTCCAGCCTAGGAAAGCAAGATGGGTGACCCCAACTTCCAGAATAACGCAGTACGACACAACGAAGTCTCGAGTACAAAACGCTTCTCCATAAATAAACCGATTCCCTGAAGCCGAGAAGTTTCTCGTAACGAAGTTGTTCCACAAAGTTCACGTGACGGAGTTGAACGATGCCGATGTGTGCCACCTGCCGCAAGGCACGTAGCTCGGGGTGCTCCAGTGTCGTCTCGTGGAACAAAGGGACTATAAAAAGGTGTGCTAACAATATATGTCTCTTCAGTATTAACGGTCATATGTTCATTGGACTTCAGCCCCGTGTGCAGAGACAACGGCTATTTACTGGTGGTAGGGTTCGGCCGTGGCTTGTGCCATGTGGCCCTATGACGTCACCATGCCGCCAAGCGACGCGACGTGTTCGGGTGTGCCTCACGAGTAGCCGCACTGGGGTTGTACAACAGACAGTTGCGTGGTGTCAGTCATTCATCCGTTACAGATTGCAGAAGTCGAAAATCCCTAGTCTCTAGGAAGACTAATTGATCTTCGCAAATTTACAATTCCTAGAAGTGGCCTGTTCTTAGTATAGTATTTAACATGTTATATCGATGATTAAACTTTAAGTAAACTTTTATCAAAATCTAAAATCTAGATTTTGTCGCTAGAGTTTACGATCTGTCAGTCAGTACATTACTGCTGAACTAAACACAGCTTACGAGCTAAATATTGATGCAATGGATAAATTTACTTTTACGAGGCCATAGACAAGCATACATACACACATTTTTACATACATATACTACCTAACTACATACTGAACACCACAGTTGTCATATTGTCATAATTTCATTAAAAATATATAGATTATTATGGAGAAAATATTGTGCTTATTTTTTTTGAAGTTTTTGAATATTAAGTTTTGGAATATTCTTTTACAACTATGTAATAAAATACTCAATATTCTTTACAGCTAAATTTAAAGCAACTGTGACTTTTAAGAAAATATGTAAAATCATTTTGTTTTTTTTTTAAACTTCATAATTAAATTCACTTGTACTTGTTTCACTGGTTTTAATTTTAAGGTTTACATACAGTACAAGTGAATTTCATTATGATGTTTTCCAAGTTTCACCAAGTTTCACCAATCTCAAGTATAAATGATTTTTTTATACGTTTTTAGCTTTTGCTTATTTCAATAATTGCGTATTATTTGTTCTTTGATCCACCGACAGGAACAGATCGAATAACCAATCGTGTCATGTAATTCAATGTTCCCGTTCCGGCACACTTCGAAGTCAAATTGTTGACGATTCAAACGCATGTCACACGTAGAAACAAACACATCTACTCCATAAAACTTCTTTTTTGCCTCTGCCAAGTTATTTTTATTTAATAACCAACTTCAATAATATTACTTACTTAAATAAAATAAATGAAAAATAAATAAAAAAAAACTGAACTCAAAACTGTATGTAACATACCTAAAACTAATTATATCTTAACTAAACTATTTAAAATAAATAAAAAATGCTGGCCAAATCGCCGCCAGCCGTCGCGTAGTCGCTGGGAAGGGTGCTCGAAGCGTCGACCAAACGCGACGAAATTTCCTTATAGAGATTTATATTTTTATTATTTTCATGAAGGGCTTTTATAACATGATTTGACATGAATGGCAGTCAATACAATGAAGCTAAACTTAGGTTTATTATATAAAAGGCTGAGCTGAGACCTCTATTTACGAATGTGAAGTGTGACGCGTGCTGGTACTGGCCTAGAAGTTAGCCGTCTTTCTTACTCACATTCGTCCATTCGTCTCCAAGAATGAGAAGAGAGCCCGTATTAGAAAGAAGAAAGAAAGAAAGAAAGAAAGAAAGAAAAGAGCTTTATTTCATAAAACCACAGTAGTTATCACAAATAATAATTAATATTAACAAATTAGGCATATTCTATGTTTAAGGAAAGGGAGTCCAGCTCAGCTTAATGCCACAGCCAAAGCCATAGCGCTGGTTTTCTGCTGGATCCTATTATTGTAGTGCAAGTGGAATAAACTGAAAAGATGTGGTCGGCAAACAGCTCTGCTACGCCCGATCCCGGTATAGCAACAGGGTTGTCACAATGCATTCTTTGTCATGGCGATCGTTATATTGTTAGTACTATTTCCTTTCTTTTCTTTCTCTGACACTAAATTACAGCGTTTCAGGGCAAATTGTTCAATAATATTGAAATATTGTAAAATACTGAAATCACTTTATATTTTGATAGAGTAAGTGCTTACACAGTGAAAACGGTTGATGATGCTTACATATTGAAACCGGTTGGTTAGTGTAATATTAAATATTATTATTAATACAAGTGTTTTTCATCACAACAATGTCATTAAACCTTTGTTTTACACGAAATTATCACGTAAATACATTAACAAATGTTGCTATAATAAATATTTTCAGTCATACGTGAGTGACATAACACTGGACCGCGTGCGTCCGAGACTCCCAAAACATGATCTCAGTCTAGACTTTCAGACTCTTCCTTATATCTTTTATCCAAGAGCAACTTAAATAAATGTTTCACTGTGATTTTCAAAAATATAAAGTGGACAGTAAAGTTTTGGATTTTACACATATTTCGATGAATATTTATGTACCGTAATGTCTTAGAAGCGATACAACAAATCAAATAATTTTAGGTTCACAGCATAGTATACTTTATACTATAGGTACTCAAAAATATTTTTGTTTCATTTCGATTTTTGGGATATTTCTCCTGAATTCTTAGGAAGACCCAAAACCATTCTCGAGTATTTTCAAGACATGAATTTTGTCTTGCGTTAGCTTGCCTCTCGCAGCGTGTTCCGTTAGTTCCGTACGAGCTCGGGAAATGAACGTTCGGGTCAACCAATAACAGTCAGTCAGTGCTCTATAACCCGAACTTGACTGTAGAATGAAATAGCAAGCATAGCGACCCCGTGCGCGACTGACTTCAAGCATTCGGATACAGGGCTCTCAAGGCCCCAACACAAAGTTAATAAACTGAGGGACTCCTGTTGGAAACAGGATTGTACTTAGTTCCATGCAATATTTTTTTCTAAAACTACATAAATACATTTTAAGAATGGAAAGCAAAGTTCTGCTTGTTCTTCGTAACGTTTTCATAAACTCATTCGTGACTTTTCCATCAATAAATTATAGGTCGCTTCAATGAACTATTATTTTATATTTAGCAGTGTAAATATTTTATCTACTCCGCTTCTTATCCTCATAATGTGTTAGTTTCTCGAAGAATATTAGTTTCAGCATGTTGAAATCCGTCATTGGCAGTATGCTTAGACAATATTTTTAAACCTTCACTTTTTGCGTTTCTGTGGATTTTTGTTACCAAATAAATTAAATTACGAACTGCTAGTTAGCGTAGAACGTTGATTTTAGAGTTTTTCATCACTCTGAAAGTATGTCGTCTTTAATCCGAATTGCGGAATGTAAATTCGATGTAGAGCCCTGATAGTGTAAGTAAATTTGAAAATTTAACATTAACAAGGCTTCTCACATTCACTTACTGCCTAATCACTCGTCTAGCCAATGCCAATGGAAATATATATGTTTTCTCTGATCTCTTTTTATTTTTTTGTTATGTATTGTAGTAACGAACACCACAACAACTAAGGGTCATTGTAGATTTCTTTACGGGAGGCTACTGATTGTCTTGCATTGATTACATATATTAATTTATCAATGAAAACAAACATAGAGCAGAATGTTAAAGAAAGAGCATTTTTAATATTTTATCCTCTAGGGTCGGGTACAGGATTCGAAACTCAAGCTCAAACTAAGGCTCGGCCTACATGTAAATTGATGTTTGTGTTTGAATAAATAAATTAAATTAAAATTAAATTACATTAAATGCGCGGACTTCAGCCAATATCCATGATGTCGTACCTTTACCGTTAATTTATGACGCATCAGTATATTTCATAAAATATAGTTTTCATTTCATAACCAGGTATATAATTTATACAGGAATAGTTTGTAAAGTGGGCGTGTACAAGTTATTTTGAATGGAAATAGAAGTAAATAGCAAATATCTTTTACAAACAACGTGTTCTAACTTTACAAATAAAGCAATATAAATCATTTTTGCGGCCGGAGCTGAGAGTCGTATATTTATCTAGTTGACCGCGTCACTATAGCGCCCGAGCCAGCGAGAATAGGGACCACGAAAACTGTCTAGGTAATATTTGTGTCCAGCGAACATATGGTCAACTTATAATGTAGGACATAGCTCAGTCATTGCTAATTATTGCTTTGAGAAATAAATTTATTATTATTTAAAAAATTATAACTCGTTATATAATTTTTAGGAAAAATCAACACATTAACTAACATAAAAAAACTATACCTAAAATATACAATTAAAATTAAACCTATCGATATTAAAAACTAATAAAAAATGCTGTCGAGGTTGACGCTGCCGCATGGCAGGGTGCCCAAGTCGCTTACCGCGTTACCTCGCTGTATGGCCAAGCTTATGCGTTGTCCAAAATAGGCTCCGGCTCTTGGGTCACCAGACCCGTCGACCAAACGCGACGAAATTTGCTGGAATAATCGTCGCGCTTCTGGGCCCCATGGTCCGAACGTTTCCACGACAAACGGCACAAACATGCAACCTTCACCGAGAGCTGCATATTTGCGCCGCTTGTTGCGCTCAGCCGTTGCAGAAATGTGAAATGGAAGTCACAGTCCACACTCGGCACACCCGCGTTTCACCGACGATTATTACGTCCCAACGTGATGGGTGGTGAGCCCTATCGCCGTTCTTCGGGCACAAATACACGCTTTTTGAGCATGCAGGTTTCCTCACGACGTTTTCCTTCACTGTTCAGCAAGTGGTAAGTATTAAAACTTATTGTAAAACTTAAATCATTTGATGAATAACAAATCTTTCGAGAACATTTAAGTAAATCGAGTATACGAGTAGAACACTGAATAAACGAGCTCGAGTCAGTTTGATTGGCATTAAAGCTCCTATTTTAAATTATTCTTATATACCAAACTTATAAAAGTTATTTTAATCATAGCTTGCCAAATTGGACTATCAATTCTTAGTAGAACATAACTTTATTATGCTATGGTTTTTAGTTATAACTAGTCACTATATAATATATAGAGGTATTGTTCACGAAAATAGCAGCGATTTTGTTAGTAGTTCATAAGAATGGTGGTCAAAAGTCTATGTATACCTAAGAACAAAGTGACGCCTTTGAATCTTCTTAACTTTTTAATCACAGAAAACTCATTTTAAGGGGCCTTTCAAGTCTTCTGAGTGTTGTTATTGATTGAAGTGAGTTAATTTCGTTTAGAAGGTCATTATGTCAAATTTGGCTGAAATCCAAGTCTCCCGAGCTGTTGCTCTGCTTCAAAAGGGTCGAATTATGCGATATGTAGGAAGGAGTTTATGTAACAGTCACCCCTTCTTTTATCTAGACTATGAAAAGGATACCTAAAGATGGGAAAATACTTAAGAGTCAAGAGGCAAGGTCATACGAGAAAACTACACCTTTGCATGATCGCTACATTATCACCTGTGCTTTACGTAACCACACCAGTATTGCAAGAGATCGGCATAATACACCGAGGGCGGCTACTGGCGCTGACCGTGCATCTAACTGTTCAACACAGACCAGCTCGTCAACAGCTCGCACAAAACCACGTTAACTGGCAGCACCGACATTGGAGGCCAGTGCTCTTTACTGACGAGTCAGGATTCCGTATAACACGTTGCGATGGTCATCATGGTAGATACGGATCTACAGACGCCCAAACGAGGGATACAGTGCAGCGGAGTTAGTTTGGACGAGCGCACAGATCTCATCGTTGTTCCCGGGCGGTTGAATGCTCAAGCTTACATCAAAAACGTGCTCGAAGACCACGTCTTGCCTGCAGCAAATGGTATCGTCCCGGAGTTTGCTTTTATGCAAGATAATGCCAGACTACATAATGCAGCCATCACGATAAATTACTTACGGCATCATGAAATCCGTATAATGGAGTGGTCTGCCATGTGCCCTGATATAAAACCAATATTTATTCAAACTCATTTGGGATTTGCTTGTGATGGACGCATCCGGAAACATCTAATTGCACCTCAAATTGCGGCTCACTGAAGCATTAATCGAAGAATGGGAGATGATTCCGCAAGAAGATATTTGGAGGATTATACGAAGCATGCCGCGTCCTTGTCGAGCTGTAATCAAGGCTCATGGAGGCCACACATAAAAGTTTATAGGCGACACTATCGGATGGTGCAGTAATAACCAGTTTATTACTTTTTTTTTTAAATCGGCTGTTTCGATTCCCTGCTAGAGAAATTATTTTTTTCAATTACCTAATGATGTAGTTTTGGTTTTTATCATAACTTCTTTTCTCCTTTGAGCATTTTTCGTTATTCCCTATAGTTTCGGATTTGGCCATTCACGCGCACTTGAACAATGAATTATGAAGGATTTGTTTTATAATGTTTGGTGACAACATTTTGCTGACAAATCTTTTATTTTGTACTCTAATAATAAAGTTTTATTTTTTTGAAAATCACCGCTTTCTTTTCTTGGGCAGGGATAGTTTATAAATCTAGGGATCCAGTTTTGGGTTTCATTAAAATCAGCCCCGAGTATCCATTGAGTATTTTTTGCTATGCCCTATAGTTTTGGATTTAGTCATCCACGCCCTGTTGACTAACGCTGTATTCGAGTATTAGAACTAGTAAAGTAAGGTAAGTTTCCAATCAGACTCTGTCAACATTGCCGAAGCAACCACTAGAGCGTAGTTGCCGAGCGAACCTTCCATTGTGTATCACGAAACTACACTTCGGGTACTCCGGAGAGTAATCAAAATAAGATATATTTTTGTTTATATAAATATTCTATTTCTGACCCCGGTATGTTTGTGAAGTAGCCTCAGTGCCCCCCTCCACCCCTGTCCCCACGTCGGTCACCAGGCGAGGGGCTCGTTACGTTGACAACTGACATATGCCTAGCTCGGTGACAGACAGCAGCACGGGTGAGTGCCCTGTGTTATTAAGATGCTCCTAAAAATAATCTGAAACCTTTCTCTCTAGATCGGCTAGAGGTGAGTCGCCTGAGTTTTGTTTTAAGGGTCTGTTTTAAAAGAGATTATGTAGCGACGCTGAGGTGTCTCTCTATGCGTTTGGTTAAGGATTATCGATTATTATGACATGTAATTTCAAGTGTAATTATGTTTTATTCAATACAAAAAATCGTGATAACCTGGCGACATTAATCAGACAAATTTTAGTTTTTTTGTACAGTTAATGTGATACAGAATAACAATTCTGGTACATTATGTTGCAGCATATTTATATGGCTGATGTTTTGGTAATTTGATTCATTGAATCATTGAAAAATCATTGAATGAAAGATAAGTAACTCTTTGAAATTGACAATGTGGTTATTTTTCTGTAAACGAGGCGTAGGAGATTAATCACTACAAAAAATATAAAGTAGTATTTGTGGTCTTCGTGAAAGCTGAAACTTATGTGAGAGAATGCAGGAAAGAGTAGCATTGTTTTATGTATTTTTTATTATTATTTAGTTCTGTGTATGTACCTAATGACCAATGTCTTAAAATATTTCAAATGTATAGCGTTGTAGAATTATCTGTAGAGATGTATTTTTTATGTAAATAAAATTTCGCATAAAAATGTAAGCGGCGTCTTAAATGGAAATGCGGGATGTCAGTTCAATTTACAGCCCTAAAATTAAATGATTCATTCGAAATGAAGCTCCCTTACAGTAACAGACTGGCTACATGACCATAACCTTCAATTAAATTCACGAAAAATCTAACTAATAACTTTTGTCCCTCATCAAAAAAGCCCACTAGAAATAAACTTTAGTTATGATGGTGTCAAGCTCAAAGTTGTGAAAGAAGCCACTTTACTTGGAATAGTGATAGACACGCACATAAGTTGGAAATCACATGTACAATAATAGAGAGCAAAAGTTTCACGTTTTAACTACGCACTACGGAAAATAAAAAAGACGACTGATATAAATACAGCACTTGTCACACACATACTATGCGTATGCACATGCGTGGCTCAGTTACGGCGTTATACTCTGGGGAAACAGTACTGACGTAACAGAACTATTTACTTTACAAGAAAATCTTGTCCGAATATTGGCTAACATAAAACAAACCGACAGCTGTAAACAAAACTTTCAAAAATATAAAATTCTCACCCCACCGTGCATATACATCTTAGAAATATGTAAATTAGTTCGAAACAACCAGGAAACCTACAAAAAAGGGAAAATAATAATAATTAATAAACTACTACTACGGAAGTTGATTGTTGAGATTGTCGCCGCTTGGCCGTTTTATCGAACATTGTTGTGATAGTGATAGATAGATAATATTTAATACTACACTACCCAACCGGTTTCACTATTTAAGCATCATCAAGGGCTTTTAAATTAATATTTTAAACTACTACTAACATTAACGCGTCTCAAATTACAATCCTCAAATACTTATGTAATGTCATTTCACTTAATCAACAAATTACCTAAAAGTTTATAAAATACCAAAACAGCTGCCCAGTTTGTACAACATCTAAAAAATCTGTTATTTGTTATACGTTACTGCACCGTCCAAGAATATTTGAACGGTAATAGTCTATCATAAAATAATAATTTTGTTTATTTATATCTACTATTACCATATTATATAACCAAACATAGCTTGTAATATTTACAAAATCTCAAAATAATTTTATTTTATTGTTAAACATCCGTATACTGTACATTATGCTTTCAATAAATATTGAGTATTGAGTAAATTGTCTAACTAAATGAGAATGGAAAATATCTGTTGTACCTAGTCTATTTTTCTTTTGTTATTCTGTATTTTATTTACACTATTATGTAAAATACCAGTCAAGTGCGAGAAGGTCACGCGCCTGGGGGTTCCGTACCATTCAATTAAGTTGATTTGAAATAAAATTACAAACATAAGAAATGTATGAAAACAAAACTGCAAAATTAAATTGGTTGACTATTACTCGTTAACTTGTCAAGCCTACTTAGTTTTTATATCCTTTCAATTTCGTTATATATGTCGCAGTTTTATGTCGAAATCAGGTTTATCAATAAAAACCTAGGCATTTGACCAAGAACCGGGAGAAGACAAATTATGATTTAATCTTATCAATCTTATCATAAACCTAAGAAAATCCAGTTCTTTGATCAAAAACCTAGATTAGATTAGTTTTATGATAAAATTGATGTCAAAAACCTAGACTGGTGTAGTTTTATACAAAATCAATGTCAAAATTGCCTCAAACAAAATTAAAAAAAATAGGTGCGACGACGAGCGATGTGAGGAGGAGCGTGTTAGGTTGCTTGTGATCATAAATTTGGGGAGCTAAGCGAAGCGGAGTGGAGCGAGGCGACCTGTATAGCTCTTAACATTTCATCATTTTATCATAAACTTAAACTAGTTCAGGTTTTTGATAAAAAATGAGCATTTTCTCCGGTTTATGATAAGATTTAATCATAATTTTGTCTTTTTACGGTTTTTGATCAAAAGCCTAGGTGTTAATCAAAAACCTGATTTTATCATGAACCTGCGACATATATACTACACTGCCGTGCATTTTTCCATAAACAACCGTTGGGCTGTTACAGGGGGGGGGGGGGGTTCACTTGACTCTAACAGGAAATTAAACTATTAATATGACACAATGCTGTACACAATGACACATGTCGACTGATCTGATTATTCATATTGTTAGTTTAATTTCCTGAATTCCTGAATGCCTTGAGAATGATGTATTAACCGAAACCGGTCGGGATTAACGTGTAAATCTTAAAATTAAAACCAGTGAAACAAGTACAAGTGAATTTAATTATGATTAATAATAACCGGTCAAGTGCGAGTCAGACTCGCATACCTAGGGTTTTTGCAAATTTATTATTTCACTTTGAACGTGCCTTAGTACTTGTAGCGAAAGGAAAATGCATAAAGAATACTAGAAAAATGCTATGCTATGCCAATTGCAAACACATTTGTGTTTAGTCGTAACATAACCGCTACAAATCACATTACCTATGTTAATGGGTCACGAGACTGTCTGCATGCAAGAAAATACCTATCATTGAAGTGCGAGATTTTGCGTGAGCACCCTTAGAATAATAATTTTCAATCGTAAAAATGTTTAATTGTCTATTGGCTGCTCACTCACTATACAATTGGTACGGAATCCTAATTGTGCAATCCCGACTCGCTGTTGGTCGGTGTTTAATAAGATAAGTATTTATTATTTTCTCTGACGCATGTCACTACAGACTGTGTCGTATCCACAAAGTGGCGCTAAGTGGAGACGAACGCGTGAAGGGCTGGAACTTGGTACAGTTTTCTTTTACGTAGCGGCAACATTTCTGGGATTCGGCGAAGGATCGTGTTGTCATGATACGGCCAGGTAGTATCTGCTGCGTATCATTCGGGTGAACACAAACTATATTCGCTCCACTGTCGATATATTGGCGCACATCAAATGATTGTGACGAGACAACGTCCGTGGAGGCGGTTACATGTTTTTGGCTGCCAGCGTCGTCGTATGTCTTGTATTAGGGCTATGGCTAACCTAACCTTAACGAAATAATTCTCTAATTTCTTGTCAGTTACGAAGCGGAATCAATTATGTGGAACCCTCGAGACCACAACCACACAACTTATGAAAAAGGTAGTTCTTTTCACAAAAGAAGTCCCCTGTCCATCCCCTGTCAGAAAGTAAATAAAGCGCGGGACTTTTATCGTGAAAAGAACTTTACATTGTGTGATATAAAGCGTGAAGTGCGCGACGTAGTACGCAGCGAATTGCAAACTGTTTTACAATTATATTCCGACAAGATCGACGAATACGAAGTAAAGATAAATTTGTACGAGAACCAGAACACAGAACTAAAAAACAACTTAAAGAATCTCGCACTGCGAAATGATGTACTGGAGCAAAAAATAAACATTATTGAACAAAGTCTGCTCAATAATTCTGTGGAAATATGTGGCGTTAAAGAACATGAAAATGGAGATGTGCCTAACATAGCCAATACTATATGTAAGAAATTAAATCAGAATCCTGCCGATATCATGAAGGTATATCGAAAAAAAGTAAGCCGCGCTGGAACCGCTAAAAACAGACCCTCGTCAATTACTGTATCGCTTCGTCAAGAATGCCGTGACAATTGGATAGAAGCCTCAAAAACTGTCAAAATCACTGAAAAAGATATAGGACGAGAGGACGATTCAAGAATCTATGTCCGTGAGTCTCTTACTCCAAACACGGCCTTTCTGCTATGGAAAACGAAAATGGCACTAAAAGAAACGGGCCTGCATAAATTTGTTTGGTGTAAAAATGGGCAAGTATTAGTACGTAGGGTCGAAAAGGAAAAATCTTTTACAGTGAGATCCTTATACGATATCGAAAGACTAGCATCGGTACTAGAAAAATAACCTAGAAGTTAATTAAATGAAATGCCTACCCTCACTCAAATAAAAGAGTTTGATTTACATTTACACATTCAAGAAACAAATCACGACAACTGGAATCAATTCACAGACGAAATACCTAGACAAAGTAATTCACTGATAACACTGAATGTTAACATCAGATCGATGATAAAAAACTTTGCTCAGTTAGAGATCATCGCTTCAAACAGCTCGCGGCTTATTCACGTCATCGTAGTTACGGAGGCTAACGAGTGCGTTAAATTGTTTGAGATACAAGGGTACGAAATGTTTAATGAGGTGAGAAAAACCAGAAAAGGAGGGGGTATTGTTATATATGTGCATAATAGTGTTACATTCACTAGAAAATCAATTTCAACAAGTAGTTTTGAATGCATCTTAGGAACAATAGAAACTAAGTATAATTTTAAGATGGACCTTTATGCTGTTTACAGATCACCAAATTTTAATA
The DNA here is from genome assembly GCA_910592155.1 of Ypsolopha scabrella. Taxonomy (NCBI): domain Eukaryota; kingdom Metazoa; phylum Arthropoda; class Insecta; order Lepidoptera; family Ypsolophidae; genus Ypsolopha; species Ypsolopha scabrella. The sequence goes on along the minus strand of OU342962.1, from coordinate 32,407,187 downwards.
AAAACTTATTCATCACCGAGTTATCTCACCTCGTATCCGTACATTCAGTTAAAAGTAATGCGATAGTCTTAGGCGATATAAATATTGACCTGAAGAAATTTGTTGTATCCTCACAACAATAGGTAGATACCAGATTTGTGGATGGTGTTAATTAATTGATAACACCAGATTAGGGCTTCCATCTATTTATTACTTAAAATACTAAACAGGACATCTGTCTTACTCAGTGTCGACCGATAGAGAGAGAGGCAGAGTTGCCATATACAATAAAATATAAAAACCTGAAGGTGCAATGTTGCCACACTCTCCCCCGTTACAATTTAAGACAATGAAGTTGTTTTTAGTACATTTCCTTTTTTTTTACATGAACTTCTGACCTAACTTATCCTAATACAATATTTCTATTCAGATCTATAAGTTTTGATTAATTGATTTGCATGCCTCTTCCAGACGTGCCCATCCACTTTAACTCTATAAGTAACACCCTCTGTTAAGACTTCAGATATGACCTCCAGAGACCAGTTTTTAGAATTTTTCCTAAAATCCTTAGCCATGACTTCCTCCCCAATATTAAAAGAGCATACCCTAGAACCTTTGTGATGTTTTCTTTGATTCTCTTGTTCTAAAGTGATTTTTGAAGAAATCGGTTGAGGTCATTCACCAAGTTGCTTTTGTTAAGATCTTGGATCCAAGAAGTTTTTCTCTCGGAAATTGCGTTTCTGATTGCTTCAGTAATTTCAGCCATACGTCAAATTTAAAACGATGTTTCGATTTGCAACGAAGTCACAACGTTCTTACTCTGTGTTCACAACGTGGGATAATGGCGGACTGCCAATTTCTTACGCACGCCGGGGTTTCGCTCGAAGTTTGCTTCGGTCCTCGTCGCCAATTTGTTGTATCCTCACAACAATAGGTAGATACCAGATTTGTGGATGGTGTTAATTAATTGATAACACCAGATTAGGGCTTCCATCTATTTATTACTTAAAATACTAAACAGGACATCTGTCTTACTCAGTGTCGACCGATAGAGAGAGAGGCAGAGTTGCCATATACAACAAAATATAAAAACCTGAAGGTGCAATGTTGCCACAAAATCAAATAAAAATAAAATACTTAAATTCACTCAGTGAAATAGGATTCGATTGCGGAATAAGTCAATACACACGAATTGAGATGCGAGACGGTCGTATTACTAAGTCGTGCATTGACCACATATTCATACGTAGTATGGCCGATAACTATGATCGAAATATACCAACAGCTGTAATAAACAATGCGTTGGCCGACCACTTTATAACCTGTTTTGCTATCACAGATCAGACAAATTCAAACTGCGGCGACAAAAGCAAAACAGTTCATAAACTAGACAGTAATAAGGTTCAATCTGAACTGCAAAATATTGATTGGAGTGAAGCACTATTATACGAGGACCCTAACGATGTACTTAACTTCATTATGGATAAGTTTACTTATACTTATGATAAATGTAAGTTCAAAACAATTTTTTTTTAAATAAAAGGAAAACATGTAAATGGATAAGTGATAAAATTAATAACATGTGTCAAAAAAAGACGAACTATTCAAAATTTGGAAAAATGATGAAAGCAATGTTAAAAATAGATTACTTTATAATATAAACAGAAATAAAACAAATAAACACATAAATATAGTAAAAAATAATTATATAAAAAACGAAGTATCAACAAACTTTAAAAATACAAAAAAGGTATGGGAAATTATAAATAGTTTATGCGGCAAAATAACAAAATCAATTGATGACGTAATATTAAAAACATTTAAAGTAGATACATGTTCCATATCGAATAACTTCGCCAAAGAATTTAAAAACAATGTAAAAAATATATGTTTTAATTGTAATATTCCATTAATTAATAAAAACGTATATCTAAGGAATACAGAAGTAGCAATGAAACTACACAAAGCGAGAAACGAGGTCATAGAAACCTTAATTAGACATTTGAACGACAAAAAAAGTCCTGGTATTGACGGTATACGCGCGTCTGACGGGACTATTTTAATAAATAGATGCTTTTACTCCTCTATGTATCCAGATAGATTAAAAATTGGAACTATTAGACCTATACATAAAAAGGGAAGCTATAAAGATATAAATAATTATAGACCTATAACTATTCTGTCGTGTATTGATAAGATAGTCGAAAAATATTTTGGTAATGAAATAAATAAATATCTCACTAAAAACAACATAATAAATAATAAACAATTTGGCTTTCAGAAAAAACGGAATACGTCACAGTTATTATGTAAGTTTACTAACGAAGTAAATAAGTACTTAAATAATAAATTACATGTAATTGCCATTTTTATCGACTTCAGTAAAGCCTTTGAAACCTTGGATCACAATACCCTGTATTCCAAGCTCGAACAGAACGGTATACAGGGCCCTCTTTTAAAATTCTTTAAAAACTATCATACCAATCGCTGTACAACTGTGAAAATAGCTGGAAAACATAGCAATATGATACCTACTGACGAGAGTACAGCCCAAGGTTCTATATTTGCCCCGCTGGAGTACCTACTCTAGGTAAACGATATGCCAAACATATTTTCGGAGGGGTCTGTATATCAGTTTGCAGACGATACACGCATGTTAGTAGCCCATAAAAATATACATGAAGCTCAAAATACAATGCAAAGAAACTTTGATGAAATTTGTAAGTGGTCGCATGATGTTGGACTGGTCATTAATTACACCAAAACAAAAGTTATGCATATACATTCCCCATACATAAAGGTACAGGCCAAACCGTCTATCACCGCGCATAACCACTTTTGTATGCATCAAACCAACCTCAATGTGTGTAACTTTAACCCTTAGAATTAGTAACTCAACATACCTACCTGGGTCTGACTATTGACCATAACTTCAATTGGGGATCGCACATTGAACGTGTATGCAATAAACTTAGGTCTATTATGTCTAAATTGTCAATTCTAAAATATAAATTACCGTACAGTACACTCCGAATGTTATACATGTCACTTGCTGACTCTGTAATTTGTTATAGTCTTAGTAGTTACGGTAGAACCTACAAAACCTATATTGAAAACATTTATACACTACAACTTCGTTTACTGAAAATTATTGTGCCTTTGTCTATTAGACAAAAGTATAGAGAAGACGAATTATTTAAATACTGTAAAGTTATAAATGTTTTCAATAAAGTAAAAATGGAAACTGTTTGTGAAGAATACGACAAATTTAATTTATTAGAAATAAACACAAGACCAAATCAACTTCGTAAATTGACATACTTACCGACATACAAACTACCCTCATATAACAATAACTATGGAACTCGCACGTGGGAGTATATGCTCCCAAATATATTGAATAATCTACCACAGCATGAAATAAGTCGATTGAGTCGTAATCCGCATAAAATAAAAACTATTCTTAAGTATTATTACCTAAATGTTACGTATTTTTTTACGAATTTAGAAGATAACGTAGGTATAGTTAAATATGTATAGTTTAGTTGGTGAGCACCTGCAGCGACACATAAACCTCTTTTGGTTTCCGTCAGCTGTGTCAGCTTAGAAATTGTAAAATTATATTATTCTTAAACAATAAACGCATAAAAAAAAAACGTTGTTAGATTTGTATAAATAGTTTTCATCGAACATCGCCTTTTTGGTATCTTTTCTTGTGGTATTTCAACAAGCGCAGTAAATAATAAACTATTTTTCACCGACATAAAATACAAAGCAAGTGCTAATTTAATTTATTACCCGAATATCACATTCGGCACAAATAAACACTTTTTAGGACATGCAGATTTATAGAATAGAATAATCGTTTATTGACTCATAATTTAGCCTAGTTATACAATTATACTTCTTATAATATAGTAAAACTAAAAACAATTTAAAAACAAGGCTATAAAGAGTTCAGGATAGTGATCTCTGCTCTCCGTGCTAGTTGAAACTGTTCTACGGCAGAGCAGCGCCCATTACCCCCCACTGTTTATATGTACCCATAATAAAAAACTAGGTTTTCAGCTCTATGGTAAATAGTAAAGTACATTTTCATTCAAATTACATTTATTTACATAATTAAATGATAAATAATAATCGTTTATTGACTCATAATTTAGCCTAGTTATACAATTATACTTCTTATAATATAGTAAAACTAAAAACAATTTAAAAACAAGGCTATAAAGAGTTCAGGATAGTGATCTCTGCTCTCCGTGCTAGTTGAAACTGTTCTACGGCAGAGCAGCGCCCATTACCCCCCACTGTTTATATGTACCCATAATAAAAAACTAGGTTTTCAGCTCTATGGTAAATAGTAAAGTACATTTTCATTCAAATTACATTTATTTACATAATTAAATGATAAATAATAATCGTTTATTGACTCATAATTTAGCCTAGTTATACAATTATACTTCTTATAATATAGTAAAACTAAAAACAATTTAAAAACAAGGCTATAAAGAGTTCAGGATAGTGATCTCTGCTCTCCGTGCTAGTTGAAACTGTTCTACGGCAGAGCAGCGCCCATTACCCTCCACTGTTTATATGTACCCATAATAAAAAACTAGGTTTTCAGCTCTATGGTAAATAGTAAAGTACATTTTCATTCAAATTACATTTATTTACATAATTAAATGATAAATAATAATCGTTTATTGACTCATAATTTAGCCTAGTTATACAATTATACTTCTAATAATATAGTAAAACTAAAAACAATTTAAAAACAAGGCTATAAAGAGTTCAGGATAGTGATCTCTGCTCTCCGTGCTAGTTGAAACTGTTCTACAGCAGAGCAGCGCCCATTACCCCCCACTGTTTATATGTACCCATAATAAAAAACTAGGTTTTCAGCTCTATGGTAAATAGTAAAGTACATTTTCATTCAAATTACATTTATTTACATAATTAAATGATAAATAATAATCGTTTATTGACTCATAATTTAGCCTAGTTATACAGTTATACTTCTTATAATATAGTAAAACTAAAAACAATTTATAAACAAGGCTATAAAGAGTTCAGGATAGTGATCTCTGCTCTCCGTGCTAGTTGAAACTGTTCTACGGCAGAGCAGCGCCCATTACCCCCCACTGTTTATATGTACCCATAATAAAAAACTAGGTTTTCAGCTCTATGGTAAATAGTAAAGTACATTTTCATTCAAATTACATTTATTTACATAATTAAATGATAAATAATAATCGTTTATTGACTCATAATTTAGCCTAGTTATACAATTATACTTCTTATAATATAGTAAAACTAAAAACAATTTAAAAACAAGGCTATAAGGAGTTCAGGATAGTGATCTCTGCTCTCCGTGCTAGTTGAAACTGTTCTACGGCAGAGCAGCGCCCATTACCCCCCACTGTTTATATGTACCCATAATAAAAAACTAGGTTTTCAGCTCTATGGTAAATAGTAAAGTACATTTTCATTCAAATTACATTTATTTACATAATTAAATGATAAATAATAATCGTTTATTGACTCATAATTTAGCCTAGTTATACAATTATACTTCTTATAATATAGTAAAACTAAAAACAATTTAAAAACAAGGCTATAAAGAGTTCAGGATAGTGATCTCTGCTCTCCGTGCTAGTTGAAACTGTTCTACGGCAGAGCAGCGCCCATTACCCTCCACTGTTTATATGTACCCATAATAAAAAACTAGGTTTTCAGCTCTATGGTAAATAGTAAAGTACATTTTCATTCAAATTACATTTATTTACATAATTAAATGATAAATAATAATCGTTTATTGACTCATAATTTAGCCTAGTTATACAATTATACTTCTTATAATATAGTAAAACTAAAAACAATTTAAAAACAAGGCTATAAAGAGTTCAGGATAGTGATCTCTGCTCTCCGTGCTAGTTGAAACTGTTCTACGGCAGAGCAGCGCCCATTACCCCCCACTGTTTATATGTACCCATAATAAAAAACTAGGTTTTCAGCTCTATGGTAAATAGTAAAGTACATTTTCATTCAAATTACATTTATTTACATAATTAAATGATAAATAATAATCGTTTATTGACTCATAATTTAGCCTAGTTATACAATTATACTTCTTATAATATAGTAAAACTAAAAACAATTTAAAAACAAGGCTATAAGGAGTTCAGGATAGTGATCTCTGCTCTCCGTGCTAGTTGAAACTGTTCTACGGCAGAGCAGCGCCCATTACCCCCCACTGTTTATATGTACCCATAATAAAAAACTAGGTTTTCAGCTCTATGGTAAATAGTAAAGTACATTTTCATTCAAATTACATTTATTTACATAATTAAATGATAAATAATAATCGTTTATTGACTCATAATTTAGCCTAGTTATACAATTATACTTCTTATAATATAGTAAAACTAAAAACAATTTAAAAACAAGGCTATAAAGAGTTCAGGATAGTGATCTCTGCTCTCCGTGCTAGTTGAAACTGTTCTACGGCAGAGCAGCGCCCATTACCCCCCACTGTTTATATGTACCCATAATAAAAAACTAGGTTTTCAGCTCTATGGTAAATAGTAAAGTACATTTTCATTCAAATTACATTTATTTACATAATTAAATGATAAATAATAATCGTTTATTGACTCATAATTTAGCCTAGTTATACAATTATACTTCTTATAATATAGTAAAACTAAAAACAATTTAAAAACAAGGCTATAAAGAGTTCAGGATAGTGATCTCTGCTCTCCGTGCTAGTTGAAACTGTTCTACGGCAGAGCAGCGCCCATTACCCCCCACTGTTTATATGTACTCATAATAAAAAACTAGGTTTTCAGCTCTATGGTAAATAGTAAAGTACATTTTCATTCAAATTACATTTATTTACATAATTAAATGATAAATAATAATCGTTTATTGACTCATAATTTAGCCTAGTTATACAATTATACTTCTTATAATATAGTAAAACTAAAAACAATTTAAAAACAAGGCTATAAAGAGTTCAGGATAGTGATCTCTGCTCTCCGTGCTAGTTGAAACTGTTCTACGGCAGAGCAGCGCCCATTACCCCCCACTGTTTATATGTACCCATAATAAAAAACTAGGTTTTCAGCTCTATGGTAAATAGTAAAGTACATTTTCATTCAAATTACATTTATTTACATAATTAAATGATAAAATTTTGTATTAAAATGAGAAAAAAAAATAAAATAAAATGTATTATATTCTAACATGCAATCATGCGACATTAACAAAATTGATATATATACATATATATATATATTTATAAATCTATGTGGTTGAAGGTAGCTTTATTTTATAAATAAATTGTACATATCATAATACTATTATATATGTATATATATAACTAAAATTAAAAATACGTAAGAATTATGCATACACATATATTGTTTTTAAATTATGTTACTAAATTGATTTGTTTATTATATTATATTGTAGATGAGCATGTCTATCTGTCAACAAAAACTTCATTATTCTTTTTTCATGATATTATTTTGATTATGTCCTCTGTACTTTTATAGTCTAACTTACTAAGAAAATCTTCAATTAACTTCTTACATTTAAAAATTGTCTTATCATTTAACTTAATTTTTTTGCTTATTTTATTATACAAGTAAGGTCCACGGAAGTGTAAAAACTTTGTGAAAATCTGGTTCTGCACAAAGGAACCTTGTAAATCATATTTTGTCTTCTTTTTGAAACATCACACTGGCCCAAGATTTTATGTTGACTCAATATTGTATTTTTGATATAAAGTTGTCGAATTGTGAGGACTGAGAATTCTTTATATAAAGCTGTTGTTGAATGTCGGAATTTCTTAAATAAGGTTACTTTAATAATCGCTCTTTGTGATCTCTCCAGGTTGATAAGTTTAGTCTTATCTGTCCCGCCCCATGCTGTAATAGCATAGGTTGATATCGACTGGCAAAGAGAAAAATAAATGGTCTTTATTAGGGCCGAATTTCCTCACGATGTGTTCATGATGTGTTCATGATGTGTCACGTTCAGCAAATGGTAAGTATATTAAGTGAGAACACAAATACTATGTTCATAAATTCCGAAAAACTCATTGGTGCATGCCCGACCGGGAATCGAACCTGGATCTCAAAGATTGAGAGGCCCGCGTTCCACCCCAGAGCTACTGCCGTTTTTATCGCGAGAGTGCACCACGAATATTTTTCTGATAGGCTGGCCGTAAGGTTACACAGTATTATTTGACTCTTGTGAACAGCTCTTGTTATGATTTATAACCAAGGAACACCTCAGAAAAGCAAAAACATATAGAGAAAACCGCGTTGTAACCAAACTGTTGACTTAGGCTATATGTAGGGTCCCGTGCAAACACTTGCGAGACGTAGGACCCCTCTTTGGGCGTTAAAACCTCTGAAATGGCAGGAATGTTCAATATGGTCAAGGAAGATTCAATTGAGGCTTGCCGAGCCGCCCACAGACACACAGTGACGTCACACCGGAGCGCGCTCTGTTCGAGGGCGGGCGCAGATTGTAGCGACGTGTTCCCGCTGACTGATCTCTTACAGCCGTGAAGGAATGTCTTTGTCAGACTGACGGCAGCCATTTTGTACATTCCTTTACTTTATTTGATTTCACAAAAACGTTTGAACTTTGTGTAGCCTTTTTCAGGGTTCCGTACCTCAAAATGAATAAAACCGGCCAACTGCGTGTCGGGCCACGCGCAGTGTAGTTGCCCAGAACATTTTATAAGTTGGTCTACTAATACAGATCGCGCCAAACTTCTAGTCCGCTCGGAAGTTGCTTTCCCGAGGAACGGCCCATACATTTTGTCGTGTTTAGAGGGGACTAAAAGTTTGACGCGACCTGTACTCGTGAACCTGTAAAGCTTACTTAGCTGTGATAGTTTAACTCTTATAAAAATTAGCACTTTAAAGCATAATATTTCACCAACGGATCCCTAAATCTAAAAATAGTTTTCACAAACCCACATCTTTTTTAACGACCTATTCAACGATACCCCACAATATGGTATAGGCGAAAAAAAAATTCATCCCCAATTTACGTGTATGGGAGGAATCAAGTTTTTGTAAAAAGTAAAAAGTATCTAATGTTAAAAATTATTTCTTGTTTGCGGCAATTGTGACTTTATTATCTAACTTATTGAATGTTTCCAATGTTTTTATGATTAAGTAAACAAGTTGAGTCAGTACAGGAAACTGACATCTTGTTGCGCTCATATGGAGTTAAGATACATAGTTGTTTACTGTTTACAATATCGTGTTCAATTTACATATTTTTTTCAGTGTAACTGGGTATGTTGAACATAATAAAAATATACTCTATCTGTTCTGTATCTTGTGGATGTCGTAGAAGGCGACTAAGGGATTTTAAAAAGGTGTGCTAAATGTATGTCGTTGCAGTATTGTGGGTTATAATTGTAACATCATCAGATCTTGTCTGCAGACACGAGGTATGTACTCGGCCCAGCGGGTCTACCACGTAATTCTGATTGTCATGGGTTTGAACATCATTTTGAACTTCATTACCATTACCAGAGTCTGAATCGGACCTATTTTGTAAAAATTGCAATGACAATGAACATCATGAACGAATGAAAATCTGCGTTTTGTTTATTCAATTTAGTTATGGGTTGATGCGTTTTCGAAGTTATTATAAACCAAGTTATTCGTAGATATGAGCACCTATTTAATTAGTCTGATCCTCTTTTCGTATTGAAAAGAAGTTTTACAATGTTTCTTATTGTTTTATTTCAAATTTATCACTTAACGTAATAAATGCAAATGAGAAATGAATAACCAAACGCACATGACAAAAATAACCTCCCTCGAAAAGTTTCGTTTTCATTTATATTTCAAGTTTGTAAATAAAAGTAAGTAAGTATACCTACCTACTGTTGTGTTTTTCTTCTATTTAATTTCAAATTTCTGGGAAAATCAATATCATAACATAAGGCAATGTCAATTTTTCTTTACTTTTTACCAAAATCTGTAGAAGTTTTGGAAAATCAACAGTGTAACATAATACAGTGCCTGCGGAAGAATTGAGGAGGAAATAGACATTAGAATACCAAAGCTTCATGCAATGGGAATTGGATGGAATAGCTCCAAGTGGAGAGCCAACCATCCGCCTGACTGAGCCCAGCAGGCGTCCCAACTCAACATCATCAATACAGTGCCTGTTTCTCTTTTTGTTTTACTTAAAACAATCAAATATTATGTTTCAGAATGCCAGCACACAGACAGAGACAAGACATTTTCATGGAGAACTTAGACTTGGCTGTAGAGAAGGTGGTGAACAACATCGCAGCACTATTAGCGAAGCAACATGTAAAGTCTCAGTGGAAATGTATTGTGATTGTGAATGAAGTTGGACTTGGCTGTCGAAAAGATGGTCAACAATATTGGTACAATGTTAACAGGGCAATGTGTTAAGTCACAGTGGAAATGTATTGTGATTTTGAATGCAGTGTTGTTAATGAGGTAATTTAGCAATTACTTAAGTTAATTGTTAAAATAGATGATAAAAAACTAATATGTAAGACTTGAGGTTTCAGTAGGTACTTACTAAAAATAAGTGTGTTAATACATAAATAATAACCAGTGCAAAAGTAGTGTTTTATTTCTGAAATTCCATGTAGGTTCAAAATGATGTTATTCTGAGAAAAGTATCTAAGTTTGACAAGATTATAAAAGAATTAAAATCTAATAGTATGGAAAAAAACATTTAGTTGTTTGGTCTAAATATAAAGGGTATGAATGAAAGTAGAATGACAAATGAAAAGAATGGTAAGGAAAGTGGAAGATATAACTCTACTTGGTTGTCCTAGAAGGACATTATGTGAGGGGTATGCCAGGGCCGCGTTCATAAATTAACACCACACAGGTTCCAATGCCATCTGTCGCATGCTTTGAAAACGGTATACTCTATCCTGCTGTCAGTGTCGGAGCCTGACGAAAGTTTTAATCAGTGAACGGAGGTCTGAGTCATATCAGATGGAAATCTGCAGTCTCCACCTATACCTTTGGGAGACAGGCATAGCATGTATCAATCCATCAGCCTGTTTCATCCACTGCTGGACATAAGCCTTATGTACTTATTATGTATTCAATCAATCCATTCAGGAAGATGATGGGACGAAAAAAGAACAAGTCATAGCCAAAACAGAAGCCATTTATTGTTCTGACAGTGATAAAACCTAACATACACTTTATTTACCAAAGGCCTTATATCCTAAGCAGAGTAAAGAGGTGTCCAGAAATTCTGTGGGCATCCTAACTTAATAACATTAAATGTGATCTAAAACTGACAATGTTAATTGATCAATACCTGCTTTATGTACATAATTATCTCTAGTCATTAAATATTAATTTCAGAAAAGGGTACATAATACAATAATACTATTTATTCATACTTCAGATATTAAAATAGACCACATAATATATTTAATTGAGCAGAATTTGCAGAATCAACACTTACATTAAGTCTAAATACAAAAAAAAACAACCAAAAAAAATTACATGTCATGTTTACAATAAACTTATCAATATAAATAATTTAATTACAAAATTTAGTAAATACATGTACCATGCATTAGTCCCATCACCTGTGAAAGACTATAAGCTATAGTATTATTGTATTATATACCCTTTTTTAAAATTAAGGTACAAACAGCGACTGCTGCAAATTATACATTTCTTATAAATTACACTAAAATTTGTTAAAACATAAAAAATATGGTATACAAATAATGAACATATTCTATAACTAATTTAGATGTCAACTCCTCCACAGCCTATCGACCAAAGCAACTCTTCCCTCATCAATTCGTTTATGGTCTCCATGGAATGGAATTTGTGGAGGTGGACGCTGAAGATCCATGCTCAGTGCATCCAAATTAATTCATCTCATGTTTTGGAAAGTATTAAATACCACTATGACATTGAGTGAGTGGTCTCTTCATGTTGAAGGATGATTCTTCATTGTCCTTGGGGCAAATGCACAAGAAATCCAAACTTCTCCATAAATCTTAAAGAAAATGCAAATAATATTAATGTTGTGTGTGAATATTTGAAATATTACAGTATTTGTACTTGCTTTTAACAACTACAAATTGAAGGTATTATTATAAATCAACATTACCTCTGTGAAGTTTCATTCCCTTCTGACTGAGATCTTGGAAAATGAATATATTTTTGCAAGATATGTGGTGGATTCAGCTCTTCCATAACTTCCATCAGACAATCAGACATTTTGATTGTGAAAGGTTTAGGGAGTTGTTTTTCCCTACGTGTGTCGCCTTGGTAACACTGGCATACATCTGTAATGCTACCAGAATCTGTAAAAAAGATGTCAGAAACTTCACTGTTATGTTTGATAATTTAATTACTCGTTTACACAGTAAGCTGTAAACTTCAATGTTAGGCTTGGTTATTTGATTACAGAAGTACACTGAAGTAAGTAGATGAGTAACACTACATTTTCTTGTTTGGTTTGGTTGAAACTACAATAAACTACCTTGATTTCTGGACGCACTGCAGTGTTTTTTTCGTCGGAAAGTTTCGTGAAATTGGCATGTGACAATAAGTTTGGGTTGGGGTGTAGATAAGGGGGCACTATGGGAAAAAATTTTCGCATAATTTAGTAGGTAACAACAGGCCATACCTTTGAAAGGCGAAAGTTTTCCGTGAACGATATCTCTGGTAGAAGATTAGGTCGCTGGGTAGAAGCATCGGCCTGCAAATATCTTTCTGCATCCTTCGCTGGATTCTTTTCCTGGTTTTTAGGTGTTCCTCCTCCGCCCGCCGCAGACAGCAAGTACGCTCTCGCCATTCGATTATTAGAACAAAAAACACGTAAACAAGGCACGAAAAGTTATATCTACGAAAAACCAAGCATAGTAGATTTAGGTACCCTACAATATTGCTGGAAAATACCAAAATTGTGCAAATTTATTATGAACACCGGAGCTCTGGTGGTCCGGCTTTCATTTGACATTTCAAAATGGTCATGAACTTGGTTTTTTTTTTTTTTTTTTGTTACGCGATACCAATAATTGTGTTCAAACGTCAAATATGTATGAAAATCATTCACTCAATTGACATGGGCTTGAAGACCATCACAATTATTTTACGCGGTACGACGAAGCTCAATAATGGGCTTCAACTGTCAAAACGAACCCACTGCCGTACAATGTAGCAAATTCTCTGGACGGACTGATTATGGCCTCACCTGCTTTGACTCTCCTCTTTTCTGGACGAGCGCGCTCCATCTTAGGTAACGACTAAACGTAAGTGATTCAGCAAAGATTACTCAATTTTCTTAAAGCTATAAATGCAGTTTTTGTTTCCTCAAAAATCGATGACGATAGTCATCAAATCATGACCATACAAGATCAAGGTACACTTCTGAAGACGACCAACTTCTTACATACATATTATTCCCTTGTACGAAACCTATCAACGATTTTATTGAAAACTTAAAGAAAAATTTAAAGTAAAAATCATTGTTGAACACGTTGATTTGAATTAATACAAAAAAAGTAAACAAATTAAATGCATGAGGTTCCATTTTTGCATGAAATTGAAAATAGTGATAGAAAAATAGCTAAAAAATATTTAAAAAAACACATGAAAACAAGAAAAAATAACAAATTAATTTTTGCTATAACATTTTCAACTTTTTTTTCTTTATTTTTATTGCTTACTCGGAAAGCTAAACTTTTTTTGACCTTATTATCAAAAAACCACAAAAATATATGGAAGCAGAATATTTATAAGATTTTTTTCTCAAAAACTCTCTTTAACAGTTTTAATGGCAAAATGCGGGAAAATGCGAAAAAACAAAGAAAATTGCATAAGAGAATTTTAAAATTAAAAAAAAATTAAAGCTGTTGCCAAACATATGTTTAGCTCATATCATATAATTTTAACTTTTAAAACCATTGTATCATTATCGATACAGGAGAATACGCGAGAACCGCGGGGCCGGGTGTGGCACGATGTGTTACATCAATGTGCGTTGAGTGGTTTAACTAAGTTTACTCAACTATCTGTGAAGCAAGGTACAGTAACATCTTCTACACTCATCTACAACGTTACTGTGTTCGTGTTGTTCAATCAGTTATCATCGTTTCTTAGAAGTCTTAAAATTATGTATATAATGAATACAAAAATTGTATCATTATCGATACAGGAGAATTCGCGAGAACCGCGGGGCCGGGTGTGGCACGATGTGTTACATCAATGTGCGTTGAGTGGTTTAACTAAGTTTACTCAACTATCTGTGAAGCAAGGTACAGTAACATCTTCTACACTCATCTACAACTTTACTGTGTTCGTGTTGTTCAATCAGTTATCATCGTTTCTTAGAAGTCTTAAAATTATGTATATAATGAATACAAAAATTGTATCATTATCGATACAGGAGAATACGCGAGAACCGCGGGGCCGGGTGTGGCACGATGTGTTACATCAATGTGCGTTGAGTGGTTTAACTAAGTTTACTCAACTATCTGTGAAGCAAGGTACAGTAACATCTTCTACACTCATCTACAACATTACTGTGTTCGTGTTGTTCAATCAGTTATCATCGTTTCTTAGAAGTCTTAAAATTATGTATATAATGAATACAAAACCATTGTATCATTATCGATACAGTAGAATACACGAGAACCGCGGGGCCGGGTGTGGCACGATGTGTTACATCAATGTGCGTTGAGTGGTTTAACTAAGTTTACTCAACTATCTGTGAAGCAAGGTACAGTAACATCTTCTACACTCATCTACAACGTTACTGTGTTCGTGTTGTTCAATCAGTTATCATCGTTTCTTAGAAGTCTTAAAATTATGTATATAATGAATACAAAACCATTGTATCATTATCGATACAGTAGAATACACGAGAACCGCGGGGCCGGGTGTGGCACGATGTGTTACATCAATGTGCGTTGAGTGGTTTAACTAAGTTTACTCAACTATCTGTGAAGCAAGGTACAGTAACATCTTCTACACTCATCTACAACATTACTGTGTTCGTGTTGTTCAATCAGTTATCATCGTTTCTTAGAAGTCTTAAAATTATGTATATAATGAATACAAAACCATTGTATCATTATCGATACAGTAGAATACACGAGAACCGCGGGGCCGGGTGTGGCACGATGTGTTACATCAATGTGCGTTGAGTGGTTTAACTAAGTTTACTCAACTATCTGTGAAGCAAGGTACAGTAACATCTTCTACACTCATCTACAACGTTACTGTGTTCGTGTTGTTCAATCAGTTATCATCGTTTCTTAGAAGTCTTAAAATTATGTATATAATGAATACAAAACCATTGTATCATTATCGATACAGTAGAATACACGAGAACCGCGGGGCCGGGTGTGGCACGATGTGTTACATCAATGTGCGTTGAGTGGTTTAACTAAGTTTACTCAACTATCTGTGAAGCAAGGTACAGTAACATCTTCTACACTCATCTACAACTTTACTGTGTTCGTGTTGTTCAATCAGTTATCATCGTTTCTTAGAAGTCTTAAAATTATGTATATAATGAATACAAAAATTGTATCATTATCGATACAGGAGAATACGCGAGAACCGCGGGGCCGGGTGTGGCACGATGTGTTACATCAATGTGCGTTGAGTGGTTTAACTAAGTTTACTCAACTATCTGTGAAGCAAGGTACAGTAACATCTTCTACACTCATCTACAACTTTACTGTGTTCGTGTTGTTCAATCAGTTATCATCGTTTCTTAGAAGTCTTAAAATTATGTATATAATGAATACAAAAATTGTATCATTATCGATACAGGAGAATACGCGAGAACCGCGGGGCCGGGTGTGGCACGATGTGTTACATCAATGTGCGTTGAGTGGTTTAACTAAGTTTACTCAACTATCTGTGAAGCAAGGTACAGTAACATCTTCTACACTCATCTACAACATTACTGTGTTCGTGTTGTTCAATCAGTTATCATCGTTTCTTAGAAGTCTTAAAATTATGTATATAATGAATACAAAACCATTGTATCATTATCGATACAGTAGAATACACGAGAACCGCGGGGCCGGGTGTGGCACGATGTGTTACATCAATGTGCGTTGAGTGGTTTAACTAAGTTTACTCAACTATCTGTGAAGCAAGGTACAGTAACATCTTCTACACTCATCTACAACGTTACTGTGTTCGTGTTGTTCAATCAGTTATCATCGTTTCTTAGAAGTCTTAAAATTATGTATATAATGAATACAAAACCATTGTATCATTATCGATACAGTAGAATACACGAGAACCGCGGGGCCGGGTGTGGCACGATGTGTTACATCAATGTGCGTTGAGTGGTTTAACTAAGTTTACTCAACTATCTGTGAAGCAAGGTACAGTAACATCTTCTACACTCATCTACAACATTACTGTGTTCGTGTTGTTCAATCAGTTATCATCGTTTCTTAGAAGTCTTAAAATTATGTATATAATGAATACAAAACCATTGTATCATTATCGATACAGTAGAATACACGAGAACCGTGGGGCCGGGTGTGGCACGATGTGTTACATCAATGTGCGTTGAGTGGTTTAACTAAGTTTACTCAACTATCTGTGAAGCAAGGTACAGTAACATCTTCTACACTCATCTACAACGTTACTGTGTTCGTGTTGTTCAATCAGTTATCATCGTTTCTTAGAAGTCTTAAAATTATGTATATAATGAATACAAAACCATTGTATCATTATCGATACAGTAGAATACACGAGAACCGCGGGGCCGGGTGTGGCACGATGTGTTACATCAATGTGCGTTGAGTGGTTTAACTAAGTTTACTCAACTATCTGTGAAGCAAGGTACAGTAACATCTTCTACACTCATCTACAACATTACTGTGTTCGTGTTGTTCAATCAGTTATCATCGTTTCTTAGAAGTCTTAAAATTATGTGTCTTATTTAACAAGATGTATAATAAGTTCCACCAAGTGGCGACAATCACAACCATCAACGTTCTGTGGTAGTAGTTTGCCTTTATACGTATATCATTGCAGCTCAGCAAACAGCAAAGCGTAGTGTAGGCCGACCTTGTGCCCGCTGGACTGACCACCTGAAGGACGTTGTGGGTGGCGGCTGGATGAAGAGGACGGTGGATCGACATTAGTGGCGAAATTATGTGTCTTATTTAACAAGATGTATAATAATTTCCACCAAGTGGCGACAATCACAACCATCAACGTTCTGTGGTAGTAGTTTGCCTTTATACGTATATCATTGCAGCTCAGCAAACAGCAAAGCGTAGTGTAGGCCGACCTTGTGCCCGCTGGACTGACCACCTGAAGGACGTTGTGGGTGGCGGCTGGATGAAGAGGACGGTGGATCGACATTAGTGGCGAAATTATGTGTCTTATTTAACAAGATGTATAATAAGTTCCACCAAGTGCCGACAATCACAACCATCAACATTCTGTGGTAGTAGTTTGCCTTTATACGTATATCATTGCAGCTCAGCAAACAGCAAAGCGTAGTGTAGGCCGACCTTGTGCCCGCTGGACTGACCACCTGAAGGACGTTGTGGGTGGCGGCTGGATGAAGAGGACGGTGGATCGACATTAGTGGCGAAATTATGTGTCTTATTTAACAAGATGTATAATAAGTTCCACCAAGTGGCGACAATCACAACCATCAACGTTCTGTGGTAGTAGTTTGCCTTTATACGTATATCATTGCAGCTCAGCAAACAGCAAAGCGTAGTGTAGGCCGACCTTGTGCCCGCTGGACTGACCACCTGAAGGACGTTGTGGGTGGCGGCTGGATGAAGAGGACGGTGGATCGACATTAGTGGCGAAATTATGTGTCTTATTTAACAAGATGTATAATAAGTTCCACCAAGTGCCGACAATCACAACCATCAACGTTCTGTGGTAGTAGTTTGCCTTTATACGTATATCATTGCAGCTCAGCAAACAGCAAAGCGTAGTGTAGGCCGACCTCGTGCCCGCTGGACTGACCACCTGAAGGACGTTGTGGGTGGCGGCTGGATGAAGAGGACGGTGGATCGACATTAGTGGCGAAATTATGTGTCTTATTTAACAAGATGTATAATAAGTTCCACCAAGTGCCGACAATCACAACCATCAACATTCTGTGGTAGTAGTTTGCCTTTATACGTATATCATTGCAGCTCAGCAAACAGCAAAGCGTAGTATAGGCCGACCTTGTGCCCGCTGGACTGACCACCTGAAGGACGTTGTGGGTGGCGGCTGGATGAAGAGGACGGTGGATCGACATTAGTGGCGAAATTATGTGTCTTATTTAACAAGATGTATAATAAGTTCCACCAAGTGCCGACAATCACAACCATCAACATTCTGTGGTAGTAGTTTGCCTTTATACGTATATCATTGCAGCTCAGCAAACAGCAAAGCGTAGTGTAGGCCGACCTTGTGCCCGCTGGACTGACCACCTGAAGGACGTTGTGGGTGGCGGCTGGATGAAGAGGACGGTGGATCGACATTAGTGGCGAAATTATGTGTCTTATTTAACAAGATGTATAATAAGTTCCACCAAGTGCCGACAATCACAACCATCAACATTCTGTGGTAGTAGTTTGCCTTTATACGTATATCATTGCAGCTCAGCAAACAGCAAAGCGTAGTGTAGGCCGACCTTGTGCCCGCTGGACTGACCACCTGAAGGACGTTGTGGGTGGCGGCTGGATGAAGAGGACGGTGGATCGACATTAGTGGCGAAATTATGTGTCTTATTTAACAAGATGTATAATAAGTTCCACCAAGTGCCGACAATCACAACCATCAACATTCTGTGGTAGTAGTTTGCCTTTATACGTATATCATTGCAGCTCAGCAAACAGCAAAGCGTAGTGTAGGCCGACCTTGTGCCCGCTGGACTGACCACCTGAAGGACGTTGTGGGTGGCGGCTGGATGAAGAGGACGGTGGATCGACATTAGTGGCGAAATTATGTGTCTTATTTAACAAGATGTATAATAAGTTCCACCAAGTGCCGACAATCACAACCATCAACATTCTGTGGTAGTAGTTTGCCTTTATACGTATATCATTGCAGCTCAGCAAACAGCAAAGCGTAGTATAGGCCGACCTTGTGCCCGCTGGACTGACCACCTGAAGGACGTTGTGGGTGGCGGCTGGATGAAGAGGACGGTGGATCGACATTAGTGGCGAAATTATGTGTCTTATTTAACAAGATGTATAATAAGTTCCACCAAGTGCCGACAATCACAACCATCAACATTCTGTGGTAGTAGTTTGCCTTTATACGTATATCATTGCAGCTCAGCAAACAGCAAAGCGTAGTGTAGGCCGACCTTGTGCCCGCTGGACTGACCACCTGAAGGACGTTGTGGGTGGCGGCTGGATGAAGAGGACGGTGGATCGACATTAGTGGCGAAATTATGTGTCTTATTTAACAAGATGTATAATAAGTTCCACCAAGTGGCGACAATCACAACCATCAACGTTCTGTGGTAGTAGTTTGCCTTTATACGTATATCATTGCAGCTCAGCAAACAGCAAAGCGTAGTGTAGGCCGACCTTGTGCCCGCTGGACTGACCACCTGAAGGACGTTGTGGGTGGCGGCTGGATGAAGAGGACGGTGGATCGACATTAGTGGCGAAATTATGTGTCTTATTTAACAAGATGTATAAGTTCCACCAAGTGCCGACAATCACAACCATCAACATTCTGTGGTAGTAGTTTGCCTTTATACGTATATCATTGCAGCTCAGCAAACAGCAAAGCGTAGTGTAGGCCGACCTTGTGCCCGCTGGACTGACCACCTGAAGGACGTTGTGGGTGGCGGCTGGATGAAGAGGACGGTGGATCGACATTAGTGGCGAAATTATGTGTCTTATTTAACAAGATGTATAAGTTCCACCAAGTGCCGACAATCACAACCATCAACATTCTGTGGTAGTAGTTTGCCTTTATACGTATATCATTGCAGCTCAGCAAACAGCAAAGCGTAGTGTAGGCCGACCTTGTGCCCGCTGGACTGACCACCTGAAGGACGTTGTGGGTGGCGGCTGGATGAAGAGGACGGTGGATCGACATTAGTGGCGAAATTATGTGTCTTATTTAACAAGATGTATAAGTTCCACCAAGTGCCGACAATCACAACCATCAACATTCTGTGGTAGTAGTTTGCCTTTATACGTATATCATTGCAGCTCAGCAAACAGCAAAGCGTAGTGTAGGCCGACCTTGTGCCCGCTGGACTGACCACCTGAAGGACGTTGTGGGTGGCGGCTGGATGAAGAGGACGGTGGATCGACATTAGTGGCGAAATTATGTGTCTTATTTAACAAGATGTATAAGTTCCACCAAGTGCCGACAATCACAAGTCACAACCATCAACATTCTGTGGTAGTAGTTTGCCTTTATACGTATATCATTGCAGCTCAGCAAACAGCAAAGCGTAGTGTAGGCCGACCTTGTGCCCGCTGGACTGACCACCTGAAGGACGTTGTGGGTGGCGGCTGGATGAAGAGGACGGTGGATCGACATTAGTGGCGAAATTATGTGTCTTATTTAACAAGATGTATAATAAGTTCCACCAAGTGCCGACAATCACAACCATCAACATTCTGTGGTAGTAGTTTGCCTTTATACGTATATCATTGCAGCTCAGCAAACAGCAAAGCGTAGTGTAGGCCGACCTTGTGCCCGCTGGACTGACCACCTGAAGGACGTTGTGGGTGGCGGCTGGATGAAGAGGACGGTGGATCGACATTAGTGGCGAAATTATGTGTCTTATTTAACAAGATGTATAATAAGTTCCACCAAGTGGCGACAATCACAACCATCAACGTTCTGTGGTAGTAGTTTGCCTTTATACGTATATCATTGCAGCTCAGCAAACAGCAAAGCGTAGTGTAGGCCGACCTTGTGCCCGCTGGACTGACCACCTGAAG
Source organism: Ypsolopha scabrella (assembly GCA_910592155.1). Taxonomy (NCBI): domain Eukaryota; kingdom Metazoa; phylum Arthropoda; class Insecta; order Lepidoptera; family Ypsolophidae; genus Ypsolopha; species Ypsolopha scabrella. The sequence goes on along the minus strand of OU342962.1, from coordinate 32,386,237 downwards.
GACGTTGTGGGTGGCGGCTGGATGAAGAGGACGGTGGATCGACATTAGTGGCGAAATTATGTGTCTTATTTAACAAGATGTATAATAAGTTCCACCAAGTGCCGACAATCACAACCATCAACGTTCTGTGGTAGTAGTTTGCCTTTATACGTATATCATTGCAGCTCAGCAAACAGCAAAGCGTAGTGTAGGCCGACCTCGTGCCCGCTGGACTGACCACCTGAAGGACGTTGTGGGTGGCGGCTGGATGAAGAGGACGGTGGATCGACATTAGTGGCGAAATTATGTGTCTTATTTAACAAGATGTATAATAAGTTCCACCAAGTGCCGACAATCACAACCATCAACATTCTGTGGTAGTAGTTTGCCTTTATACGTATATCATTGCAGCTCAGCAAACAGCAAAGCGTAGTATAGGCCGACCTTGTGCCCGCTGGACTGACCACCTGAAGGACGTTGTGGGTGGCGGCTGGATGAAGAGGACGGTGGATCGACATTAGTGGCGAAATTATGTGTCTTATTTAACAAGATGTATAATAAGTTCCACCAAGTGCCGACAATCACAACCATCAACATTCTGTGGTAGTAGTTTGCCTTTATACGTATATCATTGCAGCTCAGCAAACAGCAAAGCGTAGTGTAGGCCGACCTTGTGCCCGCTGGACTGACCACCTGAAGGACGTTGTGGGTGGCGGCTGGATGAAGAGGACGGTGGATCGACATTAGTGGCGAAATTATGTGTCTTATTTAACAAGATGTATAATAAGTTCCACCAAGTGGCGACAATCACAACCATCAACGTTCTGTGGTAGTAGTTTGCCTTTATACGTATATCATTGCAGCTCAGCAAACAGCAAAGCGTAGTGTAGGCCGACCTTGTGCCCGCTGGACTGACCACCTGAAGGACGTTGTGGGTGGCGGCTGGATGAAGAGGACGGTGGATCGACATTAGTGGCGAAATTATGTGTCTTATTTAACAAGATGTATAAGTTCCACCAAGTGCCGACAATCACAACCATCAACATTCTGTGGTAGTAGTTTGCCTTTATACGTATATCATTGCAGCTCAGCAAACAGCAAAGCGTAGTGTAGGCCGACCTTGTGCCCGCTGGACTGACCACCTGAAGGACGTTGTGGGTGGCGGCTGGATGAAGAGGACGGTGGATCGACATTAGTGGCGAAATTATGTGTCTTATTTAACAAGATGTATAAGTTCCACCAAGTGCCGACAATCACAACCATCAACATTCTGTGGTAGTAGTTTGCCTTTATACGTATATCATTGCAGCTCAGCAAACAGCAAAGCGTAGTGTAGGCCGACCTTGTGCCCGCTGGACTGACCACCTGAAGGACGTTGTGGGTGGCGGCTGGATGAAGAGGACGGTGGATCGACATTAGTGGCGAAATTATGTGTCTTATTTAACAAGATGTATAAGTTCCACCAAGTGCCGACAATCACAAGTCACAACCATCAACATTCTGTGGTAGTAGTTTGCCTTTATACGTATATCATTGCAGCTCAGCAAACAGCAAAGCGTAGTGTAGGCCGACCTTGTGCCCGCTGGACTGACCACCTGAAGGACGTTGTGGGTGGCGGCTGGATGAAGAGGACGGTGGATCGACATTAGTGGCGAAATTATGTGTCTTATTTAACAAGATGTATAAGTTCCACCAAGTGCCGACAATCACAACCATCAACATTCTGTGGTAGTAGTTTGCCTTTATACGTATATCATTGCAGCTCAGCAAACAGCAAAGCGTAGTGTAGGCCGACCTTGTGCCCGCTGGACTGACCACCTGAAGGACGTTGTGGGTGGCGGCTGGATGAAGAGGACGGTGGATCGACATTAGTGGCGAAATTATGTGTCTTATTTAACAAGATGTATAAGTTCCACCAAGTGCCGACAATCACAACCATCAACATCTTAAATTAATATGAAACCCAAAATTAAATTACTACACACTGTGTGCTCATAAACGAGTACGGTACAAGGAACTCATCTCAAAGATGTCATGCATGGATGTTCGGAGGTTCACAATATATACATTATGTAGGGAAATGGCTTTTTATGGTTTTACGACGTAGCAGTATCCGTCTTATTGTCGTCCATAAACATATAAAGTGTTCACTGAGCTTTGAGGTTTATATTGTCAATTCATCTCTCCACATAAGGTCACTGCACCCGGGGTGCACGGAATACTGGCAACGTTATCTCTTTGAATGGCCAGACTGATCCTCGTGCCGGGGTAAGCGCCAACTGTCCGGTCACCCGAGACACCCACCGGGCGCGACGAACACGCGCTGCGCACCTATGTCGCACCAGTCGAGTGCGCCAGACTGCGCCATGCGCACTTGCGCCGATAGTTGCTTTCGGCAGTAGGTACCCACCGCCGCAACAGAGCTTTGTTGGACATGAGAAGCTGCCAGCGTGTCCACGCATGTTGTACCTACTAGTGGCGGCCGCCAGCCGCATGGAAATGCCATCAGTTAGAGTCATGCCGTCAGGCCTCTATCCATCGTCTTGAACGGGCGGGCCCTATCCGTGCAAGGATCAACTCGGACTGTTATATAAATAGGAATATCTTTATCCAAGGCAAGTTCTTTGAACTTACCAAATCCGAATTCTATCCGCGAAGCAGCAGAGAAATGTGCCTTATAAAGACGTTTTATAAATAAGTGACAAAACAGAGTAGGTATTCAGCTTGCAGACATCTATAACCAAAGATAACTGAAAATGCAAAGTTCAAACCATAAAATCTGCTTATCTCGAAAGAGAAATTTAGTCAGTTCAGTTCTCCGTCGAGAGTAGAAACTTACATTTACATACATTGAGATGGAGCAGTGTGGGAAGTCTAAACTAGCTGTGTACAAGAGATACAGACATTTGCTCAAAGGACTCTCGTAATCGATTTTTGAGACAACAAAAACTGTATTTAAAGCTTTTTGAAAATTGACCTACGAGAATCGAACCAAAAATAAATATCCTGTATTACAGCATCAATCGATTGTACTGCCAGTAAGGACTAAGTTTCGCTAAGAAATATTGTGTCAAATCAGTGGAAATGTCTTATTTTCGTATTTTTTCGGAATTCGTACACTCTTCTTCTTCTTCTTGGTGGGCTCGGTTTCCGCACCTAGTCTCTCATTTGGACCTTTGTACGTGGAAATAGTGGGACTGGCTATTCTAGCCAGCCCAGCTCACGCCAGAATCCCAAGAGGCGGCCTAGGTCGCCACAGGACTGGCGGAGCGTCCCCGGTTCACCGAGGATCTTGGCCCGTTGTGTGCTGACACCTACGCGGTCTATAGTCACGTGGGTCGGCGTTTCTTCGGCCCCCATGCAGGCTCTGCACAGAGGGCTGTCTGTTAGACCTATAATATAGAAATGTCTGTTAAGGTTGCTATGTCCTGTAATTAGCCCTACCATCATGCGAAGGTTGGTTCTATTAAGTCGTAGCAGTTTCTTCGTCAATTCGTTGTCATTTCAAACAAATAGTCCTAATAAACACCACATACATGGTTTGGAGTCCGTTGATAGGTGTTTTTTTCCAGAAGGCCTATCTAAATATACACCTAATTGAGTACCATTTCTGTGAAGTAGTTCTTTACTGTAATATTTAGTCTCAGTAAGTTATGATTTTTTATTCATTCATATAAAATACAAATAATTTTTTCACATATAAGATTAATATAATAAATTATTTAATGATGTGTATATCAGAATCAAATTCAAATACAAATGAATAAATATATATAGGTATATATATTATTGGCTATATAAATCTTTTCATTTGTTCACTTTCAGATACTAATAACAAGATATTGTATTTTCGAAATATATTTCGGCCCACTTTGGGGCCGGCATCAGTCGAATAAATGACAAATATATAAAAAATACATAAAAATAAATACAACCTTATGACTAATTTACCTACTTTCTTACATAAATAATTAAAAAAAAAACAAATACAATGTTGGTTGAAGAGCCATCTTGCTATTTCCGGCCGTAACATCCCGATATTTGTTTAGAATACCAGGGATAAGACGTACCGAAAATCGCAAGATGGCGCTGCTTTTTATGGCACCCTGGTCTTGAGTCTGGTGTCAGTAAGTAGTCTTAGTCTGTCAGTGTTGTTTTTTGAGTCCTTATCAAATACAAATGCCGATTTATAGGTTTATTTATATTGGTTTTTATTTATTTATCTAGCAAGGGTCCCCTTTAACAAACATTAATTAGGGTGTCTTTAAAAGCATGCATATCTGTACGATATACATCCGTCACCTCATGGCCTAATTCCAAAAACTACTGGGCTGATTTATAGGGGGTTATCCCGATTTAGTCTCTTTTAAAATTAATAAAAAAAAATAGCGATGATAAAATCTTGTAAAAAATATATGTTATATTTCAATCTTTGATCTTAATATTTCGGCTGTTCGATACACGATTACTTACACTTTCCTCGATCCAATTAAATCGCAAAGATAGGTCTATACTACGATCTAAATATTTTAATTGAGCTATTAAGATTTGGACAGTAAAACTTATACTAAAATAAACGTCGTAAAAAATGTGATATAAAACGGCCATCATATTAAAAACCCATCCCTCTTATTCTAAAATATTATATAAAACATCTCAAAACCGCGAGTTTTCTGAGCGTCCCGCTTACGCTGTGCAGGATAAACATGCGAAAAATGAATGCGTTGGAGCAGGACACATTTTTCTAGACAACCTCGTCAGGTGCATAGTGCTGCATATACTATTTGGTAAAAAAATCCTTTCAAAAGAACCACCACCCGTACAAATTTGGTGTAATTTGATACATTCGAAGGATAAAATCCATAAATTAAATAGAACCGAACAAGTGCGTGTCGGCCCACGCGCAGTGTAGTAGTTGCCCCGTACCTTTTATAAGTTGGTCTACTAATACAGATCGCGCCAAACTTCTAGTCCCGTACATTTAGAAGAACAGCCCATACATTGTCATGTTTAGAGGGGATTAAAAGTTTGACGCGCGCGACTTGTATTCGTAACCTGTAAATTATAAACTTAACTATTGCCTAGTGGTGTACGGGCCATAATGTTTGTACAAGAAGACGCACAGACTGCTACAACGGGTACAGACTGATGGACTGCAGTTGCTTCTGGTTTTACATTTCCTCGCGTGGTCACGTGACACCATGTCTGAATGGTGCTGGCATTTTAAAAATGGAGTTGCCAGTTTACTGTTCGGAGTGATTGAGACTGGGGAACCAAGCTATCTACATGACAAACTCAGTTGGCGCAGGGACAAGAACAAGTATCAAGTCCGGAAACGTATACACCTGCAATGTCAATACAGCGTCACAAGAAGGCTGAGTAAAGTAATATATAGTTTACTTTATTATATTTGCTTTCCTATTGAGACCGAGATGTTACTCTGCGAGTGTGACGTCACTGACATTCGGTCGCCGACAGTTTGTGGATTGGCCACTTCCAGTGGAACATGGACTTGCACTTTTATATCGATCTATCACAGTTCCCCCTCTATCCATCAGCTCGAATATTACACGGGTGGGTGTCGCGTGACGCAGCGAGGAGCGCGTGCGATATTGAGGAGAACATGGGCCACGTGCGATGCGTGTGCGTACATTTAATGTCGGTACTGTAGGGCGGCCAGCCCGGTCGTTGTTTCATATATCTTCTTTGTACCATTTATTTATCCATCCATCAGCCCGTGTTCGTCCACTGCTGGACATATGCCTTTCCCAATTTTCGCAAATCAAGGCGGTCCTCCATCCTCCTCATCCAGCCGCCACCCACAACGGTCCAGCAGGCACGAGTGACCTTTGCTCGTATAGAATAAATACCCTAAAAACAAATATAAAAGTTTGTTCAAGATATTTATTTTGCGTACATAGATACTACATTATAGTTGTTCTGATATCGTTATCTACAAAAACCAACGAATGGTGAAACTTAAGAGAGTTTCATTAACATTTATTAGGTAGTTTAAACTAGAGTTAAGGGTGATGTTGCCGGTGCCCCAGTTCTGTTATCGCGTGACGTCGTTCTTTTCAGTTCTCTCTGAGTTAAAGGTGGAGAACCCTGGAAAACATCTCGCGTGTGTCCTAAATAGTCTCAAAAAAATTGGGGTCTCACTACATGACAGTCTCCTTTCGCAATGTTTGCCATAAATAGGTTAATAGGTTAATAAATTAAGGCGCTAAAATATATCCAGATAATTAATTACAATTATCATAACTAAAATAATCTAGGTAAATCATTTTGTTGTTATAATATCTTCAATTTGACTAAGTTTCAATTTGTTTCTTTGCATACTTAATTAATTAAACCGGATATTTGTTTTAAATTAGGCCAAGGTTTGGTATTTATTTAGTTAAAGTTTAAAATTCTAATCAAGGCAGATCATTCCAGTTATATTATTCTGTAGTTTGTCTATTTTATTTTTTTACTTTTATAACGTCTGATGGTTTTGACCAGCCATTAATGTCAACTTTCAAGGTCACCAGCAGGAATAGCTGGTGATGATGACCCTTATGACCCCAGAGATTTAATAAACTGTCCGCACATAATAAATTAACATAGTAAAGAATAATTCAACATAAATTTCGGCAGCTCTTAATAGCGACTCTTGATTGTGGCTCTTTTTATTTAACAAAGTAAAATTTTCCACAAAAGATGAGTGCGGATGACTTTTTCTTTTATTAAAAATAATGAATGAATCACTCTCAAATGAACCCAGCACCCCAGCTCTGGCTGCGAGCGAGCCACACTCCAACAATTGAGAAAATTGATCAAAAATACAATTACCAATATGTCTCTAGGAAAATGCCTTTCCCGGGGAATAAGCCATAGTTGTTGTCAATTGAAGACTCGAACCATTACGCCGGCACTATTAAAAGTATATTAACGACTACGTCAGTAGGAAACTGCCTTTCCCCAGGGAACAAATTTTAGCCTTTGTCTATGTACATTAACCTCTCATAAACAACTAGATACACAGTCTCAAAGAAAAGTTCGTCAGAAAACGTCCGAATGTGCGACGTGCATAATAGCAAAAATGATTCAACCAAATTAAGACGTTTTATCGTTAACATAAGATGCAATGTCAAGTCAATGTCAATCGTCATTCGATCTTGTCACGCCACTTTTTGAGCGAGATTTTGAGTCCACTTGTTTATGAGAGGTCAATGTTTGTCTAAGTGAAGATCTAACCATTACAATAACGAAATAATGTATAAATTGGTTCCGTTGGGATTAATGATTTTGTTCTTGGGCAACTATAGCCTATAGCACTCAGGGACAATTTAGCTACCTTGAATGAATTCATATTAATAAAATAATTTTCAGAATCGTATTAATCTCAGATTGAATATAAAATTAAACACGAACATGCCGTGCCGTCGTCGTTTCAAAGCGGGACCGACTGACCGGTTTGAGTTTTGAAATAAGAGAGGGCGAAGGTCTCTGTTTACCGCGAGAGTTGCCTGAAGCTTTTTTCTTCTTATAAATTATTCTTGGACCCTATACGTAGTGCTGAAAATTTAAATGATTGGTTACCTCTAAGGTTATCAAGAAGGAGGGTTGCGAGATATACCTTTTTAGTATATTTTTATGCGGCTTGTATTGGCTTCAGAGTAAAATGTTTTCCGCAATTAACAAAAAGGTTTTTAGGGTTCCGTAGTCTGACAAGGAACCCTTATAGTTTCGCCATGTCAGTCTGTTCGTCTGTTCGTCTGTTCGTCTGTCCGCGGCTTAGCTCATAGTCTATTAGTACTATAAAGCTGTAAATTGGTATGGATATAAATATTAATCCCGTATTTATTTACCAACTTCTTTGTTCGTTGCATCATTTATATATAATATTTTTATTCCTAGATTTCTCCATTTTACGTATGTGTATAAATTAATTTTTGTAGCCCAACCTAAATATTTTTGTATGTAATAATAAATATTTCCCTTATTAGTATACACATATTATTTTTTTATTCTAAAGATATTTATTGTAAAGATTAACTTTGACTTGTAGAAAGTATACTTTATTTATCTATTTTACAAAATAAATATTTTGATTTGATTTGATTGAATCACGCTGAGAAAATGGTAACATAAAATCTTGAAAAAAAATTATTTTAAGGGTTAGCTCGCATACACGTAAACTGGGAAATGATTTTTTTTTCTTGTCTATTCCATAGAGTGGGGTATCGTTAGATAGGTCGTTTAGAAACATTGTGGGTGTGTCAAAGGCATTTTTCGATTTAGGGATCCGTTGGCGAAATATTAAGCTTTAAAGTGAAAATTTTTGTTAGAGTGGAGCGTGAAGTAGTGAATTTATTGAATTTAGAAGGAAAACTATCACAGCTAAGTAGGCCTTACAGGTTTACGAGTACAGGTCGCGCCAAACTTTTGGTCCCCTCTAATGTATGGGACAAGAAGTTTGGCGCGGTCTGTATTAGTAGACCAACTTATAAAATGTACCGGACAGCTACGGAACCCTACATTGCGCATGGCCCGACACGCACTTTTTTAATAAACGAATCAAAATATTCAGTGGCAGTGTGCGGCAGCTTGCGAAGGACAAGGATTCATTGATGCTGCAGTGAGACCGGACTTTTACCTAATTTACTAAGTAGCCAGCTCTCAGCTCCCTTCCCGGAGGATAAAAGCCGTGAATGGCTTCGTATTGTCCTTTGTTCGGAAAAATAACTTTTTATATCCCGTTCCCGCAAGTAGGTTCTCTGAGGATCAGTTATATAAGGGAAACATAAAGGAGCACTTCGTCAAATATATTACTGAGTGATGACGTCACGCACTAGAAGGTATCTGTGCTGGGTACCGCTGAATAAATAATGTAAAATAGAACAAACAAACATAGCATCATGACACGAATCTCTGACAGGGGCGTACACTTGGTACACCCGCTTTTCACCGAATTTTATTACGTTGGAAACGTGATGAGTGGTGAGTCCTATCACCGTATTTCGGCCAGAAATGGACCAATCACTAGCTATGTAATATAACACCGGGATCACCGAATTGATACAATTTATTGAGTATTCACCATTATGAGAGTTCCGTACCTAAAGGGTACCAAACGGGACCCTATTACTAAGCCTCTGCTGTCTGTCCGTCTGCCCGTCTGTCACAAGGGTCTACAGGTTCAACCGTTATAGGTAAAAAATTACATAATACGTGTTACCATGGCCTCTACCACGACAAAGGGGGGTACACGAAACCTCGAAAAAGTTGCATTATTAAAATGTTATTGGTTTAGGCTCTTACTCGGTAATACATGAAAGTTTTAAATTCAGTCACACTGTAGGACATACTCTAAAGTATAATAAAAAGCAGGGTTCCGTACGTAGACGGTGCCAAATTTTTTTGTGACGCTTCCATATTAGCGGCTTGTATTTTGTAGCGTTGATGTTGCTTTGGTATGTATATTGTTGTTATTTACTATAATGTTTTTAGGGTTCCGCATGCGTTTGTGAGGTGGTACGGAACCCTTTGTGCGTGAGTCCGACTCGCACCTGGCCAAATTATTTTAGATTTTCTAGCACTTTTACAGATACATGGCTAATACCTGCCATTGACGTCTTCGTGGCTTCTTCGAAAAGGAATTCAGAAAACAACTGCACTTTAGATTTCTCTTCATTTGGGTAGGAGTAAGCATAATCGACCGACTTAGTGATTAGAGCTGTGGGGCATTTTGTGATAACTGCGGCCATTAGTTCGGGACTACGAAGATAATCAATTTGTTGTATAGCTCGAGCGGCCACTACCTAGTTTTTTATTTTTATACAAAAGTTAACAAGTTCGTTGTGATAGGCGGTAACTTTCTCAACTGTGCAGTTATTCTTTGTATGTTAGTTTCTGATCTCCCGTAACGTAATTCCAGGGTCTCTATGATACTCTCTGATGATGTGTTGCCAATGAGAAGAGAAGAAACTGTTTCTTTTGCTTCGCCGCGAAGACGTTACGTAAATGACAAACGTTCTCTGTATCACTAAACTTACGTAAGTTTGAGGAGTCAATGATCGCTTTTTTGAAAGTTAACCATTCCATTGGATCCCCATGAAACAGGGGAATCTCCTTATTTGTGTCAATGCCTGACAGTATCTGACGATTGTTGACCCAAGCGGTAGTGGTGGTGATGGCATCCTAAAGTGCGTGAGCTAATTGTTGGATGTCGGTAGGCGCGACCGCGATGGCGGCCGACGCCTCGTGATGCAGCCGACTGTTGGGTGGCTGCATAACATCCTCGTGGCTACACTGCATCCATTCATCCACTTTGTGCTTGATGCTGGATCTGGCACTTTTACTGCTGCATTGGGAACGTTCTACTTGTAGCGCCGCAATTTCAGCAGCTAACCTCTTCTCGTTGAGCTGTAATTCTATGCGTGCATTCGCCTCTGCCGCCTCCAATTCGAGGCCCTTCTTGCGTGCTATGAATACTAGCTCTGAATCCTTTGTGTGTTTGCTGCTGATCTGGCTGCCTACCTTCTCTGATTTCGCTCGGTGCGCTTGTTCATCTAGGTGTATTATGGACGATACAGGTCTATCCGAGTGAGCGTGAACATCAAGGATTTTATTTGTTCCTTTCTTAATTGCGTTGTCCATTATTTCACGATTCGACGAAGAAATAATTTTGCGCGGTGGTTTGCTAAACATGGCAGCCGACACTATTACGTATTACACTTTATTCACAGTTTTTCACTTATGTGATCCGACTCGAAGCACCGACTCGAAGCACCAAGTTTGTAACGGATCTAATAAAAGCATTGGGGTTGTGAATAAAAACAAAGAAAATACTGGAATAGGGAGTGGTGGATGAGCAAGGTAGGGCGCGCGCGTATCACCTGATCTCATATTAAAGACTAAACCAAACCCGAGCGCGGTTCCTACCTTACCCATACTTCAGCTCGTATTTATTTTAAACATTCCTACCATACAATTTATTTTATTTTTTAATGTTTTGCTCCAAATATAAAAATTGTTGACAAGCGATCACTTCGCCTTTTGGGGGCGCGAATTCTTCCAGATTCCATACCTGATTTTCTAGAGAAAAAAAAGGCGAAGTTTCTAGATACCCTACCAAATCTTTCAAAAATTAAAACCCACATGGCTTTTCAAATTATAAGATTCTGCCTATTTGTTCCAAAATTTACGTATATACTCCGTTGCAGTCCCATGTTCAAGCTAGAATCGCTTCTCTCCGTCACGATTGATACGAATATCCGTTTAGCCTTAACAAAAATTCTAAATTGTTCTATTACCGACAGATGTTGAGTCCAGGCCACGCTCCCTATAAGGTTTGGTGGCCTAGGGATCAGAAAGGTCGCAAGTGTCGCGCTTCCGGCATTTTTGTCTTCCAACACAGCACTGAGGCCTTGTATAAGAAAATGTTACACCCCTCATTAGGGGATATTGAGGTCTCTTGCTGTATGGAGGCCAAACTTGCTTGGTCGATGGCTTGCCCGAATGAAGATCCTCCGGAAAAACCCGCCATCCAAAGGCAGTGGGACGAACCCATTTGTAAAAAAACACAAATTGAACTAATTTCTTCTGGTCCTTCTGACATCGACCGAGCTCGACTCACTGCCGTCACAACACGTGAGTCGGGCTACTGGCTACAGGCTCTGCCGTCGTCCAACATCGGAACCCTGTTGGACGACAACTCGTTCAGGGTGGCCATTGCACTGCGCCTTGGCTCGGCTTTAACTCACCCACATCGTTGCCCCTGCGGCCACGATGTTGACAACCTGGGACACCACGGGCTGTCTTGTCGATTGAGTGCGGGTCGGCGCTCTCGCCATGCGGCCCTGAATGATATCATCCGAAGGGCTCTTGCTACCGTCAACGTGCCTGCTATTCTGGAACCAACAGGCATTGCACGTGACGATGGCAGGAGACCCGACGGTATGACTTTAATACCTTGGAGACAGGGGAGGCCGCTAGTGTGGGATGCGACCTGCGTCGATACGCTGGCGCCCTCCCACGTCTCCCAATCCATCAGGGCCGCTGGCGTGGCCGCCGAAACTGCTGAAAACTCCAAACGGCGTAAATATGCGTCCTTAGGAAGCTTTTATATGTTTGAGCCGTTTGGGGTTGAAACTTTCGGCCCGTGGGGTCCCAGCGCCAAAAAAATTGTAAAAAATCTATCAGTTCTTTTAGTGGAAACATCGGGTGATCAGAGGGCTGGCGCATTCCTCGGCCAACGTATAAGTTTGGCCATTCAAAGAGGAAATGTGGCCAGCGTTCTGGGCACCATGCCGCAGGGGTCAATTTAAGATGAGGTATATTTTTTGTAGTTATTTTTAAGTGTGTAATTTATATTGTAAGGTAATTTTGGTTTAGAATAAGTTTTTGTTTTTTATGTTTTAAGTTATTAAATATAATTGTTATTACAATTTATTTATAACAAATCATTACATGTGTGTGTGTACGCGTCGTCTACACATATTATCATAATAAGACATAATGTTACTATACTCACACTAACCACTCATTCTCTCACACACACCCTCCTTTTTCGGTCTCACGGGCTGTTTCTTTTTCTTTTGTTTTGGTTTTAGTTACCTTTAGTTTTTGTGTTTAGTTGTGCTTTTAATTTGTTTGGAATATTGTTTTGTTTTGTGAAATTTAATGTTTTATTTTCTTTTTTGCCTTTATAATGATTGCTAACTTGTATACTTTTTTATTTTCATTTTATTTTATTTTATTATTTTTACTTTTTTTGACACACCTGCATTTTTAATTGTATCCAATTTTTTTAATGTAATATATATAAACTCTTTATTGGCATATTTAGCTTTAAAACTGTGTAATTTGTATATTTAATATATTATCTTCTGTGAGTTAAACAAACGTAATTTGAATTTGAATTATTTACCACGCTCAAGGGGACGCTCAGGTTGGTAATCTGGACAAGAACCTGCTCGTGCTTTTTCTTTTATAGACATTATTTTATTAGAAGATCGCAATATCAATCAATCAATACGACGCATAAAGATTCCTAAAGATTATAGATTGCCAACAAATAGCGAGCCTAAATAGTCCTTTAGCCTAACCAAATAAGACTAAGTCTTGGTTACTATATTACAGTAACTAATGGACCGCCAATACCCGCTCTAGGTCCTCTATAACTCGAACCCGAACTCGAATAAACTCAAGTTGGAGTATTTACTTCCAAACTAATACACCATCGAACAACAGACAGTACATAACGTGCACAAGTGGCCCGACCCCGCACCCCGCACCCCGCACCCCGCACCGGTACAAAAGTATTATTTTCAAAAAAACAGTGTTCTTGGATACAACTGTACAAAAGCGTCATTCTTAAACATACAGGATGGAAAAAATTCAAGGGCCCTAGAGGGGAACTACCCTAAATCCTTTAGTTAGCTCACTTTACTGAAAGGAAACATTCCTTTGTTTTTTTAAAGAAACAAAACTGCATTCGGAGATCATCTAAAATACGCTGAATCAAACCAACAAAAATTAAAAAAGTAATCCCTCGTAATTTTCGTATACGAATCGGTAGGATTATTGTTCAGGATAAAATTTGCTTAATAAACATTTGATCTTTGAAATAAAAAAGTGAAAACTACTATTAATTTTATTTTATCATCAATACGAAGAACACATAAACATGAAACATTTTTTTAACGTAGATGGATATTAAGAACAGACAAGAATCTTGGTAATTGAACTGAACAGTACTAGGTATTGTTAATAAAAAACTTGTAATAAATATTCAGTTTCATGTGTATCTCTTACAACAGATGTAAGTGTAATACCAAATGTCTATTAGAGCAACTTTCCCTAGTAGCATTTTCCGTTGGCGTTTATTCGCCAACGATCGGCAAACCGTTGGGTTATAGTTAGTTAGTTGGCCATCATAGAGCCAACATTGGCCTAATGATACTAATATTAGCAATATAGCCACCCGATAACTAACAATGGGCCAATCGCAACTTCTGCTACCGTTGGGTGAACAATGTTGGGATAAAGCATTGTTAACGACGTAGACGCAATGTCGTAAACCGTATGATTTTATTTGTATTAACACGACTATTTTATAAACTGTACGTATGAAATATTGACCAATTTAAATTGAAATAAAGACACATTTTTAAAGCACTTTTATCGTTTTGTTTCGATGTATGATTTTATTCACTTCCTCAGTTCAATACGAAAAAAATGGCTGGCGACACTATGTAGGCCCTACGGTCACAGAATGTACAATATTTTGCCGGCCAAATGCGGGGGTAGAGGGGATAGGCAGCGCGCGCGCGGATGCTCAAGCAAGCGTCACAGCGTCACGTTCTTTCTGTTACCATTAATTAGGTACCCATTTTTTGAGTCATTCGGTGCTATTCCAACCCTGGGTTAGTTCTTAGTAATTACAATAAATTCTATTGTATTTATATAATTAGTGATATACAATTATACATATTATGTGATTACATACAAATACACTTTTTTGTATTTAGTCATATAGGTTTGTTTCATTTAAAAGTTTCAAAAATTCACAACCAGATGGCGCTGATGGTAGTTACATCGCTTATCACTGTCTAACTATCGGATGTCGAAGTCAAATAGTCACGGCAATGTAGATCTTGCTGTACACACATGCAGTTTCAGTTCTAATATACCTACTTCCGACCAAGGTTGTGGCTAGGAATAACCCCGAGTGACCTTTTGCGCAAACAATATTTGAGGCATTGAGAGCAAGAAAGGAGGCCAACATTTCCAGACACGATTAAAAATCAATTGAACTCATTGTTGGGTAACTGTTAGTAACATACGTAGGGCCACTGTAGGCAAATAGACGTAGGCCCAACTAAAAAATAGTGGTCAAACCTAACTGTTGGCCAACTAACGATAGCTATGTGGGCCAACCGTGCGCCAACAATAAATGCTACTAGGGTTATCCTGAACAATAATCCTACCGATTCGTATAGTAATATAGCGAGGGATTTTTTTTAAATTTTTTGGTTGTTCGATTCCCGGGTGAGACAAGCTAATTTTAGAAGATGTTTGAATGCAGTTTTGTTTCTTTTAAAACATAAAAGAATGTTTCCTTTCAGTAAAATGAGCTAACTAAAGGATTTAAGGTAGTTCCCATCCAGGGCCCTTAAATTTTTTCCACTCTGTATAAGGTGACTTTAATTTATACAGGCAAACTCATACTGGAGGCTTGGTCAGTGATCAGTAACACGGATCGATAACACTTTTTGCCAATTTCGCAAAATAAAATCTTAGTGTCCCAAAGTAATTGACTCGGGGCTAGAGAGATGCTTTTGTAGGGAACACGAAAAGAATAATTTACGAATTTCACAAAAGGGGTCATGAATCCGTGTTACTGATCACTGACCAAGCCTCCAGTATGAGTTTAGCTGTATAAATTAAAGTCACCTTATATATTTGTACTGACAACACGACCAATTGTTCTTGAGTTTATAAAATATTCCATTTCACTTCTTCTCCATTCCGATCTTGCGGCGGATTCTGGTCAAGGTCGACCCTGCTGTCTGTTATAGTCCAACAATCAGGCTGGTGGTCTGCCGGCACTTTTCCCTGTGCGGGGTCTCCAATGTAGGACTCTATGACTCCATCTATCGTCATCTCTACGGCATACATGTGTGATTTATATGTGATTGATGGATTTAGATGGAATTTAAACAACATTTGCTGTGAAGTCATTAAACACACCCCTCCCTGATTGTTCTGTCATTATTCAGCTACATTACACAAACACACCATTCACTTAGATATATTCGTACTTAATGCCATTTCAGGTGATTTAGACTTTAACCGTTATATCTGTTTTTTATTGAAATCGGCATTGACAGACTCGTTTTCGGGCATTTTTGTAAACGTTGAAAAAGTTAAATTGCTTACTTTATAATTTTTGTATACTAAAACATTTCTACACATTAGAAAAATATTCTCTAATAATAGGGTTGTCGATAAACAGTCTCTACTAATACTAATAGAGCCGTTGACGGACTGTTATCACGCTACAACGGTCTGAGCATGGACGAACTGGGTAAACATACAGGACAGCTGTTAGAGGTGTACACAATATAAACACTTCCCACACTAATTCTGGATAGTTACATAAAAACTCGTCCAGAAAACTGCATCCGAAAGAACCCAGTTATGATGTAAGGGTTATACGTGCCACAGAGCTAAACAAGAAACCTCAGATATAACAACTGTTATGAATACCGACATATTTCGGGTTATGTCATCAAAGTGTAGGTGTTTAGTGTAATTGTGAGATGTAGACGCCTGGCTCATCCCCAGCCAGTACAGAACGCGTACCTCCATTTACATAACTGGGGGCTATCGTTGTTTCTACCGCATAGGCTCTAACTCTAACAAGAACTACGTCGTTTCTCCTTATATCGCCATTTAGATGCACATTGCACAGGCTTGTCTGTTTCTTTTTAATCAATAGGATGGACCCAAGGCACGATATTATGAACTGTTTAAACGAAAATGAGAATTACGAGTGAGAGTAGTAATAAATGGTTTTTAGGCAGACTTGGATACCAATAAATTTTCTGTGTCAAATACTTTATTTATTTTACTTAGTAACTTAATTTTGAGTGCTATAGAGGTCGTGGTATGGTGCATTTTTAACCCTCGTCCATCATGCAGAAAGGGTACCATAGGCTTCTAAAATCTCTATATATACTTAAACAATAACAAGTTGATCAAACAAAGACAGAGGCCGTCCAAACATTTTACTTGTGAGAAGTAATCTTGCTGTTCGACAGTGGACCCGAGCTAGTAAATGCTAATTTTGGTGGAATCTTCCTGAAAATGAACAAAGTTTGTAAGTTCCCGTCGGTTTGCATCTTGTTGGGTCGACGAACATGTCGCCTCGACCTCACCCTGTGGACTCGAGATGTAATGGAATCACTCCTAATACTGTGTTCAGCCATCCCTGATGCAGGAACAACTAACCTGTAGTTCACATTCAGAGGAATTCTTTAAATACAATAAAGTAACCAGGCAGGGTTACCGCTGGACAGGCAGACAGTCATCTGGAAGGTGTTTTTGGTTTGAAACATAAGAAATACGGTTTTAATTAAAACCATTATTTCAACTCAAGAACAGTTTATTGAGATATTTTATGGTGTACAAGTTCGAAAAAAAGGACTTGTTAAAGGAAGTTTTGTCTTCAAAATAATGGTATGATAGTAATTAGATAAAAAATATATGAAAGAAAATAAAAAGTACATATAGGTACCATCGAAGAAATGGCCGCAGACCTACTTTTCGCTCTTATTACCATTTGTTAATAAAGCATTTCCTTGTCATGATACCTTGAGGGATATTAAGACACTTAATTGTTTTGTTTGTAACTCAGACGAGTACAATACTGTTTAGTTATTGAGCGTAGTATTTGTCTTGCTCGTTTATTTATTACTTGTTAATTTATTAATTCAATATCATGTAAATAGTCATAGTTTGATCTATGGTATTATCTAAGCAAGGCATATTCATACCAGATGTATAAAAGGAGTGGTGTTACGAATGTTGGGGATTCGAGTATTGCTTTCTGACTTGTGACGCTGCCGTGTGTTAAGCAATAAAGTGATCAATTTCTGTAACAGTTCAAGTTATTTCAATAAATAGTGTTTGGAAAACATATATTTAGAAGTGTTTTAAATATTCGTGAATCCCTGTTGGCTGGAGAACCCGAGTTTATCACATTACAATAAAATACGGGCGAAAAAGAGGTCTGCGACCATTTCTACGATGGTACGTTGTTAAGGATTTCCTAAAGGCATCTTAGTTAATCTAGACAAGCACAAGGTTCGCAATGAATAAAAGTTTTTAAAAAAGGGTGTTACATTTAATTTTGAACTTTGTAGAAAAATAATGTTTCAAGGTAACGGGTGCGACGTTGACGGAAAAGGTGAGGTGAGTGCGGGGGAGGGGGCGAGGGTGAGGGCGGGGGTCAGTCGGAGAGCAGACGAGCTCCTCACATGGGGGGGTTACTGCTTGTAGAGGAACATACAATAGAGTACATGGACGCGATACTGTTCTCTGTCTGGGCGAAGATTGTTGCAGATCGAGTCTTTAGACACATTGCGGTTGTAAAGTTGGAATTGAGTCAATCTACGATCGCAATATTTAACATTGCTCTGTAAAGTACAGGAAAAGCACTTTTATAGACACTTTATAAAACTGTAACATAAGTGTGTCTGTACATTTAAGATATTTGCAACAAAAGGTTATGATACGTTGCTTAAGGTATTCTCGGTTTTTTTGTCTGTCTGTTGTTTGTTTGAGCATCACGCAAAAACAACTGGTTTTCGTGAAAATTTTTGTATTTTAAAGCTTCTGATTAGACTAAATAACTGGTGTAAGTATATTTTATCTCGCGGTGGGAGCCAAAGATATAATAATAAAAACCATCTTTTGTACCACCAGGTGCAACCAATATAAGGCGAGCTCCCATTTCAAATTTGCAATAGATGCCACGTATGCAAACTATGTCAGCACTTGCACATTAGACGTTACATTTATGCATAGTTTGTATATACTGACTTAAGTAGGACAACCGTAGCTAACTTTATTAGCTTAAGTGTACAATAAAAGTACTCTCAAAACAGCAGCAGTTGAGTTTGGAATCAATCTAACAACTACATAACTTATTACATATACTGTGGAAACACTACAGTTTTTGGTCCTTCGAGCCGGATATGAACCAGCGACCTATGGAGCAAGTCAACATCATTTACAGCAACTTTCCCACCGATTTGACGCTGCTGGCCGACAAGCAGAGGCTTGAAAACCTGTACAAGATAATGGCGAGTTCACATCGAAGCTAATTACAGCAAAAACTAAATTGGCTCTAAATGAGAACAAATTAACTCTGCCAAAATTAGAACTCTGTGGCGCTCTACTTCTATCAAGACTCATGAAGAAGGTCACTGAGGAATTAGCAATCGATAACACGCAGATCTTCGCATGGACAGACTCAATGGTCGTATTAGGCTTTATACGTGGTGATATAAACAGATGGAAGCCGTTTGTAGCCAACAGGATACAAGCTATTATCAACATCATTCCATCCTCAAACTGGCATCATGTACGCTCCGAAGACAATGCAGCAGACTGCGCAACCAGGGGGCTCACCGTAGCACAGTTAAAGGATAACTCATTGTGGTGGGAAGGGCCAAGATGGCTATTAAACTTTGACACCAACTTTGAGTTGAAGAACAAAAAGTACGAGGCCCCCACAATGGAAGCAAAGAAGGTTCAACATAATGTGCACGCAGCCTTATGCCAAACAAATGATTTAGTAATAACTTAGTAATAAAATTACTAAATGAACACAGAACGGTGGACTGCAACAATTTTAATAACAACCAAACCAGTCCAAACTTAACAGTAAACAGTCTAAACTTAACAATAAACATTAAAAAACAAAACAACAATAAAGCGAAAATATCAAAAAAGACTTTTTTACGCCATAATTTAGATAATATTAACTGCGTTTCTTATAGCTAAAAGTTTTATCCTGGGCAAAAATATCTGACAACAAAAGTGACTAACAATTTTACAGTAGCAAAATCAAGAAAAGCTAGAGACAAATACCAAATAAGTAGCAATCTTTTGTATGAGTTACGTTAAATGGTGTACGAAACTTTACATAACTAGGTATTAGAACAGGAATGTGATACTATTAAAAAACTCACCTACGACTCGTTTTTTATACTCACACTCATGTTTTAATACCTCTTTATGTACCAGTTTTATAAACTACTATTATAAAATCGATAATAAAAATGTTTGGCCCTAAAGAAAATTAAGACCTGGCGAGTTTTAATTTTACATTTAAAACTGTCACTGATATAGCCAAACAAGCTTTATTTTGTGACGACACTTTCAAATAAAATTAGGGTTAAAATCTCTATCCATCGTAAAGTTCTATCACTATACAACGCAAAAAATACTTGTCTTAAGAAAGTCAAGAATATGTTAAGCCACAATGAACAGCAAATCACTTGTGTTATCCCACTTACCCGTTCTAACCTTGACCGCCGCTAGCGCCGCCCGCCCAACCCCGCCCGCCCCACCTCGCTCCAGTAGCACAGCTAGTAACGAAGCTACTTGTGAACTAATATACTTATCGATGTAAAATTAGCTCAGAATCGAAGCTAATTGATCAGGTTATTAAAGCAGTTTCTCCGTTTGCGAGTTCGAGAAATATCCCAAGAAAAATATAATTGAATTTTTTCAGTTAGATTAGGATTACAGATTCTCGGAAAAAATTATACGAATAAAAGTTGTAAGACCTTTTAAGTAAATAGGTTCCAACATGCTTCTTATTTCTACAAATAATAAAATGCCTTCTTCATAAGTAGGGTTATGACTTTTCGTGGAGTTTCGATTGGAGAGTGAAATGGAGTCGTTACTATATAATATTTTTATAATTGAATTAATATCTGAATGATTATTTTAATTCTATTATGCTATTAGTGCGGTAAGGAGGCAATAGCTTACGGGGAAAATATGAAACACGAGCTATGAACGAGTGTTTTAAACGTTACGAGTAAGTTATTGCCCTTACGCACGAGTATCATACTACGTTTATCAAGGTAAATAAATGAAACGTAATGAAAGAAATAAACAAACAATAAACACTCCAAACAAACTTTAGACGGGCATTCTTTTTCTTTGCACGCAAGTTGCCAACCTGACGGAAATAAGCTGCTTTCAGTTTGATGCGTTCGTAGGCTGCTTTCAGTCACAACATACTTGCTTAGTCTTGCTGTCAAAGGTAAGCGGGTGTCGTCCGATGATCAAACTGAACGCACACCACGAACACATCAAACTGAAAGCAGCTCATTTCTGTCAACTCTATCTATGGTACACAAGAAATTGCTGGAAATATTTTCTTCAATAAAACAAAACTCTAGTGTGGGAAAGTTAACTTTGACAACAGTTTTGAATTTAGATGCTTGGAAAATAGGTCTTTACGAGCACTTGCATTAAAAAAGGTTATTTATGTGCTATCACGGTAAATTGCACACAAACTTTAAAATATTATAATAACAAACGTATGTGTATGTGGCGAGCAAACTTGACATGATTACAACGACGCGACGGTAACTATTAGATATAGATATCTCTATGGTCGTAAATGTATAAAACTATGTGTTGTTTCGCCAATTGTATATAATAATAACCAATTTCCTTGTCTTCACTTTATTACAATTTTCTTACGTGCAATATCTTTATACGCTTTTAATTAGAGATTAATGTCGTGAAGTCATTTACATTTAATTCACATAAACAATATTTCTAAATGACATTCAATTTTGACATCCTATGCATCTTGTATCAAATTGTATTGTTATTGTGTTATCTGCTTATCAATTTATTCCTTTGCTCTTTTATATAACAAGTGATCACAATAACACGATCATGTGAATAATTAACATGTTCCTACGATTTGGTGGCCAAAATCGAAATTTGAAATTCAATGTGCCACCTTGACTAGAAAGTTAAAAATTAATGACATTTAATGTTAATTACCAAACAACTGTCTTCAATCATGATAAAAAAATTGTTAATTCATTTGGTTAATAATAAAATAAACACAGTAATGACTCCACTGCACTCTCTCATCGTAAAACGCCACCAGATTCCTAACTTTATTCATAAGAGATTAGCATATGAAGCAGTAGTAGAGCCTTTCCGACTGCCGTACCGTACAATCTAGAAACAATACAAGATGGATGTCGTGTCAGCCGGTCGTATCTGACAGTCACTGCGGGTACCACAACGACAAGTTGCCAATGTGCACCACATGGCCGGAGGACACTTGTCACTGCCGATACTTTGAAACACTTCTTGTAACGCATACTCAATAACTGTTTGTAATTAAGGAACGGTTTGTTATTCTTTGCTGCGGTATCTATTCAACGTTGCTGTAGCTTTTTTGAACGAAAATTACACAGAACAATCTCCAAAAATATGACTATTTATGTAAATAGGCAGGGAACTAAACAAGGTCACCTTGGTTAAAAAGGTCATTTTGTTTTGTTTGTTTATACAAAGATGTGATAGTCAAAATACAAAGTACATTACCTTAAAAATTAGACCTCGTTATTGGTACCCCGGGGTCTGCCAGACCTCATTTCGGGTTATTTCTGTTCTTGTTGCATTAAGGCTCGCGAGCAATATACGCTTAAAGCAACACATTGTAAACATTACCCAGAACCTAAGTTTGAAAAAGTTATACACAAACAAACATATTCATGGAAGAACCCTGTGTAGGGTTTAAAGGTTAATTATACATTATATGAGGAGGACTTCGTACCCTACAACCCTGTTCTGATATATTTATGAACCTTAATGATGAATTTAATAGCATTCTATAATCTTGGTATAACAATAAATTAAACTTGAAAAAGACCCATCATGTAAATAAACTGCTGAAAGTGGCAAACAATACTTTTGGGAATTGGTTGGTTTCCACCAACTCCCGTATTTGATGTTAAGTAGGTAGGTTCGTTAGATCGTTGGAAGTATGAAGGATGGCAGGGTTTATTTATCCAAAACGATTAGCACATTTTTGAACTATTTATTTACCAAAATAAAAATAGGAATCAGTTTTACAAAAGTCAAGTCAAAGACAGTTTTTGGCAATAGACCTCTTTTTCTCTATGGCGTTCTGCTTTATACATATTTTTAACATCCTCTACACCCGAGAAGAATGATATAGGCACAAAAAACAATATTATGATATCATAGCATTTTAAATACAATAGGTCATACTCATAATTCTTTTAACTCTTAATCGCTCTTTTAATAACAACGATAACTTGTCTGTTTTAAATCTAAGATATATCGTGAATTTAGAATCACGTTCTACCATTTTATCAACTAAATTTAGTTAAATAGTAATATTATATTTATTTCAGATGCATACACTTGTCTTTATATATTTTTTTTCAAAAGTGAGACAGTAATGTAACGAGTTAAATTAACAAATAAGTTTTTAATCAAAATTGTGTTTTTAAGTAAATGCACGTGCTTTTGAGTACGGTAGGTATGTGTTTGAGTAAGTAAAAATGAACAAATTACAACAGATACCTACTTGGCATTTTAGAAACACGTCCTGAACGGGTTCTCTGCTCCACAGGGTTTTCATTCCGCTCTACCTGCATAGGCGAAGTAACTGTCGTTCTCCTAGTTACCTGAGTAATCTTCTCCACACGACCAACTTTTTCCTGAGGAAACTCGACGTCAGGGTCGGAAACTTCAAGTTTATACAATCGTTGGAAAGGACGTACCTTATATCCTGATGAAGTTTTCACCCGCGCCGTTCTCTCAACGCCATCTCGACCTGAAATTATATCTACAATGATACCTAACGGCCACTTAATTCTCTTGTCTTCAGTTTCGATTAAGACCACTTCACCTAATTTTAGTTCGTCTTTCCTCTCCTTTCCTTTCTGTACTAAAGTAGTCAGATACTCGGTCTTAAATCTTTGTCTGAAATCTTCTCTTAACTTCTGTATATAACGTAATCTCTTGTTTAGACTTTTCGCGTCTATTTCGTCTATGTCTGTGACATCTGTTTGGGTAATAGGTTGTAAAAAATGTGATGGTTTTAATGGCTCCAGTGAATTAGTTTTATCATCTTCAATGTAAGTCAAAGGACGTCCATTCAGTGTGGCTTCACAGTCACAGAGAATCGTTTCTAATTCTTCATAGGTGACTGACGATTTTCCTAGTACCCTTTTCAAGAGATCCTTTAATATTCTGATTAATCGTTCCCAAAAACCACCCCACCAAGCAGCCTTCGGTGCATTCAGTTTCCATTTGATGCGCTGGATCGTGGATACTCTCTGAATCTCCTCCCAGTCTAACTCAGAAAGGAAGTTCTTTGTACCAATAAAATTGGTACCGTTGTCACTCATCATCACATTTACTCGACCACGACGTGCTATGAAGCGGCGCAGGGTCATTAAAAATGCTTCAGTCGAGAGTGACTGAGTCAGTTCCAGATGTACAGCTCGGTATACTGCGCAAGTGTACAGTACAATCCAGCATTTTCTTCCGTCACGTAAATATAGCGGGCCAGCCAGGTCAACTCCTGTGATTTCGAATGGAGCAGAACACTGTGTACGTTCGATGGGTAGTGGCGCCGTAGGCGCTTGTATCAGTTTAGCTCTATGACGCTTGCATACGTTACAACGTGATATAATCGATTTTACCAGTTGTCTCGCGCCTATTATCCAATACTTGCTGCGTAAGTCTGCCATCACCGTGTTCAGGCCTGCGTGTTGTAGTTGGGCGTGACGCTGCTCCACTAATCTTCGTGTAATAAAACTCGTCGCTGGAACTACAGCCGGATACTTCGTACTCTCTGGAATGTTGGTAAGTAAAAGTTTTGTTTTTATTCTTAATATATCTTTTTCATCATAAAAGTGTGTAAGACCTTGGACTCTCTTTTCTATGTAGTCTCTGTTTTCTGTCTGTATTATCTTTATGATTCTCTTTTCACTTTCTTCATACTCTTCATAGCTTAGCTCTCCCTGTATCTTCGTAAGATGACGGGCATTGTGTGCGAACCTTAATATCCACGCTACTTCTCGTATAATCTTCGTATATTTAGAAAAATAGTCAAGTTGGCTTGTCATACCTTCGCCTGAGCAGATATTGGTACTACATATTGCAGACTTTTTTCGTTCACGATTCGCTTCCATTTCATCTACGACAAGGGGTGAATTCGGCCATTCCTCTGGCGGTAAGGATAACCAAGATGGACCCTCTACCCAGCGAGAAGAGTGTAAGTATGCCGCGTCGCAGCCTCGTGAAGCTAGATCTGCCCAATTGGCTGTGCCTGGAATGTGAAACCAATTGTCTACGTTAGTATTTTCTCTTATTTCTTTGACCCTGTTTCCTACATAAGTGTTCCATATTGCCTCTCTCTTAATCCAGCACAATGCTACTCCTGAATCAGTCCAGCAGCGCTCTTCACAATTTAGTTTAAGGTCCCTGCGTGCTTCTGCTAGTAATCTAGATCCAATCAGAGCAGCTAGCAATTCTAAACGTGGAATTGTTATTTTTTCAGTAGGTGCAATTCGAGATTTTGCTGAAATCATTCTAACTGAAACCTTGCCCATATTTTCAGCTCTCAAATACACACATGCTGCATAACCATCCCTGCTAGCATCGCAAAACATGTGTAATTGTAATTTGCTTTCGTTAAATGGGCTTGTAGTGAGCCTTCTAGGTATTTTACATTCTCTTAAGAAATGCAATGATTCGTACCAACTCATAAATTTCTTTTTCAGGTCATTCGGTAGCTCTGCATCCCAGTCTAGCTTTCGACGCCACGTTTCTTGTAGGATTAATCGCGGCGTTAACGTTACAGCTGAAGTAAACCCTATTGGATCGTAAATCCTCTGAGTTATTGATAGTAAATTTCTTTTGGTTACCTTACCCAACTCGCATGGTGGTGGAAAGTCATTCATGTTACAGCTCAGCTGGTCTTCTGAAGTTTGCCATTCAAGACCTAATACATTCACCACATCTTCACACTTTTGATTGGGTAAAGGAGACATTACCCACTGCCTGAGGTCAAACTTTGCCTGACTCATTATCTCTTTAGCCTCTGCCTCAAACTTCTGGACAGCTTCTTCTGTGTCTAAGCTAGTAAGCAAATTGTCCACATAGAATGAAGTTGCTAATAACTCCGCAGATCCTTTTAGGTCTCCTCTTACCTGGTTCAGATGATGTTGAATCGTAGCCGAGAGCAAGAACGGACTCGATGTCAAACCAAACACCACTCTACAATGACGGTAAGTAATAATTTCACCTTCTCTGTCCCACCACAAAAATCTTAACATATCTCTGTCAGCTGGTGTGACTGAAATTTGTAAGAACGCTTTTGCTATATCAGCAGTAATTCCTATCTCTCCCTTTCTAAACCCATTCAATAATTTAGGTATTTTACCTAGGAAATTAATGCCCTTATCGAGGCATAAGTTCACGGATTTTCCCTGCCTATCTTTCGCTGAAGCGTCAAACGCAGGAAGAATAGGAGTAGTGAGACTACTCTCCTTGATAACTGGTCTATGAGGTAAGTAATGCGAGGTCTGTCGTTCCTCTTCGGGGTTCCGTACAACCTGAATAATGCCCTGGTCATGCCAGTCAGTGAACACTTTATCATAGGCCTCATACATCCCGGTTGTCTCTAACTTTTTAGTTACAGACTCTAAACGTCGTGTGGCTAAATCATAGTTTTTCAATAATTCATCATGACCTACCTTCCATGGCAGATGCACCTCGTAGCGGCCCTCTTTGTTGATCTTCACATTCTCCTCAAATGTCGCCAGCACCTCCAGTTCGTTCTCCTGCTTAGTCTTGGACTCGATTGGGTCTCTGATACCTAGAGTTTCCAAAGACCAAAAATTAGAAATTTCTGAAGAACAAAACATTGCCACATGAGTTGCTTGCATGTGTGAGCTCGATGAACCTGTAATCTTTCCTTGTAAGGTCCACCCAAGCTTGGTTTTTATCGCAACCAATGAGTCTTGTAGTTTGACCATATCACCTGTTAGAACCAAACCTGAATAATCAGCACCAATAAGCAGCCCTATATCATCAGAAGTCTGATTGCTGTCTGTGAGTGTAATATTGTGTTTGGTGAGTAGGTATGTGAGGTCTTTAGAGTATTTAGGAATACTATGACAGATGCATGACTGTCCCAATGCTGATAATTGGAAAGAAAATGTTTTATCTACACTTGCAACAGTTAATTCATATACCTTATATTGTTTCGAAGACATTTCTACACCACCAAAAAGTGTATGTGATAAGCTTTCTTTACCGACTTCTGGTATTCCAAGCTGGCGTGCGACATCTTCTTTTATATACGAGCGCTGCGCCCCATTGTCATACATTGCACGCACCGTTGCCTGCTTGTCACCGTTGCTGATGATGACAGTTAGGGTCTGAAGAAGCGTCAGACCTTGCTTCTGCTTTTGTGCTGCGGAGAGGTTGGCTGCAGTTGTTGAGATATTTTCAGGCTTCTCATTTGCTTCATCCTTCTTGCCAGTACAAAGCACAACTGCATGACGCCGTCCACATACAATGCACTTCACATATGCTTTGCATACTTTGGCATGGTGCCCTTTCTTTAAACACACTGCGCAAGCTTTCTTCTTCTTTATACATTCTCCTCTTTCTTCTATGGACATCTTCTGCAACTTGTAGCATTCCAAACTTGTATGATTATTTTTGTCACACCATAAGCAATTGTTTTTAACATTCATATTTGTCAAAAGACAGTTGGCTGTCGGTTCAATCATTGTAGGTACTGTCTTTTCTTGTTCTAATGTTTTTGCCATTGTTATTCTCTGCTCACTTTCTACTTCATTTTTCAAGAACTTTAGTAGTTCAGATAATTCAATAGTAGAGTTACCTTTCTCATTTCTTGTTCTCTCCCAGATCTTTAAAATATCTTGCGGTATAGCGCTCTCAATCATGGGTAGAAGAAAGGCAGCGAACTTGTCTCTTGTGACTCCTAGGCTTTCTAGTGCCCTTAGATGTGCACTTAATTTATCAAACAAGGGTGTGATTGCTGTGGTGTTTTGGTTGACCATTGCCAGTAGTTCTCTGACATAGACTTGAATAAGTAACTCTTCTCGTGCATATCTATTTTTAACCTGTTCTAAGCACTCTTTGTATGCTATCGGTGTAAAGGTTTCTACTAATCTCCGCACTTCTGAGTCCTCTTTTGTTGCTTGTAGCAGATACTGATACTTATCAGTTATGTCGATGAGGGGATCTTTGTCAATCTTCGAGAATTGGCCCCAGAAAGCTAACCAATTCTTGATATTCCCATCAAATTGTATGAATTCTAACCGAGGAAGCTTGAATGACTTCTTGGTAGAAATGTCTACTGTTTTTATTGTCTCACGACTCTTGTAGGCTGTATCTAGTTTAATCCACTTACTTCGATATTCCATCGCGCTCTCCATGTCTTTCACGAGACTCTCTTCGTCGCCGCTTCGCAAAATTACCCTTATTTCTTTGTCTAAGTCGACGAGTTGATTTTGTAGTTCGTGAATTTTTATATATTGCGATGTTATGTCATTCGGATTACTAGTTGGTGTCGCCATCATGGATTCCAACAAATTGGCGTTCTTGGTGAAAAATGTTCGGATTACCTTGCGCTCCTGCTTGATCGCTACCAATTCACTTCCTTGATCACTATCTCCGGTCGGAGAATCTACAGTCACGGTCGCCATGTTTTGGGAATTGGTTGGTTTCCACCAACTCCCGTATTTGATGTTAAGTAGGTAGGTTCGTTAGATCGTTGGAAGTATGAAGGATGGCAGGGTTTATTTATCCAAAACGATTAGCACATTTTTGAACTATTTATTTACCAAAATAAAAATAGGAATCAGTTTTACAAAAGTCAAGTCAAAGACAGTTTTTGGCAATAGACCTCTTTTTCTCTATGGCGTTCTGCTTTATACATATTTTTAACAAATACGTTGTTGTCACGGCGAGAGGAGACGTTTGTTTACGCGATGACGGTGTACCTAACGCTGCGGGCGGCACCTTGCAATGCGCATGCCGGCATCGGCGCAGATGGCGTGAGCGGTCGGACAGGTTGGGCATCCGTACAATTTGAAAGCTACCGATTAACAATAAACACAACGCAGCGCAACGAATAACGCAGACCTCAACCTGTCCGACCGCTCACGCCACCTGCACCGTTGACGTCCAGTCCAGTGTACTGCGAGCTGCCGCCCGCAGTGTGAGGCTCAGCTACGTCACGTGAGCGTCTCCACTCGCCCTGACGACGAGGGCGACACATTCACATCAGAAATAAATGTTTTTTTCTACACTCATACGTAAAATTCTGACTGAGTGACTCACTGATCCATCAACGCCCAGACCGAACGGACGGCCCATAGATAAGAGTATAAACCGGGAATAGATACGAAACTTGGCTAACTTCACAGGCAATGCTAGTGCTGCCGCCAAGCGGCTAAGCTCTCAACTAATGTCTGGTGTAAACATACGCATAAGTATGTAAATATATTATATAACTCTGCTATAGCATCGTTAGCAGCTAGCCCCCGACAGAACTTTTCTCTCAATGTGTCTACCAACCACGCTATAATTTTGCACGAAAAAAAATTTACTTGGTTTAAATTTTTACTAAAGACGTAAATATGATATAGCCTGGTTGGTAGACACATTGAGATAAAATGTCTGTCTGGGGCTGCTGGGCCTAGCTGTAGGTATATTTGCAATAACCAGAAACAGATTCAAAATAGAATAAAACAAAGTTCCTTTCTCATATATTATTTTAATTTTCGTTGCTTCTTACTCACTGTTGAAGCGCCTGATGAAACTTAATAGCAACATCTCCATCAGCAACATCTTGTGTAATTTAAACGTCAGTGCCTCTTCTCAATTAGAACTGTATTGACCGGTGACAGATAAAATTGAGAAGAGACACTGACGTTTAAATTACACAAGATGTTGCTGATGGAGATGTTGCTATTAAGTTTCATCAGGCGCTTCAACATGCCCCCGGGCGTTGAAAGCTGTAGTTTCAACCAGAATTTGATGTAGATACAGGCAGGGGACAAATCTTGCTGAATGCCCTCCGGATAACTCCAGTGGAAGTCCTGATGTCAGCTACTCGAACGATGCTATCAGCTCCAGGATAAACTGCAACTATTCGACCTAATCTCCACTTCAGTGGTGGCAGGTTGTCGTCTTTTACTACAACCAACGTGTCCAGCTTCAAACTGTCCTTTGATGAACGCCACTTGATCCTTTGTTGCAACTCAGCAACATACTCTTTACTCCACCTGGACCAGAAATGCTGGCGGAGTTGTTCAATTCGCTGAAATCGAGTAAGGTGGCCAGTCGAATGATCTAGGTAGTCTTTCTCCGGCAAAGATGTCAATGGCCTGCCAATCAAAAAATGGCCCGGTGTCAGTGGAGTGCAGTCCGCTGGATCTGAAGAGAGTGGCGTCAAGGGTCGAGAATTTAATATCGCCTCAATTTGCGCAAGTGTGGTGTTTAGCTCTTCATAAGTTAAGTTACAATTTCCCAGCACTCTTTGCAAGTGATATTTTGTTGATTTAACACCCGCCTCCCAGAGACCACCGAAATGAGATGCCGCGGCCGGAATGAACTTAAAATTAATGCCATCGTTAGACACAGCTTCGCCCAAAGAATTGCAATGTGTTTTTAAAAATTTTGAAATGTCATTATATGCACCAACGAACGAGGTACCGTTATCAGAGTAAATACTAATAGGTTTTCCCCTTCTTGAAATGAATCGACGCAGTGCCAATAAATAATTATTGCTTGTTAAATCCCCCACTAACTCTAAGTGAATTGCCTTGGTGGAAAAACACACAAAAATTGCAATGTACACTTTTACCAGCCTGCATCCGCGACCTTGGCGGCTAGCACTCATAATAGGGCCCGCGTAATCTACACCCACTTTTTCAAATGGATAGCCACCTGGCAGAAGGCGCTCTTGTGGCAAATTTCCCATCACAGGAGTAACGATTTTACCGCGCATGCGACAACATCGTACACACCTATGATAGGATGCTTTCGACAAGTTTCGACCTCCTATGGGCCAATACACTTCCCTAATTGATGCCAGTAATAATTGCGGACCAGCGTGCATCAACTTTATGTGCTCAAAGTCAAACAATAACTTCGTAAAAATATGAGTGGACTGTAATAATATAGGATGCTTTTTACTATATGAGAAATTTGAATTGTCAAGACGCCCACCAACGCGCAGTATATTATTTTCATCTAAAAAGACATTGAACTTTAGTAATGGACTCTTTATCGGTAAAGTCTGCTTATTGCAGAGTAATTTATACTCTGGAAAGGACTCATCTTGACATTTCAAAATAATGACCTGTAGGGCATTACGAAGTTCCTCTTCATCTAAAAAATTTGTCCCTATGGTTTGTTTCCTACATGACTTAATAAATCGTAGAACATAAGCTACGGAGCGTACAAGCCGCGAATAATTCGAAAAACGGCTAAAATCGATCAACACATTTTTGTTGTTAATATCATCAACGGTGATATTTAATGATACGTCAGGTCGAGTCTCAGGCAATGTTTCAAGATGCTTGGGTTGCGAAGGCCATTCTGAAACATCTTGTTTCAAAAAGTCGGGACCGAACCACCAAAGATTATTATTTTGCAGGGTACTAATATCCACACCTCGAGATATTAGATCTGCAGAGTTTTTATCGGTTGGAACGTGCTTCCATATGCAATTACCTGCCTTTTCTAAAATTTCAGCAACACGATTGCGTACAAACGGCTGAAGCTTAGAAGGCAACATGCGTAACCATCCCAGCACAATAGTGGAGTCGGTCCAAAAATGAACCTTGTTCACCTTAGCTCGAAGTGAGTTCGTTACTTTCTCATAGAGGCGTGCCCCTACTAAAACACCACATAATTCCAGTCTTGGTATAGTTGTGGGTTTGATTGGAGCCACTCGACTCTTAGCCATCAATAAACGAACTGAAACCTCGCCATTATCATTGGTGCTACGAACATAGACACAGGCACCATACCCACGCTCAGAAGCGTCCGCGAAAATGTGTAAATCAAGCGTTTTATATGAATCACAGACGATGATTCGTGGAATGCGAATCTTATTTAATAATGGTAACATGGTAACAATTTCATTCCACTGTTTTTGGATGTCTGAAGTTAAGGGATCATCCCAAGACAATTTGTGCAACCACAATTGTTGCATTAACATCTTCATCAGAATTACGCAAGGCGCTAATAGCCCCAAAGGGTCAAAAATTTGAGCAATAACAGAAAGTAAATCACGCTTTGTGTTACTCTTTGGAATCGACGGACTAATTGGAAAGCAGAGTTCATCAGAATCTGCGTGCCAGCCAAGCCCTAACAACTTGTCAGGCTCATTAGATCCAATATTTAAATTATGAGTCATTTGAGTAACCTCAGGTACTAACTCAGGTTCGTTCGATTTCCATTTTCGAAGTGGCATACAAGCTGATGTGAGTGCGTCCGTAATTTCTTTACGTATAACCTTGACCTCGTTTAAGTCATCACCTCCTGTTAGTAAATCATCGACGTAAAAGTCGTGAGTGATGATTTCAGCTATTTTAGCATTCTTACATTCAAGACCTACTTGTTTAAGACAGCGCGTAGCCAGAAATGGAGCACTAGCCGTACCGTATGTTACGGTGTTAAGTTGGTAAGTCTTGATAGCTTGACAAAGTTCATTGTCTCGCCAGAGCACTTGTTGTAAATATCTGTCAGATGGATGAACAGTTATTTGTCGATAGAATTTATTTATGTCAGTGCATAAAATGTACTTGTGTTGCCGAAAACGGAGTAGAGTAGACAGTAAGTCGTCTTGTACCGTAGGTCCAACCATCTGAATGGCATTATAAGAAACGCCAGAGGTCGTAAGACAACTGCCATTGTACACGACACGAAGCTTAGTGGTAGTACTACTTTCTCGCAAGACTCCGTGGTGGGGAATGAAATATGCATTTTTATTTGTGACATGACACTCAGACATATGACCTAACGACTGATACTCTGCCATGAAGTCATAATACATTTGACTTAACTCGGGTTTGGTTTTTAATCTGCGCTCTAAAGAATAAAAACACTGTTTAGCCTTTTGATAGGAATCTCCTAAAATGTTAGGATTGTGTTTAAGTGGTATGCGAACACAAAAACGACCGTCATCGAGACGCGTTGTATTTTCTTTGAAGTGTTCTTCACACCGCTTTTCGTCAGGAAAATAATGAGATGAGTTTGAATTAACTTCCTCTAGCTGCCAAAAACGCATTAAATCGCTTTGAATGTCATTCATATGATCGTCATCAGAAGACGCAATCTTGGTAAAGTTACAAATCACTTGACAGAAATGTGAAATTATTGCTAGAAATAGGGCCTGAAATAATCCACCCTAGCCTAGTTTCACAAAGAATAGGATTATTGTTACCTAGCTTAATTTGTTGCGACCCTAACAAATCCCAAAAGAGATCAGCGCCAATTAAAATATCGACTTCAGCAGGCGTGTAAAATGTCGGGTCTGCTAAACAAATGTTGGATGGTATTTTAAGACTAGAAATATCGATTTCACGGCCTGGAACATTACTGGTAATTGATGGCAAAACAAAGCAATGAATGTCAGCAGAAAAGCTGTTGGTTAATGATTTCATGCTTATACGACACGTTTTGC
This sequence comes from Ypsolopha scabrella, assembly GCA_910592155.1. Classification (NCBI taxonomy): domain Eukaryota; kingdom Metazoa; phylum Arthropoda; class Insecta; order Lepidoptera; family Ypsolophidae; genus Ypsolopha; species Ypsolopha scabrella. The sequence continues at coordinate 32,352,936 of OU342962.1, read as the reverse complement.
CTACGTGCGAAGTGACGTTATTTATGCCCAGTATCGACCTATCTACATGACTAGTTGGTAAATTTAATTGACGAACAAGTCTTTCAGTCGCTAAACTAGAGGTACTACCGCAGTCAAGGACGGCGCGAACAATATGTTCGCGATGATCACTGTCAAACAACTTAATTAGTGCAGTTGACAATAACACTTCGTTCTGCTTGTGACTTGAGGATGCAACATTAGCTGACAATGCTACAGTGCTTGAAGTAGTGGCAGCTGAGGGCGAAGACGGCGGCGGTGAAGATGCACTTTCGGGTAAACCACTATTTGCATTACGTGTGTTTATAATCTTACTTGGTTCACTTACATGAACAAGAGTGTTATGACGTCGCTTACAAATCTTACATCCTGGCTTTTTGCAAGTGTTAGAATAATGACCCTTCCTAAAGCAATTGTAACAAATCTTGTAATTTGGCAGTAAGTTTAGTCGAGCATCATTACTTAAAGCGAGAAATTGTGTACAACTGGACAATGAATGGTCACCCTTACACATAAAACAAGTCCTTTGTGTTGATTCTGTATTAGAACTATTAGAATGTTGTACCGAAACCATAGTTTTCAACTTAGCGCTTGACTTGTTCATGGTAGGCTGGATATTACGTGACAACTCTAATGTTTCGATTAAGTCTGCTCGATTACGCATGAACTTAATAAATGTGTCGAACGTAATTGAAGTATCATTGTCTCCGCGACCTTTATACTCTTCCCACTCACGGTAAGTTTTTTGATCCAATTTATGAGTCACAATATAAATTAGGAGGGTATCCCACTGTTTGACAGGTTCGCCTAACGACTCTAATGCCCGTAAATTTTTATTTAACTGATCAATTAGGCTTTTCAAAGTCACAGATGACTCCTTTGTTATAGTTTCAATATTGAATAAGGCTGAAACATGATTTTGTATTAACAAACGTTTATTGTTGAACCTCTCACACAAAAGTCCCCACGCTACCGCATAATTACTGGATGAAAAATCTATTGATTGTATTACTACAGCGGCTGATCCTTCAAGGGATGCACGTAAATAATGAAACTTATTTATTTCATCCATGTCGTTGCTCGAGTGAATGAGGCTAGTAAATGTGTCACGGAATTCTAACCAATTATCATAAGAGCCACTAAATTTTGGCAACTGAATAGTAGGTAACTTAACAAGCTTGTAATTACTTGGACGAGTGCATTTATCACTACTTGCACACTCCTCACTACTCTTGTTGTACTCACTCAAGATATTCTGAGCAGTAGCCATTGTTGTATTATATTGTGATTCGAAATAGGCACGCTCGCTTAATTGCAAGTCTACGGATTCCACTAAACACTCCAACTTTAATTGTACCTCATCGTATTGCTCATATAATGACTCAAGTTTACCCATACGTATTTGTAATTCTTTGGCGTCTAAACTAGTCAAAGACTTGACATTTTCACTCAAGTTGTGAGTGTAGTTAGCGAAGACAGTTAAGCGACCTTTGAAGCTTCCTCGCTTTTTTATTAACTCGCCTTTCTCTTTTTCGGCCATTCTGGGAGATGAGTGCTGTCAACCTGGAATTTATACAGGACAAAACGTAAAACAACTAAAATAAATATCTACAACACTATCTATAGGGAGTTGTTTGTGATAAATTCAAAACAAATAAACAATTTTTATTATTTAAACAGAAAACATATTAGTTTCAATCATTTAGTTTATAGCTTTAAATGAAAATATAATTAGTGAGTATTTATATCACGTACTAAATTCTCAGTATGACATTTATCTGTTCACTATTAAATTAACATGAATACATAACGATACAATCGGTGTGATAACACGGAAATAACTGTACTATGTAAACAACAAAGTGTTCATCTAGAAAAAACCTAACACAAATAATTATTTTATAGGTAAATTTATTATGCACGATTTTCTAATGTGACTAGACATTCGATACAAAACAGTAATACTTTAATAAGTTAAATAATGTAGCTTTAATGCCAACTATACTGTAATAAGTACGTTTTTTAACTTAATTACTGCAGAATACAAAAATAAGTGTTCTAGTCACAATGCAACAGGTACCTACGTAAACAGCAGAAAAATAAAATATGTATTTCAGTATATACTAACCTTATATGTGTAGTAAACCTTAATTTACACTAAATACTACCTTTTTGAGTGCTGGGTTATGATTAATTTTATAAATCTAGCTTTAACACCACTTTGCTGGATAATTTAATTACGTCACGTTAACGGTTGATATTCTCTTCCACAATTAACTTGATAAATCCACTTTAAAACGATGATCTTCACAATATAATAAGTGATACTTGTTAGGTACACATCCGGCTTCGATCCAGGACCATGTTCGGGATTGAGTTGTGGATTTAAGAATAAAAATCAGGAGCAGCTAATTAGAACTGTATTGACCGGTGACAGATAAAATTGAGAAGAGACACTGACGTTTAAATTACACAAGATGTTGCTGATGGAGATGTTGCTATTAAGTTTCATCAGGCGCTTCAACACTCACTAATCACTGCACTATAGTTTTTAAGACAATCGTGGGTATTCGTGAAGAAGAAAGAATTCTCACTCAACACTAATCACTTCACTAAAGTTAGTTGGCTGTTATTTGCAGAGGAGTAGTCCTAACTCAACTCTATTTAAAATTACTGCACTAGATGCTACAAATATACGAAATCTTCTTAAAACAACTACGGAACAAGCTTTGAATATAAGCGCTCACGCAGCCGGCAGACATTTTGTTTTTGTGATGTGTGTGACCAGTGTTGCAACCTCCCACAATGACAATGACTTTATGACAGGCGACGACACCGCCCTCTATTGTGCCTTTGTGTAAAACATTGAAATTCTCTCCTTATTTGAGAGCCAGCTCAATAGATGATGCTGTTGTTGGTTGTATTGACAATGTTCTAAAATACTGTAGCCCGAGGCGGCCCCAGGAACGTGAAGTGTGGCCTGTAGGTTCTTGGATTACATCCGCTTAGAAAGAATTTGAAAAAATCCTGCGCGATCACGAGAGAAGAGATCCACGTGAGCAGCGCCCCAAGTCGTGCGTTAGTAATTAAATATATCGTCCAATATGTTATTTTATTAAAGGATTATTTAGTTAACAAAAAGCATTATATACACTGTGGCCTGATCAAGGGCTGACAACAGTGACTAAGTGCTGCACTAAATTACGCACAATGCTTTACCAGCAAAATCAAGAAAATATAACTTTCTTTTTTACCAAATCATGAATTTAAGAAATTGCTGGTGCTAGGTACCTGATTTCAAATAAAGTACTGTATGACACTGCACATATTTTTAAAATTATTAATGTTTTTTATTAGTAATTTTTATTGTTTATCCCCTTGTAGTTTCGCCATGTGCGTCCGTCTGTCGGTCTGTCTGTCAGCGGCTTAGCTACTAGACTAGAAAGCTGTAATTTGTTATGGGTACATATTAATCAGGCCGACAAAGTGGTCAAATAAAAAGGGGAAAAATTTTTTTTTTTGCTTGCCTTCCCCACCGTTTACGTGGGGATTTATATTTTCTTACGTCTGTCCCATGGTGTAGGGTTTCTTTGGGTAGGTCATTCAAAAGTATCATGGGTGTGTCAAAACCATTTTTCGATTCAGGGATCTGTTTGCGAAATATTAAGCTTTAAAGTGCTAATTTTTGTTAGAATCAAGGGTTTCTCCCCCCGGCCTGTTAAACGAATCCGAGAAAAATTTCACGGCAGTAGATAATAAACTTAAAAGGAAAACTATCACATCTACTTAAGTACTTTACGAGTGAACGAGTAGTAGTCGATCAACACATTGTGACGGGTATCTCTACACTGCGCGAGACCCGACACGCACTTGGTCGGGTTTCTTCATTTGCTAAACATGAAAGTAATGGCTAGATCACATCATCAACTTAATTAACTATTATTTCTGAAGGTACACAGCACGCAAATTATCGGTAAGCTGAGATTTATTGAAATAATTTTCTCTTTGCGCCACGCCGACGACGCCCCGAGTTGATATAATTTGTTGACAAATTCTCCAAATGAGGGTCGCGTACACATTCATTTGAAATATTGTGTTCAGTCACAAAAGCCGCGGTTGGCAAATAATCAATTCCCTTCCAAAAGATTTACATTTTTGTCAAAGACTTTGATTTCTAGTCAGTTTTCCATTATATAATATTGGGTTTTTACAGAAACTTCTCCTGAATTATAATACTATTTTATTTCTTAATAATTGAATTTAGAAGTTTAAGAGATTCGGTTTAACGAGTATAAGGTGAAATTAATTCAACCCATAAATTTTTATGGGGGGTTTATTAGATGATAAACCCTGATATGTAAAGTTTCAGGTGGATCAGCCTGAATTTTTGATTGTGATAGATTTAATAAAACGATTGATAACACTGACTGAACCAACAAATTTAAAAACGCACACAAACTTACACGATGAATCCAAAGCTGAACACTCAAGGTGTCCACTCACAGAGCTGAAACAAAGTTTTACTCACACATGCATACGATTGTCCACATCACGTGACCAGCCATTACCTGTCTGAAACTTCTGAAACTTCACATGTGTAGTCTCTATCACCTACTGAACCCACCATATAAATATTATGTTTTTATTGCGAAATCCATCGCTTTGGAATACTCTAAAACCGAATAAAATTGGGCAATTGAATTATAATATTTCATTATACATTAAAAGATAACTCTGCTTTTATGACGTTTCTCTATAACATCATTTACCAAGTTAAATTGGCCTCTATTCAAGAAATGGTTTAAGTTTTATCTTAAATTTCGTTTAGGTTGGCTAGTGAATTCCCTGGAAAGTTTTATATTATAATATTAGTTTTTATACTTAGCAAAGTTTTATCCATGGCTCCGATCACTGAAGAAGTAACAACTTTGAAAACTTGTAACATAGATACCTTTACAATTTAAAGTTCTGATATTCCTTTCTTAGCGGAAGCATTCGTTGCACAAGAAGAAGATACCTACCTGAATTTACAATTTATTTCTGGGTCTATAATTCCGGAAATTTCGAGATGAATCAGAGGTGCAATTGTGTAAGCCAATCGTATTCAAACTCGATTGTCATATGGCTATTCGACTAAGCAAATAAGCCCGTTTGACAACTGAAATTGTACGTTTTTGGTTATCAACAACAAAACAAGCAATTATTCGGTATTCATTTGACAGCCAAAAATGTACGATTTAAATAGTCAAACGGGCTAATTTGCTTAGCCGATTAGCCATATGACAATCAATTTGAAGACGATTGTCTTACACAATTGCACCTCAGGTGAGATTAGCTATTATCAATATCAATATATGTATAAAACAGTATAAACCGCTGTGTCTGTACATTGAAGAAAAGTAATAGAAATAGAAAGGGGGTGACTAAAGAAGAGTAATAGAACACAAATCAACGATTTTTAGAATTCTTTTCTGTCTGTCTGTGTGTCTGTCTGACTTTCTGTTTGTTCATGTTCACGCATATGTTTACTCATCAAACTACTGAACCGATTTTCATGTAGTTTTCACAGCTGTACAGAGCTTAATTTGGAATAGAATATAGGCTTTATTTAATTGAAATCAGAACTCGAAAAAAAAAAGATTTTTGGAATTAACTTTTCTACTGGTAGTAATTAGAAGTTATGGTAGGGGATCTCCTCAACGGATACAGAGTTCGAGTTTGGGCTTATTTGATTGGCATTTATTAGTACTTTGGTAAAACATGGTGACCAGGGTCTGCTGATGGGAGTGGAAGGTGGGTACGGGATCTTCTTAACGGACAACAGCAGATCGTTCGAGTTTGGGCTTATTTGATTGGTATTTATTAGTACTTTGGTAAAACATGGTGACCAGGGTCTGCTGATGGGAGTGGAAGGTGGGTACGGGATCTTCTTAACGGACAACAGCAGATCGTTCGAGTTTGGGCTTATTTGATTGGTATTTATTAGTACTTTGGTAAAACATGGTGACCAGGGTCTGCTGATGGGAGTGGAAGGTGGGTACGGGATCTTCTTAACGGACAACAGCAGATCGTTCGAGTTTGGGCTTATTTGATTGGCATTTATTAGTACTTTGGTAAAACATGGTGACCAGGGTCTGCTGATGGGAGTGGAAGGTGGGTACGGGATCTTCTTAACGGACAACAGCAGATCGTTCGAGTTTGGGCTTATTTGATTGGCATTTATTAGTACTTTGGTAAAACATGGTGACCAGGGTCTGCTGATGGGAGTGGAAGGTGGGTACGGGATCTTCTTAACGGACAACAGCAGATCGTTCGAATTTGGGCTTATTTGATTGGCATTTATTAGTACTTTGGTAAAACATGGTGACCAGGGTCTGCTGATGGGAGTGGAAGGTGGGTACGGGATCTTCTTAACGGACAACAGCAGATCGTTCGAGTTTGGGCTTATTTGATTGGCATTTATTAGTACTTTGGTAAAACATGGTGACCAGGGTCTGCTGATGGGAGTGGAAGGTGGGTACGGGATCTTCTTAACGGACAACAGCAGATCGTTCGAGTTTGCGCTTATTTGATTGGTATCAGTGAAGTTATTCAGGAGAGAGTAAGAGAACAGCTCTCAGGCAAAACCAGGCGGCCCACCATTGCCTGGGACCGATGGATGGCGGTTTATCAATCCCCAATTGCCAAGCCTTATAAGAAACAGACTAGTGACGGGCAGCGGCGTCACTGGTGCAAGGGTTTCGGCACCGCGCTCACCAACCCGCCTGCCCAGCGTGTGTGAGTATGGGCATTTATTCCAGCAGGACCGCCAAGAGTGGCGAAATCCTGGAAAGGCCCATGTGGACGAAACAGGCTGATGGATGGATGGATGGTTTTCCTGATTTCCCCGAAAATCTCTTCGACGCGGGTGGAGCCGCGGGCAAAAGCTAGTATAAAGATAAATCCATATTTTAGTGTGATCTAATATATTTTATCTTCAAATACATTTCCAACAAAAATATATTTGAGAGCGTAAATATTCCTTAGCCCAACCGTAATATTTGCACTCAACTCGAACATGCATATTCGTATTTAAATAACAAATGGTTTTGGTATTAGTTTGTATCGACATCGGGCTCCGCGATACAATTCACAGACTCGTATGTATTTACTGAGGAGGCGAGAGGTTTATCTAGGTATTTCCCACAAGAGCACGCTAATTACTAAGTATTTAACTTACACCGGTGCTCGCACTTCACAAACTTCAAGCGTTTGATTTAAGTGGTTAAATTAGTGGTTACTATTTTGTCCGATTTAAAACTACGCAAAACGCCTAAAATGTGTGAGGCATCGATTATCCCAGAATAATACAGAGTCCTTGGTAAAATATAATGGATGAAATCTACAATGACGATATTTTTAAGCAGTTTGCATCGAGATGACGCAACCGATACAGTTAAGAGCTAAGTGCTTCACACTATCTCAGCACGACTTGCATACATCACGGTTCTAGGTTATCCGAATCAATTCATATACGTAGCACTACTGTAGCATTAAGCACCTTCGTAGCACGTAGTGACATTGTAGCTTTTAGCACGTAGCAGCCAATCAGTTTACAGCAAAGTTTCAGTGGTATTCATTAATTATCCTCAGTATTAGGCGAGTCTCAAGATATAATACGGAAAAATAAATTAAAAATATGGTTTTTGATATCTAATTCGATGACTATCTCCAGTAGTATTCTAATACAATATTTTTTCAATATTCCATGTACAGACATAGACTCGTTACTGTTTTATTGTAATGTGTACTGACTGATTGATATCTGTATTTGTGAGACTGCTTTTTGTAATCTATACTAATAATAGATAATAAAGTGGTAAAAAAGTCGTGTCTATACATTGAATATCTTCGCGAAATATTAAATGAGTTATTAGTATTGTACTGAAGACAAAACCACAATTTTTAGAATGTTCGTCTGTCTATCTGTATATTCCATTTTAGCTCGAGAACCACTCAACGGATTTGGGTGCGGTTTTTATTTTATTATCATCATAGTGACCCGGTCAATATATAGGCTATAAAGCGTGTCCATAAAATAACGCCCAAGTTGAAAACGGGGCAAAGATTGAATAAACGCGGATGAAACCGCGGGTAATGGCTAGTAAAATAAACGTAAACCTACTCTTATGAACCTTTAATAATTTTTCATCACTAATGCTCTGAAAATACGTCATCAACACTACAACTCGAAATACGGGTTTGAAATTTGAAAATCAAACAAGTGTCCCTTACAGTCACTAACGATGTAGTCAATCACTCGTCTCGCCAAATGACAATGGAAAAATCTGTTCTTCCTATTTTCTTTTTATTTTGTTAATCTGTATTTTATTTATATATTATTATGGAAAAATGTGACTTGCGTATATATGTAAATATGCGAAATAAAATCTTAATAAGACGTTTATGACTTAAAACAGTAACTAAATTAGTTTTATATATCACACTGGCCAGTGTACACTAATGAACAAAAAAATAGAAAAAGTCACATGAAAATAGCAGTAAAATTAACTCGTTGAAAACGTTCTTGCAAACATAATTTTATAATTGATTTGATGAACGACATCCCAAGTAGCATTTTACTCCATTTAAGAGTACACATTTAGTTTCCAGGTGTACTTGAAGCATTATTACAGTTCACTCGTGATGTATAAGCTGCATTATTGCGATTAATTACACCTATACCTGTCTAAGGGACTTATAGGAGTGTAGAGTTATACTGTTATACGATTGTTGGTGTTATAATACTCTAACAACTATCCTTTAGTCAGCCGTCTGACTAAGAGCATTATAGGAGGGTAGAGATACGCCAACCGCTGTTTAACGGCCTACTTGTACGATGTTACAGAGCTAGCATTTTAATAGAACACATATGGTCATTTATAAAGCCAAAGGCTGTTATGTTTACTTGTTTTAGACTGTTATACAGCTGAGAGCTGTATTAGGACTTGTTTGTGATCATTAAACTAACCTTTTTTTACTGCTGTACAGAAGTGTTTAAATGGTTCACATGTGCATTGTAGGCTGTTAAAAGGACTACATGTGTTGTCTATTAACATCAATAGCAGTTTATTTGTCCACAAGTACTACTCTTATTGGCTGTAAGCTGAACATGAATGTGAATGTGATATTCTATTACACTTATCCCACAAGCTGCGTGTTATTACGTCTCGTGCAAAAAATTGTGAAAATGAATAAAAAATCCTGGAAAATAAGAGCGAGAACCGGTGGAATAAGAAGAAAAATTGCAAAAGAATATTCGCAAATTGTAAAAATAAACAGTCGATTGACAACGACGCCCGAAAATGAGCCTGTCGATACGGCTTCAACAAGTGCGACTTCAACCGTTGTTCATGGTGGTTCTGTACATGATGCAGAGGAAAATGTGCCTGAACCTGAAAGTTCCCTTCAAAATATACAGATATCAGAGTGTGGTGATTGCAGTTCTAGTGATAGTGAATACAATTTTGACTTGGACAATCATTTAACCTTTCGCAAAAAAATAAGAACACGGGCTATTGAAAATCGTATTCCTCATTCCGCTTTGAATAAATTGTCAGGCATAATAAACGAATTTAAACCGGGAACACTACCGTCTGATGCTAGAACAATTTTATGCACTCCCGTTAATGTAACTTTAAAAAATGTAGATGGAGGTCTAAGATGCTAAATATCATAGTATTATTGGTCTACTTAAATATCCTATTACTATTGATATCCTATTATAATTATATATGGATATAAATATATAGCTATAAACTTTATCATAACCAGTTTTGAATACATTTTTAACTTCAATTAGAGACTAAAGTCGATTCTAAAGGCTTTAATTTTAATTTTAGTGCTGTCAAAACTTAATATTTTCCAAAGTTAATATATCTTCTCTTGTTAACACTAGGATATATTTTGCAATAAAGAAAATGTATATTTATTAGCACTAAAACTAAAATTAAAGCCTTCAGAATCGGCTTTGGTCTCTAATTGAAGTTAAAAATGTATTAAAAACTGGTTATAATAAAGTTTAAAATTTTCAGCAAATTTTTTAAATCAATTTATAGGTCCACAATGTCTGGTAAATCTGAAATATCTTCTGTCTGTTTACTCCGTAGTCTTCCAATAGTAATAATCTAAAAAATTACCAGAAATAGATAGAAGTAGCTAGATTTGTTTTGGTGGCTAAAATGGATTATTTTTTGGCTAAAACTGTTGAAAATCTGCTAGATATACCCACAAAGTGGCCAAAATGGCAACACTGACAATAACTAATCCTATCCTGGCCATCACGCACGCCACGGGCGCACGCGAGTGTTCAGAGGATCTATACCTATCCCGTTCCCGCCTCTATTTCTCGCTTACTTATTAAAAGGAATGCGCATGATTACTTTCAAGTTCAGAAAAAAATAGCATAAACTTTCTCTAAGTAGATATTTAAGGTGATCGTCAAGCACGTATCCAGGGGAGGATAGGTGGGATTTATCCCCCCCTCCCCCCCCGAAATTTGGCGTGACATACACGGGACTAGGAATGTTTATTCATAACCACTGTAAAGTACGTTTTAATAAAAAAGGTAGGGTACTTTTGATACTTAATAATAATATAGTACAGTGATTACAGAGGCTTCTTTCACAATTCACATTGTTGGTTCAATGAATGTCCCCCTCGAAACAAAAGTCTGGATACGTGCCTGGTGATCGTACACCCGTCAGCTCCGTACGCGCCAAGTCTGCTAGTGTAACCATATTTTACAGAATTTTAACAGATAAATATCAGAAATGACAGTTATTTATCTCATAAATTCTGCAAAATGTGGTCACACCACAGTTATTTATACTATGGTTACACTATTACACTTGCTGACTCGGCGCTTTAAAAGATTGTAAACAGTGTTTGTTACTATGACTGAGTGACAACTATTATTTTCTGTCCTTTTCTGTCGCAGGGCATAAATGTTGTCCCTCTTTATCTAGTTTGTTTACATTATTTTAAATACCTCCTTGAACAGAGTAGTGTTTTTTGTAAGTGTAAATGTCACCGGCAATCTGTATAATTCAGGTATTGTATACAGTACCTAGGTAATGTATACAATGCCTGGGGCGTCCCGGCAATGTATGAAATATTATGAATATTATTGTCCGTTACATACTTTACCTAGGCAATGTATACAATTCCTAGGCATTGTATAGAGTACCTGCTGGTCAACCGGCAAAGTGTAAAGTTATTACTAATTAATGGAATAATATTAAACAGTCAGAATTAGTTTTTTGGAAGTCTTCCAGCGCAGAAGAGAGCCGGTAGGTTAGGTTAGACCGCCATACATAATCTTCGTGGTTATTTTTTTTATGACCACCCTGAAATACCATTTAACCAAAAGGCTAAGCTTTGTCCATAAAAAATCATTTAAATACATGCCTTAATCAATTTCCCGCTCCTGCTCACGTCTGTTATATTACATTACCGGCTGCGCATTCGGTACTGTATACAATGCCTAGGCAATGTACTAAATAAATAATATTTCATACATTACCTTGATCTTTTTGGCATTGTATACATTGCCTAGGCATTGTATACAATACTGGATTATACAGAAAGCCGGTAACATAAATACTCTGAGACCAAACTGTGTGTCTCACACGAAAACAAAAAGTGATTTTTGTAGTTTGTTACAACATTTTTACTTTAGGTACTCATACTTGACTTAGTACCTGGGCTAGGCGATTTAACGGACAATAATTATTATTGCGGATCTCTAAAATTTCAGTATATTAAAAGAATTAAACGATGACACAAGTGACCTGAACTACATCTTAAAGCTGTACATAAGTTCACATTAGAATAAGTTTATAGACATTGGCTCTGTAGTGGTGCAAATGTGGGACTTTAAATAGAAAACAGCATTCTAACAGAACACATGTGAACCTATATACGCTTCACCGCATTAAATTGGAGTTATAACAGTTCACATAGCCGTATTTCATTTCCCCCATTTTGTTCTAACCTAAAGTATTTACCAAATAAATCTCCAAAATTATCATGCAGATTTATCACAAAATACGTAGATAGAGCGATTGAGTTTTGGTTTCATGTTATAATTAATTACCGTAGTATAATTATAATGCCAATATAATATCAAACACTGAAAATTGTAGATTTCCTCTCAGCCAGTTTTAAATATTTTAAAATGAATATCGCGTTTTTACAGAGGCGCGTGAATATTTTAGCTGTAAATATGTATATATTTCACGATAAAGTTGCATTCCCATGGCATTAACATTATTAAGTATTTAAAACAGGTACTACCTCGTGTTATCATACATTTTTATCCTTGATCCGCCGGAGTTTGGTTTCTGATGGCACACACAAAATCAACTATGAGGATAATAATTAATAATAAAATAAAGAAATAATTTAGGACACACGTGAACTTTAGGTAGCACTGGAGTAATTTTGTGGGATTTTATATATGTGAAGGCTGTGTATTTAGCCACTTGTTACTCTTTATTACACTCATGTACTTAGTATGGTTCACACTGCGTCCCATATAGTGCCGTAAGTCAGCCTTAAGTCCGATGTTACTACTTAAACAGCTATTATAATGCTATTATACTGCTAATGTACAGCCATAGTGAACTTAAGGCTGTCTAATTTGTGCCCAAACTGGTTCTATAAGAGCATTATAGCAAGCTATACATCTCTTATACAGCTAACTTACACAGCTTTTGGAGTACATGTGAACGACTAGACAGCTTATATAGAACCCCGAATGCTACTTGAGATAATTCATTGATTGCACGTCGAATAAATTTTTATATCCTGCAAAAAGTGTTATTAGTTATTTAATAGACCCTTGATAGGTAATAGTGTAAGGCCGAAACCGGTTCGGATAAATACTGTGAAACAAATAAGTAGGTACAGGTGCTTCGCTCGCTCATGCGCCTAAATATCTCATGTGCAATTGATCGCTTACCTCCCTTGGATAACAATCTACTCTTACAGTGTTATCTAATATTGCTAGTCAGATTTCGTCTCTCATACTCATTATTCTAGCAATATGAAACTTGGTACGTAGCGAGTGCTTCAATGGTAATGAATAAAAAAATGTAAAGTCTTGCCTGCGCGGTGATGTACAGTAATTGCAATACAGTAATTGTGCTGCTGATGTCATAATGATATCGCATCTTAAGTTAAGAGCTCAGTGTTTGCGTAATTGATCCCGTGATTGTAGTTGGTTGTCCTCTGAGAGCTGAATGAGGTCGACATCGAATGTACATATATGTACAGTTAAAGCATTGTTATTCTCAAGTATCCCGGTTTATCGCTTCTCGGGCCGTTTGATAGGGCATATAACTCGTACATAAACTGTCATAATGTCGTGATTTACGAGACGCATTCCTCCTTTATTGGATAATGTCATTATTTATCAGATTAAATACTTGTCTGGGCCTTTGTTAGACCAGCGGTTCGCATTAATGGTAACTCGTACCCATTCGGCACTAACATTAACTATTATGAGTGGAAATAACGGCATGAAGTGAGTCACCCTACAGGGTCGACACACGTATGGGCTTCAGTGTGAGTCGATGATGTCTATATAATGGTAAAGTAGAGCGGAGCTTGGGGAGCGCGCGGGCCGGTCCCGGGAGGCTGCGACAGAGTAGACAATGTTACCAGTATGTCTAGCGCTGGGCGCTCGTGTAGCAAGTACTGCGACAAGGTCGGTAGTGGGCAGGCCGCGTGTTCGAGCCCCACCCAGCTACAGAGCCGCGGTGCCGCACGCGTCAACCTGTAACGTCAGCGCTTGCCCTGTAACCGGGAGAGAGGAACCGGTTGTGGAGCAGTACCCCGAGATGTTCGAAGTGATCGCGTGACGCAGTCGCTTGGTACCAAACTCTGTCAAGGGAAGGATGCTGTACTGTCACGACGACTTGTGGAGCGAGTTAAGAATCTAGAGGACTGAATCATTTATTAGTAAACTTTCTGAGATCGCGGAAGGTTACGTAGTTCATGACCTTATGAATAATATACATTGTATAAAAGAGCCGAAAATGTTGTGTCAAGTTCGCAGCAGGTAAAAGTCTTTTGTTACAGCTTATCCCTCTGTCAGAGAGGCGTGAGTTTATTAATGTACTCTTATGTACAAATTTGAGAGCTTAAAAATTTACAGAACAGTTTCCTCGCGAGAGACATGTTTGTGAGTCGGGTATGTCGTAGCGTGGGATAATCTCGTAAGTCACAGCTGCTCTACATCTTCCGATACGAGTACCTCCAGCCTACTTACGATGTTGTCTATTCGAAACTTAATTCATTTACTTGTTTGCTTTAGTGTGAAAATGTCTGTAAAATTTGTTTGGAGCCGAGTAATAATAGAAGGGTTGAATTTGAAAAAATCCCCCAAGCTGGAGATCCTGACTGCACCATACAATGGAGTGAGTAGGACTGAGTCGATTTAGACCGCGTGACGTCATCGCAGATTAGTACGGGACGTGCATCTGTTCACAACTGCTAGGATAAGTACCTCGATGGCTCAGTTGGTAGCCCACTTGACTTGGTAACAAGAGGTCACAGGCTAGAACCCTGGCCCAAGGAATTTTTTCAAATTCTTGTCTTGATATTTTTTTATTATTGATTATAGTTTGTAATACACCCTAATAACATTAAGAGTATTCAAAAGCGACGGATTTCATTACAAAAACATAATCTTATATAAATAGTTTTCACTATGGCCACGGTTTTGCCAAAAATATAGTAAAAAAGATTTCAATGTTGGCACATTTCAGTAAAACACTAAAACTTCCCGGTTAGTTGCCAGAACTCGTAGTTGTATAAAAGTGTGGAGGGGGCTCGTGAAAAGACTCAGTAGCAAACAAAAGAGAAAAAACATCTCGCTGTTAACTGTAGTCACGAGCTGTTTTATGACTTGTTTAATGTGACGCCCGGCGCCGTCCCGTAACTAGTTTTTGATTACACTGGTATTCTATCTCGCAAACAGAAATAGCTTTAATTTTGTACTTCCTCTTTGAGTGAGGGGCAGTGAGGGCAAACGAAGGGCGGGGGGAGAGTATCGCTAAATCGCAAGGTTGACGGGTTGCTTTATTGCCGTTAAATCGGTACCGCACCCAATTTTAATTTAACTTAAGACGCTAGGTTTTGTTCTCGCTTGTGTTCAAAAATGAAAAAGAAATTGAAGCTTTATGATTTACTTATGAATGACCTGGCTACGCACGTATATTATTCCAAGCACATAAACCCACATTTCAATGGACTATATGATATGATATTTAATGATATCACCAATACCACAGAAGATATATGAATCTATTATCATCCAACAATACTTATTGTAAGAAAATCCTTCTTCCTCCAGCTGGCTGTATTAATATAAGTAATGATACAAATATAAAAGAGTTCCTTTTATTCCTCTAAGATTTTCCAAGGAAACGTGACTGGCTCGATGTCGGACCGATTACTCGAAGTGGAGATGATTGAGTTTCCATGAATCCTATTTCATAATCCTGCAGAGTTACTCGCACATTGGCGTAACGACATTAAACGTAACGACGTTAAACGACTATAATTCTGTACATGTCGCGTTGTGTTTCGAGAAGCCAAAGCTCAGGGCTTTATGAGGCTTTCTGTTAACTAAAACTGACACAAAGCCCAACTTTCATAAATGAATATCAATATTCTGGAATTAGTATTTGTTGCTTCATTTTAGTAATGAATACTGTAGTTAATGCGAGTAAAACGAAGCGTGGCGCGGTGTTTGCATATGAGAGTGAGTTTGTGTGGGTGCGAGTGTGTGCAGGGCTGGCGATAAGACATGGTGATTGTATGTAGCAGGAGCTTGATATTCATTTATCGCCTCTGTGGTCGAGTAGTAAAGCGCTCGCCTGCTAACCTAGGAACGTGTGTTCAGTCCCCGGGATGCTCATTAATTTGTTTCATGATATGCTGTTAGTACATTTGTAGCCGAAGTACGGTGATAGGGCTCGCCACCGTCATGTTTGGGACGTAATATTTGTCGGCGAAGAACGGTGCACCAAGTGTGGAGTGTGACTTGCATTTTACGGTTCACACTTGGTAAATTGGTACTGTAAAAAGTAATAAATTAAATGGGACAGGTAGGTAATGTTTTGAGCGATATAGCCAATGACATTATTTATTACTTTTTGGATATTGCTTAGTATTTTAAACTTCTGCCTCATGACAAAAGATCCCTCTTGTCTTGATTTTTTTAAGTTTTTACTCAAGGAGGGATCGCACGATATTCTCTAAAACGATGTGGATGGTTTTAAATATATGTATATAAGTTTTTAAAGCCGTTAAAACGACAAAATGACGTTTTCAAATCAAATGTGTAATGCAACTTACACTGTAGAAGTAGAAACATGTGAAAATACAATAAGTATCAAAAAAGCGCTCCAGCGTTTTGAACATTGTAGGCAAATTATTTTGAGATTTGTTGAAAAAAAAAAAAGGGTTTATAAAAAGTAAAATTTTATATGTTCACAACGACATGTTTATTTTTGTTAAATATATTATTAAAAGTTCGTCAAGCGACAGTAACTTAGGTCAGCCCAAAATCTAAAAAAACCTGTTGGATTTTGAGTCGTTTAAATAACTTAATCGTAGAATCTTTTGTCTCAACCTCAAGTGAAGGCAATCACAAACGTATCAACTACAATTCTTCATACACACATTTTAGAAATTCTGAATTTTTCAAAACGCACCTTATATCAATGGTACTACAATAATAAGTATAAATAATTATAGGGTAAACCTGATCACATTAAAGAAGGATTTTTTTATAGCTGTCAATTATTTTTTTTTACTTCCCAGTACAAAGAGGTTCGATCAGTTGACTAAATTTATATGGAAAAGTAAATAAGTTTGCGTGAATAAAATATTTTTTTCGTGGAAAGTGGTCTATTGGCGACACTGAATCATCCCTTATTTGTTTGACTTTGAGTTCTATGGCCTTGTATATGGCCGCGGGGCATTTATTAAACATGATCACGGAGTCCTCGCGGCGGGGTGTCAGATCGTCGTACGTTCGGCGCAGGTTTAACTGAAATGTTCTATAAATCTGATACTCGTAAAAAATAAAAAAGAAGTTGCTAAGTTTCCTGCCCATTCTCTCAACAAAACTAATCGAATGGGTGAAGTATTATTTATTCAATAAACGTATTTATTCTTAGTGTGCTCAGTTCATATATAGTAAATCCATCTAACTAGACTACAACGTAGCGGGTTCGCACAGCAGGTGGAGGCATGGAGTCGTAGCGCTTGCTACGCCGTAGCAAATAATGAGTGTTAACGTCTCGGAACTGGAACGCTATTCGGCGTTATTGTTCACTCGCAATATCAGTCGATCGACTTTTGTTTACAGTATGATAAATGCAACACCGTGTAAAGTGGAGTAACTTAGCCTTATCAAATAAAAACTGGGATATAAGGAATGCTCATTATAGGTTTTCAACAAAAAAATCAACACATCCATAAAAAACCCTTTGAAAATCCCCCTAAATCTGCCTCAGCAATTTTTGCGCACGTGTCAGAATAGCAATCCTGGAGCTGAACGCAGTGGCAGGTCGCACGTCCTGGCGTCACGCTAATCACGTCGCCCTGATCACACGCTGATGACGAGGGTCAACTTATAGCAGTTTATAAACCTAATTACGTTAATTTTAGCACGTGCCCAAAAATTACTTACGCAGATTACGGGTGATTTTAAAAGGGATTTTGTACGGATATGTATTGATTATTTTATTGAAAACTTATAGTGAGCATTCCTTATATCTTATAGTTTTTAACTGACATGGTTTAGTCACTCCACTTTACATAGCAAGGCATTTATCATACTGTAAACAAAAGTCGAACAACTGACATTGCGAATGAGAAACAATGCCAGAATAGCCGTCCCGAGGTGCAATTGTGTAAGACAATCGTCATCAAATTCGATTGTCATATGGCTATTCGGCTAATCAAATTAGCCCATTTAACAATTGAAATCGTTCTTTTTGGTTGTCAACAACAAAACAAGACAATCGTATTCATTTGACAGTCAAACATGTACGATTTCAATTGTTAAATGGGCTAATTTGATTAGCCGAATAGCCATATGACAATCGATCATTCACAATTGCACCTCTGGTACGCAATATCGCGCTCAAATGAACATGAATCTCATATTTTTCGTCATATTAGTTGACAAGAGGTTGTCAAAATAAAAGGACCGACATGTTGAAAATAATTACTTAAACAAGTACTTAAAGCGCCGCTGCTACGTAATCCAAAAAATAACACTCAAATGTGTTCAAACTCCTATATATTGTGTCTGCAACTCGTCTTTGGAATGACCTTTCACTACATCGGTGTCAAATTGTTGGAATAACGTATCCATTGAAAACATTCCTGTCAAAATAATGTTCAAGTCTCGTTAGCTATTGTTGCGCTGCAAAAAGTAATGATGACAGATATTTAAAAAATAGCTAGTACTTGGAAACTTTATAAGTGTTTTAGGTAAAATCTCTAATGTTGTTTTAGGGCCTTTTATTACATTCGTAACAAAGACGTTGAAAGCTTAAAAGTACCTCCAGTTGTCGGCTGTTAGCTCTAAATTTCGGAGCCACTTGCGTTTTCACAAAAAAATTATGTCATATTGAGCATTATAATTTGATTGCATTTCATTAGAACTGTAAACACACTTTAAAGTTTGTTATCATCAGAACCGTGTCTTGCGTACATTATGAGTTAAAATTGGGAAAGCTGAAAGTTTATTAACCTGGAAAGATAAATAAGTATCCGATTTTCAGTGAAGCGTCGCGAAATATGAAACCTGCGCTCAACGACACGAGCATAATGCTAACGATGTTCACGTAACAGCTTCCACTATCACTATCACGACACAGCCCCCCACACACTATCCGATCTGACAATGTACTCATTGCGCCGCAGACCGTGCACAGAGGGTGCCGAATCGCTTGCTTTATAAGGTGACATAGGTAGTAAAGAAATAGTCTTTAAAACAGTAGTACTACAATGTCTACAATAGACAGGGTTTGAAAAAAAAAACATGTTATAAAGAGGCATTTTCTAAGACGATGGCATAGCTCAAAACGTGATACAGAAAAATTGGCTGCATCGAAAAAATGCAAAGTGAGGGCTGTTTTTTCAGTTGAAACTCATAGAGTAAAAATAACAATAGTGATTGTTGTTAACATGTAATACATATAAACTTATTATCTAAAACAAAGAAATGGAGTTTTGTGAAACGCTATCGTTTGTATTTATATTAAAATTAAACAACATATTTTCTTAACTCACCGCACTACTTGGACAGCAATTTTTTCAGATATGTTTATCTCTTTCGTTGTTGAATGGACCTATTGCGCCTTAACAGACTTCAGAGAAGGAGGAGGCTCTCAATTCGACTGTATTTTTTTGTTGCCTTGATTTTGCTACGGATTTTTTATTGTTCTTAATTACCAAAATGTTTTTTGGGTTCCGTATATACCCATCCGTATTGTGTGGTGTTACGGAACCCTTTGTGCGCGAGTCCGACTCACATTTGTCCGCTCTTTAGAGTTCCGTACCTCAAAGTTAAAAAAGGAACCCTTTTACGATTGTTGTCCGTCTGTCTATCTGTCAAGACTCTTTTCTCGGGCCCATAGCAAAATCAAGGCGACAAAAAAATACAGTCGAATTGAGAGCCTCCTTCTTTTCTGAAGTCTGTCAAGGCGCAATAGGTCCATTCAACAACGAATATATTATAAAAGGATAAAAATATAAAAGAAGGAAATTGTGTCATGAGGAAAAAAAATATATTTTACTAAGCAAAAGATCATCCATCTGTCTCATATAGTTTATCTATTTTTTTATAGTCAGATTATCAACTAATACATGCTAAACTTAAGTAATAAAATGTTCATGTCAATAATGTTTGCACTTTATTGCCGCTTGGCGAGAGTAGATATTTATTGAAATACCATTACAATGTGGTTCTTCTGTTCGTACTTATTCTGTGTCTATATAACGGCGACACCCGCTCACTAAACCAGCTTATTTGTTGTGAAAACCATTCATAGTAATAACCTACCTGACTCGGACGTTGTAGACGTTATTCTGAACTGGTGATGTCTCCTCGCATTAATGTAATGAAGGTAATGGAGACACAAACCCTCGCTCGGTTACACGAGTAATAAACTTGGCATTTCACCAGTGCACCCTTTGCGTCGAGTTTCTGCTAACAATGAGGAAGAGACGCGGGCTGGCTTTTAGCCAATCGTGAAATGGGATTTATTTGTTGAGGCTCGATTCAAGTTGTTATGTTCTTGGAAATGTTTTAAGTTTTTAAATCTAAAAAGTAAAAACCATGTTAATTAGATCATGGTAAAAACAATATTTGTGATATCAAGGATCTAATTATCACAAAGAATACTCACTTCCTTGTGGTACTCGTGGTGGTGTTTGATTTTCAACCCCCGTCTGATTCTGTCAGTCAGATTGCATTATTTCGCATCTATAAACAAATTCAGTGACCGATGTGGGATGTATCACCGAGGACAAGATGAATGCTACGAGTATGTCGACCTGAACATGTTATTCAGCGTTCCTATATACTTTTAGGCCCAACCCCGCTCTGGACAGTAGATCTATTTATTTATATTGCAATAATATATTGTTAATTCACATTCACATTACCAGTAGATAATTACTATCAATCATAATGTACATAATTACGTAGATCATGTAAATTGTTATGAATTCATTAGCAATATGACGCTCACATGGTGATACAGCTCTTCCCGGCGCAAATTCTGCCCTCAGCTACTTCAGTAAACAAACAATAAAGTTGCATACTTCCTAGTTCTTTAATTTTTACTCTGTCGATGGTTCTCGACACAAATGTATGATACCTTTTGCTATTCTCCTGTCAATAGCTACAGATTTCAAAAAGGTAATCGTTGCGGGGCGGTTCATTAATGTTTATACGACTTATTCGCCCGTAGGAAAATAAAGTGTCGTTTTGGGCACATTTTTTTTAGGACTAGTACTTTACCATGGCCGCCCTACCCCCGCCCGCCCCGCCACTAGTCACAAGGCCAGGGCCGCCCCCGTCGATATTACTTGTTCAGTTTTCGTGTTGACCTCTGATTTGATTATAACCAAATATTTTGTTTGGAAAACCTTTCACAGTGAACATATTTTTTTCGATAAATTATTCGTTCTTTGTTTTGTTTGGTTTCGTTTTCGTTCCAACATTTTTACTACTGTTCAGAGACGGCCAGTTCCCCTGATCCACTTTAAAAGTTTATTAGGTGCCCTATGCAGATAGTACAAATACCAAGGCTAATATTTATAATTAAAACCGAGAAGCCAGCACTATGTCCACACACAGTAGCTCTAAATGAATATTGAGATATCTTCATACACGCTGATGGTTTTTAATTAGGACGGAGTAGTCCGGGGACTCTAAGTTGGCTGTTTTAAAACTCTCATTTATATTCGTCGCGCGACCTGACCTGACTTAAATATTACTCGAAGTTATCATTGTTTTATTTTTGTTAACGTTTTTCTTTACTTATTTTCAGGTTTTGACCAAATTTCAGAAATAAATCGCCTTCCGCGTTATATATGTTACGGTTAATGCTAAGAATGGGTAAACCTGGGTTTACCCGGGTAAACCCCAGGGTCCTTGGAAGAAGTCCGAAATGTTGGCGTTTACAAGGTTCTAACAACGCTGGTTGGGTAATTTTAAACCGCATTCAAATGCACTAAATAGTTCTAAAGTTAAACGGAACATACATACAGACACGAAGACGAAAAATAGCTTTTTTTTGTTTTGACATAAAGGGGTTGTTGCAGCCTGAAAGAAGATTTAGGTAAATAGAATATAATAAAACCAATCAAGGGAAAGTAGGACTCGCCATTTTGTTAGGTTCCGTAGTACGATCTAAATACATAAATTAATAGAGTTATATCATTTTAACAATTGTTAGAAACTTGCCAGTACTGTATAAAGTTGATGAAACAAAACTGCAAAATCAATTTGCTCAAGTATTCTGGAACGTAACCCTAAACCTACATTATGAATCGGCGTTTTCAGTATTTGTTGTTTAAATACAATATATCACATGGTACACCGTTTACAGGAATTACAAATACCTAACTAGTTTGTCTATGCATAGTTAATGAGATACACATAATAAAAATATCATAAAAATAATCTCAAACAATTTTTTTAACGTCCCCCAATTTTTTATCCTTGAAAATAAAACGGATAAATATATAGGTAATATTTGTACTTTACCCAGTGAGCTCTAGACAATGGCGCGTATTTTGAAAATATAACTTCTGTCAACACTCGTGACATCACAGATCGCGCTGACGTCGGGAATATTCTGAAGTACACTATCATAATGTTCATCACTTTAAACTATTACTCATCTCAACATATGTGACGTAATTGATCGCGCTGGCATCGTATATATTTTAGAGTGCAGAGCTTCTTACGTTTCAACACTGTACGTTGCGTTGGCGTCAGTTATAATTTCATATGCAGAGTTTCACGCTTACGCACTTCAAAATATTCTCGACTCCAACACCGTGCCATGTGATCATAGAAATTACCTGTCTCATTATTAGGTTGTCCTTTCTTTTTACACAAATAATGATGCAATCTTAATTTGTTTATTTACTTTTAAATCAAAATAAAGAGAATTATAAAATTAAGTACAGATCTCATTTTGTGTTAATTTTACTCCAATAATATTCTTAGACTTAATACAACAAAACGCCTACACAGAGTATGATTATTTTTTTGTAACTAGGTGACTACCTCTTGAAGGGCTGTTTCTGTAGTACATTATGGATAACTTTATTTTCGTAAAGAGGAATGAAAAAAAATATACGCAGAACAGATACGAAAACTTTCTCATTCATTTATGGAATTTATTATGAATTATTATTTACTCATATGGCTTAGGATTAAACCGATACATCGTTAACTTATTTTAATTTTTTCAAACAGTTAAATACCCTATAAATTAATAAACACTTCACATTCATAACTCTCCATGCCCATTAAAAACTGTTCTGTATCAATAATGTCGTTTGATATCCCACACAGACAACACCTAGCAGTGGCGAAGGGTCTATCGGCTTGTTTAGGAAATGGCATCCATACTACATTTCTTTATTCCGTGCTTTTCGCTTTGTCAAACATTTCCATAAATCTTAGTACGACAAATACAATTAGCTGACAGGGAAATGCTAAGTATAATTTTTGTTTGTTTTCCTTGGTTGCTTTTCTGAGTAAGGCGATTTTTCGTCCGGCTTTTTTGAAAATTCACCCTTCGCCACTGACACCTAGTCAAACTTACAATTCAACATTTGAACTAGACCTGCCCGGCTAGGAATCGAACCTCTTACTTGCGTAGCGGCTCCTGATACCGCTAGAAGCGTGTAACGCGAAAGAAATAATAGGTAGTACGATTTCTGTGTTGTGATAAGTTATAATTTAGAAATGTAGTTATCTGAGTTGTTGACTCGAAAACATAACCGAGTTGAGTTTTGAGATCGGGAATATTTTAGAATACCAAACTTGATGTAAGCTTTCTTTTATCTATAACCGATGTCAACTCTATGGAGCGCTGACTCAAGTTATATTTTCAAAATAAGCGACAAGCATACCCCACATGCCAACCAAGATAAGATTTTTTTTTCTTGTTCCTTTTTCATGTCTGCACTCTCATCTAAATAATAACTTAATTTAATTTCTAATTTAGTATTCAATTTTAGGTCAACGTTCTACACAAAATATCCAAATTTCAGATCTATAACTGCTTCCATCTACGTGCTAGAGACCAGAGAATACGGACCGACAGACAGCAGCGGAGAGACATTTTTAGGGCTCCGCGTAGCGGATTAACCTTAAAACGGAATGCTTTAGTGATTTAAACACAGAGCAGTGTGAATGAAAGTAGAGTGACGAAAGAAATGTATGGTGCGCAAGTGGAAGATAAACCTCGACTTGGCCTTTCTAGAAGAACATATGCAACCAAATCGCCAATTGGTTGCATATGTTCTTCTAGAATAGAATAGAATAGAATAGAATAGAATAATCGTTTATTGACTCATAATTTAGCCTAGTTATACAGTTATACTTCTTATAATATAGTAAAACTAAAAACAATTTACAAACAAGGCTATAAAGAGTTCAGGATAGTGATCTCTGCTCTCCGTGCTAGTTGAAACTGTTCTACGGCAGAGCAGCGCCCATTACCCCCCCCCTGTTTATATGTACCCATAATAAAAACTAGGTTTTCAGCTCTATGGTAAATAGTAAAGTACATTTTCATTCAGATTACATTTATTTACATAATTAAATGATAAAATTTTGTATTAAAATGAGAAAAAAAAAAAAAATGTATTATATTCTAACATGCAATCATGCGACATTAACAAAATTGATATATATACATATATATATATTTATAAATCTATGTGGTTGAAGGTAGCTTTATTTTATAAATAAATTGTACATATCATAATACTATTATATATGTATATATATAACTAAAATTAAAAATACGTAAGAATTATGCATACACATATATTGTTTTTAAATTATTTTACTAAATTGATTTGTTTATTATATTATATTGTAGATGAGCATGTCTATCTGTCAACAAAAACTTCATTATTTCTTTTTCATGATATTATTTTGATTATGTCCTCTGTACTTTTATAGTCTAACTTACTAAGATAATCTTCAATTTACTTCTTACATTTAAAAATTGTCTTATCATTTAACTTAATGTTTTTGCTTATTTTATTATACAAGTAAGGTCCACGGAAGTGTAAAAACTTCTGTGAAAATCTGGTTCTGCACAAAGGAACCTTGTAAATTATGTTTTGTCTTCTTTTTGAAACATCACACTGGCCTAAGATTTTATGTTGACTCAATATTATATTTTTGATATAAAGTTGTCGAATTGTGAGGATTGAGAATTCTTTATATAAAGCTGTTGTTGAATGTCGGAATTTCTTAAATAAGGTTACTTTAATAATCGCTCTTTGTGATCTCTCCAGGTTGATAAGTTTAGTCTTATCTGCCCCGCCCCATGCTATAATAGCATAGGTTGATATCGATTGGCAAAGAGAAAAATAAATGGTCTTTATTAGGGCCGAATCACCTAAGTGCCTAAGCTTTTTAAAAATACATATTAGTTTTTTCATTTTAGAGGTCAATGACCGTATGTGTTCCCTCCAATTTAAATTGTTATCTATAATAATAATAATATCTTTATTTATCAGACAACATGGATCCATTTTGTTAGTAACAATACACTTACATATTCTATATTAGTAATTAATAACTAAGAGTGATCTTGTCCGATCAATCAGTTTAAACATAAACGGATTGTCGAACCGATCGGATATAACACGTAGGAGGGTGTTGGGGCTGCCCCGGAGTCTGTGCAGCAGCGAGGCAGACTTCTTTCGCCATATGGCATCGAAACCGTCGGTTCGTGCCTCAGCGAACATCACCGACGCACTACAAAAACGCGGCAGCCGCAGCACAGCCCTAAAAGCGTTATTATACTGGATACGCAGAGCATTGTAAGCCTTTTTAGTATAACTGAACCACAGGGCCCCCGAGTACAATGATGTGCAGTAAGCTTTAAATAATGAAATTTTTACTGCATCTGTACATCTGGAGAACCTGCGGGCCAGCATGTTTGCCCGGACTGACAATGCTCTGCGTTCCCTCTCCATGTCTACATCGTCTTTCAGATCATCTGTCACTAAATGCCCTAAGTATTTATACTGATGCACCCGATTTAGCGGTGCACCGTTAAGAATAACAGGGAGAACAGATGAGGGACACTTATTTCCAGCCCTGAAGACCATGTACTCTGACTTCTTAGTATTATAAATCAACCCGTGGGAAGCAGCGTATGACTCACACAACGCGAGTAGCTGGCGGAGGGCTCCGACCGAGGGGGCCAGCAACACCATGTCGTCCGCATAGCTTAAATTATTGAGACAAATACCGTCTATATAACAGCCGACATGCGTGCTGCTGAGCTCCCCGATCAGCGCATCCATGTACAGATTAAAAAGCAGAGGAGAGCTTAATCCCCCCTGCCTCACGCCGCACACCGGTTTATATGGTTCTGAAAACTCGCCCGCCCATCTCACACGATTCTCCTGGTTTAGATACCAGTACCTCAGAAGAGAAGCTAACTCCGATGGTAGCGTTGTCTCTTTTAGTTTCTGCCAGAGAACGTCGAACGAGACAAGATCAAAGGCCTTGGACAAATCTAGAAAACACGCATATACCGGTGTTTTTCTGTCAGTGTAGTACCCGACAGTATGCTTTAAACTGAGAATGGCAGTCTCCGTCGACAACCCAGGCCGGAAGCCGAACTGGGCGTCACGAAGCTTGACATGTTTATTCAGATGAGAGTTGAGCACACTGTCAAGAACTTTTGCTGTGATGGTAGCTAAGGAAATAGGCCTGTAATTTGTCCCGTCCGATACGTCTCCGGTTCTATTTTTGACTATAGGTACCACCAGAGTCTGCATAAGCTCTGGAGGCACGTATGAATGACTCAGACACAGGTTAAACAGGAGTGCGAGAACGCGAGGTAAATGAGTACCAGCGTGTCGTAGATGCTCGACGCTGAGCCCATCGTGCCCAGGCGACTTTCCTTTTGTCATCTTTTTTATTGCGAACCTGACATCTTTTGCTAGAATGATTGTTAAATGTTCTGCACTCTGGGATTCAGCATCGAGCTCTCGGCACGCCAATCCCAACGGTGATTCAATTGCAAACTGGCGTTTAAACATTTCGGCAATATCCTTAGGGCTGGAGATCCCGTCGACACTCACAGGAATGCTAGGCTTAGGGTTTAGCTTGTTTGTGCTTTTCCAGAAACTTTTAAAGTCTGAGTTTGCATGGTATTTTGCTATTAAATCCATTCTTATTTGCTCTTGGTGGCTTTGGCACCACTTGAGTTTTCCCTTAAAAACCTTACGTGCTTCAACCATTGCATGGAAAATTGCACCAGAAGACGGCTTTCCACACAAATCCCACACATGAAATTCAAGCTTTGCTCTCCTGTGAGCTTCGGTCACATGCTTGTTCCAGCCGATCAAAGGTTTTTTACGGCCTTTGTACCCACGTTGATAGGTGGCACTTGCACTCGAACATAAAATATTTATAATCTGTAAATACATCTTATTTATAATATTATGGTGAGATGACTTACTACAGTATTTGCCGCAACATACTTGAAATTCATTAGGCAAGTCAATGTGCTTCAACTTTGAATTACATATACTCTTATAATTATTACATTGTTCTTCATTTCTCTGCCCCCATTTTACTGTATTACATACAGGATTATTAATTACAGTCTTTTCCTTGATGACATTAAGATTGCAAGTAAGAACTAATGGCATATGGTCAGACCAATATACGTCATACCGAACGTGCACGTCCATAACACACTGCATGGCTGCGCTGGTAACAATGCAATGGTCCAGCCAGCGCTTACACCCGTGAGCCTCACTAATGAACGTGAACGTGTCTGAACTTATCTGCAATTTTGTAACGTCCGCACACGTCCAATCCTGTTCCGTCAAAAAGTCTGTCATTTTGCTGTACAAACACTCACCAGGGTGCGCATTGAAGTCTCCTAATATGAAAACGGTCTCAATATCACTCTCATCTATTATTGCATTGATAGTGCTAAGACAGTCTGTGAATTCTGGCACATTCTCTTCGCAATCCGTAGGCATATAAACTGTTATAATAAGCACAGGCCTGTCATTCGCCAAAGCGCGTATGGCTGCGATACGCGGAGTTGCACATGAAACCACTGATACACACTGAAATACTGACTTGCGCCACAGCAGCGCCACTCCTCCGAAAGGCCTGCCTCTAAGAATGCCAGCAGCTGTGTCGACCGCGGATGTGCCCGTGCTCCCAAAATCTTCATGCACATTTGCCAGATATGACAGCTCTTGCGGCAGCAACCATGTCTCCTGCAACGCAACAATGTCCGCAAAACTGCACAGCTGTTTTATATCTTCTACAGACCTCTTAATATTTTTACAGTTTATCTATGATTACACCAAGATATTTAATATTTGGAGCAGCTGTTAAAGTAGGACAGTTACAGTCTAGTGAATCAGTGCAAGAATGGGCTCTAATGTTAAAGTTAGAATATGGTTGTCCGTTCCTTCTCATACTAAAAGTGATATATTTTGTTTTTGTTATATTAAGGGTAAGAATATTGTTATTCAGCCATTTTGTTACTTCAGCAAATCCTTTCTCAGCTGTTTGTCTAACCTTACGCCAAGAATTATCACTAAAAAGCAAAACAGTGTCATCTGCAAACGTGATTATTTTAGTGTTTGGGGTTTTCATCAAACAGAGGTCGTTAATATAAATGAGGAACAATGTAGGCCCAAGCACTGAACCCTATGGAACACCAAATGACACTGGTTCCCTAGTGCTTTGGAAATCGCCAATCTTTACAGTTTGCTGACGATTACTCAAATAATTGGCAATCAGCTGTAGTGGTGATCCTCGTATACCAAGTAGATCTAGTTTTCGAATAAATACCAATTCCAATACATACTTAGGAAGGGCAAAGTCAACAGTACCCCAGACACTGGGAGAGTCACGGCAGGCGAGGCGTTAACCAGTGTCATCATCAGGGTCTTTCCTGAAATTCTGTAGAAGTCGGTAAGGAACGAATGCCTAGTGTTGCCATTTCATTTTCCCAAGCCTGCCTGAAAAATAACAAAAATATGATTAAACTGGTGAACATAGTTAGTCAGAAGTGAGGCTAATACGGCTTAGAGTTTCAGGCAAACCTAATTTTAGCTGATTTATGAGGAAGGGTTAAAGTAGTTTTATAAAATTGCGCTGCAGCTTCTATTTATTAATATACTATAGGCAGGCAGCGAGTAATAAACTAGTCGTAGACTATAGTTATGAACAATCTTATAGCATGTCAACTATTTTCGGTATAAAATAAAATGGACAACGGGAAAGCCTTCGACTTCATCGAAACTTGGTCTGTTCTGCAGTTCTTGCAGCGATGCCAACTTGACTGGCGTTGCGTGGAGTTGTTGGAATGTCTGTATGACTCCGCTACGATGTCCGTCCAAGTACAGGGTGTACAAACAAGACCGATACATCTTCAGCGCGGCGTGAGACAGGGAGATGTTATTTCCCCAAAACTGTTTACCGCCGCGCTAGAGGACGTCTTTAAAACACTAGACTGGAATAGATGAGGCATAAACGTAAACGAAGAGTACATTTCACATCTTCGCTTTGCCGATGACATCGTGATAATGCTGAAATCGCTGCAGGAACAAGAAGAAATAGTGCACGGCCTTAGCGATTCTTCAAGACGAGTGGGCCTGCGGATTAATTTGGATAAGACTAAGGTCATTTTTAACTGTCACGTCATCCAAAGGCTCTAACCGTCAACAATGCCAGCATCGAAGTTGTTTAAAAATATGTTAACTGGGTCAAGTTACAAACTGGATAAAAACAACTTCGACGCCGAGGCTGACAGAAGAATATGCTTGGGTTGGGCAGCATTCGGAAAGTTGCGTCACATATTTACGTCGTCAATACCGCAGTCCTTAAAGGCTAAGATGTAAAACCAGTGCGTCCTTCCTGTGATGACGTATGGCGCTGAGACGTGATCTCTTACAAAGGGCCTGATCCACCGGTTTAAGGTCGCTCAGCGAGCTATGGAGCGGGCTATGCTTGGGTTATATCTGATGGATAGAATCCGAAACGAGGAGATTCATCGAAGATCGAAAGTAACCGACATAGCTTGCAGAATCAATCAGTTGAAATGGCAGTGGGCAGGCCATATATGTCACCGACGTGATGGCCGTTGGGGCCAAAAGGCTTGAGAATGGAAACCACGAACAGTAAAGCGTAGTTTAGACGTTGTGGGTGGCGGCTGGATGAGGAGGACGGTGGACCGCCATGGGTGGCAAAATTTGGGAAAGGTCTATGACCTGTCCACTGTCCAGCAGTGGACGAACATGGGCTGATGGATGGATGGATGGATGGATGGATCCTTATAAAGGTTTCAGTTTATGCTATCACATAACTAATAGATGCGGTGTCAGCTATTATAGAGCTAACAGCAGCCTAAATTACTAAATGCTCTTAAATTGCTATTTGAGATAGTGGCAGCTTTTTTAAATATGATGGCGATCCTGGTTTCTGAAGGCTGCATGACTGTGATTTAATTTATTTATTTATTTTTTTATTAAAAGCCCTATAGTAAGTACGAGTATAGCTTCTGCCCCACTGGAAGAAATATTTCTCAAAAACAGGACCCATAATATATCTCAGAGACAATAGGGAGGGTATTGTTTGTCTTACTTAAGGTACTAGGGTATATAATTACCGTATAGTTTTGGTAATAAAATCAAATCAAAATCAAAATTGTTGTGATAAAAAAAAAAACACTTGTACTTTTCCACAGATAATATTTAATTCTACACTACAAATAAATTTAATTTATTGCACGGACATCTAGCAACAGAAAGATTGTTTAAATAAATAATTATATATAAAATTATGTAATTAAAAAGCCCCTGATGATGCTTATATAGTGAAACCGGTTGGGTAGTGTAGAATTAAATATTATCTGTGGAAAAGTACAAGTGTTTTTTTATCACAACAATGTTTGATAAATTCCACCAAGTGCCGACAATCTCAACTATCAACTTCCAAAATCAAAATATTTATTTTGTAAAATGTGTAGATACGTGAAGTAGGTATACTTTCTACAGTTCAAAGTTAATATTTACAACAATAGAATATGAAAAAATATGTAAATATAGCTTGTGTGATAGTTCGGTGACCATTATAACGATGAATTAGTACTTTCAGCCGCGGGTTGCTACGGCCCGTGCTAATGGCTTAAGCGTGGAAGAGATGAATTCAATACGTCTTTGCAATGACTTCAAATATAAACAAAAGCATATGCTAAGCTGAAATATATTAAGCTAGGAGGTGACGAAATCGATACCTTTATGGAATAGTGAAACTGCATGATGAACCTATAAGCATATCGAGTTCGTCCCCACCTGTTGACGAAGTTGACACGGTTATGGGGACAATATTTACAGAAAAATAGTGTTGGTTTTGTCTACAAATGGACCTGAAATCGATACGTTAATGCGACAAATTTGGATTTCCAAAAGCGTACTGAATTGGTCGCGAGGCGCGAACTATTTAGTATAGTTGAGAAAATACGCGTACGAATGATGAACGAAGATTTGAAACATTGGGTTTAAGCTGTCGCAATACCGATAACATATGAGTAAAACTTTGCGGCGATTAGTGCAGTTGTAGGAGGGGGATGGGAGAATTAGGTCGTGTAAGTTCACACTCGGCAAAACCTCTGACACCCTCTCAAAGATACATATGTCGTTATGTTTTTTTGTGAAATAACGTCCTAATATTCACAATGGTACAATTATTCAGTACATCGCCAGTGATACTCAGTGATCCCTTAAAACATAAACAGTTACACATAAACAAGTATAAAAATATCAAATATTATCAATAACTTGTGCAGCGCTACTGTGTGTCAACTTTTCAACGGAACAAGTTTCCACTCTCAGATCGGAAATAGCAATTTATACTGTTAGGAACTTTCCATCGTGTAACGTTTTTCATGTTGGACATTTTTAAATATAATATCTTTGTATGTACCATATTTGAAGCAAATAAAATTAAGTATCTTTTTTTTTATATTTATTGATTGATTGAAGAATGGGAACTATATTTTCTGGCACCAAAATTTATATACATAATTATGTCAAATTATGAGAGTTCATCCCAGGAGTAAAAGTTTTGATATCAAAATAATACATTATTTTCAAAAAACCCTATTAATGAACAAAACAGTACCGATTTGATTAAGGATAGCTCAAATCATAGATAGCCTTTATGAAATCTTTTATTATGTGTGTGAGATCACTTCCACCGATTAAATGAAAACAGAGCACAATACGAACAAAGTTTCAAACTTTTAATATAAGTTTACATCAGCCAGTGAAAAATCGGGACATAAGGTAGCCTGATCAGAGGTAAATCGTGACGGATCCCCAGACCCCCAAAAATGGGGACGTCCCGCGCAAATCGGGACGTCCCGCGCAAATCGAGACGCCTGGCAACCCTAATTCTGACAGTTCCGATCAAAACATTCGACCTGAGGTTTATTACAATTGTGACTGAAATTTATCGATTGTGACTGAAATAACTGAAAATTTAATGTAATTTTCACTTGTATTTTACTGGTAATAATTTTTCTCGCAACTCTATGCAATGCTGCATACTTCCGAAACTTCACCAAAAAGCACCCCACTCCCCCCGCTTGTAATTACAATCACAGCTATATCGGTTTCGTGGTTCTCAAGCCTCAATTTACAGGGAAATGATCATCAGTACTTAGCTCTTTTGATTATAGCGCAATAATATACAGGGTAGTGCGTTCAGACGAGGTCGTATGAGAAATATATAAACTACTAGCTTTTACCCGCGGCTCCGCCCGCGTGATATTCGGTTTAACGACATGCTGCATACTTCCGAAACTTCACCAAAAAGCACCCCACTCCCCCCGCTTGTAATTACAATCACAGCTGTATCGGTTTCGTGGTTCTCAAGCCTCAATTTACAGGGAAATGATCATCAGTACTTAGCTCTTTTGATTATAGCGCAATAGTATACAAATGATATACAAATAGTGCGTTCAGACGAGGTGGTATGAGAAATATATAAACTACTAGCTTTTACCCGCGGCTCCGCCCGCGTGATATTCGGTTTAACGACATGCTGCATACTTCCGAAACTTCACCAAAAAGCACCCCACTCCCCCCGCTTGTAATTACAATCACAGCTGTATCGGTTTCGTGGTTCTCAAGCCTCAATTTACAGGGAAATGATCATCAGTACTTAGCTCTTTTGATTATAGCGCAATAATATACAGGGTAGTGCGTTCAGACGAGGTCGTATGAGAAATATATAAACTACTAGCTTTTACCCGCGGCTCCGCCCGCGTGATATTCGGTTTAACGACATGCTGCATACTTCCGAAACTTCACCAAAAAGCACCCCACTCCCCCCGCTTGTAATTACAATCACAGCTATATCGGTTTCGTGGTTCTCAAGCCTCAATTTACAGGGAAATGATCATCAGTACTTAGCTCTTTTGATTATAGCGCAATAATATACAGGGTAGTGCGTTCAGACGAGGTCGTATGAGAAATATATAAACTACTAGCTTTTACCCGCGGCTCCGCCCGCGTGATATTCGGTTTAACGACATGCTGCATACTTCCGAAACTTCACCAAAAAGCACCCCACTCCCCCCGCTTGTAATTACAATCACAGCTGTATCGGTTTCGTGGTTCTCAAGCCTCAATTTACAGGGAAATGATCATCAGTACTTAGCTCTTTTGATTATAGCGCAATAGTATACAAATGATATACAAATAGTGCGTTCAGACGAGGTGGTATGAGAAATATATAAACTACTAGCTTTTACCCGCGGCTCCGCCCGCGTGATATTCGGTTTAACGACATGCTGCATACTTCCGAAACTTCACCAAAAAGCACCCCACTCCCCCCGCTTGTAATTACAATCACAGCTGTATCGGTTTCGTGGTTCTCAAGCCTCAATTTACAGGGAAATGATCATCAGTACTTAGCTCTTTTGATTATAGCGCAATAATATACAGGGTAGTGCGTTCAGACGAGGTCGTATGAGAAATATATAAACTACTAGCTTTTACCCGCGGCTCCGCCCGCGTGATATTCGGTTTAACGACATGCTGCATACTTCCGAAACTTCACCAAAAAGCACCCCACTCCCCCCGCTTGTAATTACAATCACAGCTGTATCGGTTTCGTGGTTCTCAAGCCTCAATTTACAGGGAAATGATCATCAGTACTTAGCTCTTTTGATTATAGCGCAATAGTATACAAATGATATACAAATAGTGCGTTCAGACGAGGTGGTATGAGAAATATATAAACTACTAGCTTTTACCCGCGGCTCCGCCCGCGTGATATTCGGTTTAACGACATGCTGCATACTTCCGAAA
The DNA here is from genome assembly GCA_910592155.1 of Ypsolopha scabrella. Lineage (NCBI taxonomy): Eukaryota > Metazoa > Arthropoda > Insecta > Lepidoptera > Ypsolophidae > Ypsolopha > Ypsolopha scabrella. The sequence continues at coordinate 32,318,712 of OU342962.1, read as the reverse complement.
CTTCACCAAAAAGCACCCCACTCCCCCCGCTTGTAATTACAATCACAGCTGTATCGGTTTCGTGGTTCTCAAGCCTCAATTTACAGGGAAATGATCATCAGTACTTAGCTCTTTTGATTATAGCGCAATAGTATACAAATGATATACAAATAGTGCGTTCAGACGAGGTGGTATGAGAAATATATAAACTACTAGCTTTTACCCGCGGCTCCGCCCGCGTGATATTCGGTTTAACGACATGCTGCATACTTCCGAAACTTCACCAAAAAGCACCCCTCTCCCCCCGCTTGTAATTACAATCACAGCTGTATCGGTTTCGTGGTTCTCAAGCCTCAATTTACAGGGAAATGATCATCAGTACTTAGCTCTTTTGATTATAGCGCAATAATATACAGGGTAGTGCGTTCAGACGAGGTCGTATGAGAAATATATAAACTACTAGCTTTTACCCGCGGCTCCGCCCGCGTGATATTCGGTTTAACGACATGCTGCATACTTCCGAAACTTCACCAAAAAGTACCCCTCTCCCCCCGCTTGTAATTACAATCACAGCTGTATCGGTTTCGTGGTTCTCAAGCTTCAATTTACAGGGAAATGATCATCAGTACTTAGCTCTTTTGATTATAGCGCAATAATATACAGGGTAGTGCGTTCAGACGAGGTGGTATGAGAAATATATAAACTACTAGCTTTTACCCGCGGCTCCGCCCGCGTGATATTCGGTTTAACGACATGCTGCATACTTCCGAAACTTCACCAAAAAGCACCCCACTCCCCCCGCTTGTAATTACAATCACAGCTGTATCGGTTTCGTGGTTCTCAAGCCTCAATTTACAGGGAAATGATCATCAGTACTTAGCTCTTTTGATTATAGCACAATAATATACAGGGTAGTGCGTTCAGACGAGGTGGTATGAGAAATATATAAACTACTAGCTTTTACCCGCGGCTCCGCCCGCGTGATATTCGGTTTAACGACATGCTGCATACTTCCGAAACTTCACCAAAAAGCACCCCACTCCCCCCGCTTGTAATTACAATCACAGCTGTATCGGTTTCGTGGTTCTCAAGCCTCAATTTACAGGGAAATGATCATCAGTACTTAGCTCTTTTGATTATAGCGCAATAGTATACAAATGATATACAAATAGTGCGTTCAGACGAGGTGGTATGAGAAATATATAAACTACTAGCTTTTACCCGCGGCTCCGCCCGCGTGATATTCGGTTTAACGACATGCTGCATACTTCCGAAACTTCACCAAAAAGCACCCCACTCCCCCCGCTTGTAATTACAATCACAGCTGTATCGGTTTCGTGGTTCTCAAGCCTCAATTTACAGGGAAATGATCATCAGTACTTAGCTCTTTTGATTATAGCGCAATAGTATACAAATGATATACAAATAGTGCGTTCAGACGAGGTGGTATGAGAAATATATAAACTACTAGCTTTTACCCGCGGCTCCGCCCGCGTGATATTCGGTTTAACGACATGCTGCATACTTCCGAAACTTCACCAAAAAGCACCCCACTCCCCCCGCTTGTAATTACAATCACAGCTGTATCGGTTTCGTGGTTCTCAAGCCTCAATTTACAGGGAAATGATCATCAGTACTTAGCTCTTTTGATTATAGCGCAATAGTATACAAATGATATACAAATAGTGCGTTCAGACGAGGTCGTATGAGAAATATATAAACTACTAGCTTTTACCCGCGGCTCCGCCCGCGTGATATTCGGTTTAACGACATGCTGCATACTTCCGAAACTTCACCAAAAAGCACCCCTTTCCCCCCGCTTGTAATTACAATCACAGCTGTATCGGTTTCGTGGTTCTCAAGCCTCAATTTACAGGGAAATGATCATCAGTACTTAGCTCTTTTGATTATAGCGCAATAATATACAGGGTAGTGCGTTCAGACGAGGTCGTATGAGAAATATATAAACTACTAGCTTTTACCCGCGGCTCCGCCCGCGTGATATTCGGTTTAACGACATGCTGCATACTTCCGAAACTTCACCAAAAAGCACCCCTCTCCCCCCGCTTGTAATTACAATCACAGCTGTATCGGTTTCGTGGTTCTCAAGCCTCAATTTACAGGGAAATGATCATCAGTACTTAGCTCTTTTGATTATAGCGCAATAATATACAGGGTAGTGCGTTCAGACGAGGTCGTATGAGAAATATATAAACTACTAGCTTTTACCCGCGGCTCCGCCCGCGTGATATTCGGTTTAACGACATGCTATTTTCCGGGATCAAAAGTAACCTTTGTGTTAAGTTGGAGTATATGCTATATCCATTCTAAATTTCATCCAAATCCGTCCAGCCGTTTCAGCGTGAAAGAGTTACAAACATACACACACGCACACACAAAATTTCCCTTTTTTAATATTAGTAGGATAAGAGAAATTCCCTTAAAGACCCGCGTCATCGATTTTGGAGAAAATAAAACTGCATTAAAAGATTATTTAAAAATTACTTACCTCGACTGGGAATGGAAACAGCGTGTTTTGCAAAAAAGAAACTTTCTATAATAAGGCATCAATCGATAGTGTTGCTTTTAAGAACAAAGTCTTGCTAAGAAACACTATGTGTCAAATCATTAGAATTTTTGTATCATATTGGAATTCATATCACTTTTAGATTTGAGATAATTGTACCTAATAAAAAAAAAGCCAATTTAACAAAAAAATATTACGGAGCCTTATTGGAAACCGTTATAATTAGTATAGCTTTATTTTATATCCATTATAGCTTAGTTCCAAAACGAATGGGCTGATTGAACTGAAATTTTAGGTGCAAATATAAATAGGCCTTCCGAAAAAATTCCTTTCAAAGGAATCCATAAAAAACGGGCCAAGTGCGAGTCGGACTCATGCACAAAGGGTTCCGTACCATAATCTATAAAAACGGCAAGAAAATCATGTCTGTTGTATGGAGTGCGCGAGTCCGACTCGCACTTGGCTGGTTTTAGTATTTGTTGTTATAGCGGCAACAGAAATACATCATCTGTGAAAATTTCAGCCGTCTAACTATCACGGTTCATGAGATACAGCCTGGTGACAGACGTACGGACGGACAGCGGAGTCTTAGTAATAGGGTCCCGTTGGTTACCCTTTGGTTACGGAACCCTAAAAATGTATGTACATTTAACATATCTGTTCGATAAATCCCTAATAAAAAATATAGGCTATATTCATAATCCATTAAAAAAAATAGTAGAATTTAAAAGATTTTTATACAAGATTTTGATTTTAAATATAATGTTTGTTTGAATGACTTGGTTCTTACTAGCAACACGATCGATAGCTGCATTAATTAATGTATTTTTTTTCAAAACGATATTTTGAAATTTCTGGCCATGATCAGAATTATTTTTTCTCCAAAAATATGAACAAATTTCGTTATCATGATAGTTGGAATTTTCCCCATACTGCCCCATCTCAACGCGATACTCTATACCTAATATATCTATACCTACCCTCAAATTTTAAAAAACTTCTCTTTAAAGAGATTTCTTCGCGGCTGGTTGAGGCTGGGGCATACCTCAGACAACGCCTTAGTTTGGCAATCTAAAGAGGGAATGCCGCCAGTCTTCTGGGGACTCTGCCAAATGACGGCGGCGATCTGGCAAACATTTTTTACTTATAGCTTCTATTTGGTAAGTATTTTAGTTTAATATTTTTAAGTTTAGGTTACCTATATATGTTATTTAAGTTTCTATTGTTATTTAAATAAATAACTAAATATAGATTATAGAAGTCGGTATGACTCCTCCACCTTGTAGTCCTGCTCTGTTTCTGCTTCCGTAAGGGGTATAATCAATCACTTTGTCTCCTGAAAAAGGGACTTTAAAAATATGTACGAACTATACGAATGCGGTGAAACTAGTCAGACGAAATCTGACTATTAAAATCGTGAGTAGCCGTTTCAATATCAGTATTTAAAAATATGCTTGCGAACACGGCTTCACTTGTTAAGTCCATTTAAATCAACCTACAAGCAAGAATCCTTTCAAGCTGCCACAACATTGCTTGTAACTAGGTAGGTACGACCTGAGAGATTGGCAGTCCCTAGCTCGGTCTGAACACTAAATCACAATGTCTCTCTGCGTGTGACGTGCAAGTGTTAAATCAACCTACAAGCAAGAATCCTTTCAAGCTGCCACAACATTGCTTGTAACTAGGTAGGTACGACCTGAGAGATTGGCAGTCCCTAGCTCGGTCTGAACACTAAATCACAATGTCTCTCTGCGTGTGACGTGCAAGTGTTAAATCAACCTACAAGCAAGAATCCTTTCAAGCTGCCACAACATTGCTTGTAACTAGGTAGGTACGACCTGAGAGATTGGCAGTCCCTAGCTCGGTCTGAACACTAAATCACAATGTCTCTCTGCGTGTGACGTGCAAGTGTTAAATCAACCTACAAGCAAGAATCCTTTCAAGCTGCCACAACATTGCTTGTAACTAGGTAGGTACGACCTGAGAGATTGGCAGTCCCTAGCTCGGTCTGAACACTAAATCACAATGTCTCTCTGCGTGTGACGTGTAAGTGTTTAATTCCACACAACAGAATCATAATTATTTAGTAGAGCCTCGGGATTTATAGACTTATTCTGGCAGTTGGTTAGGTTGCTTGGTTGAGATTTAACAAAATATGAATATACACAACACTTGCGAGTTAATTAAAAATGAGTAGCCCAGTTTCAAGTAAATGATATTTTCAGTGTCCAAAATATTTTACCGATTCAAAGATGTTAATTTTTTCATAAAAAATATTCAAAATAAAATGAAATTTCGATACGGTAAAGATATTTAATAATTCTGAGAAGTTGTACCGGTAGGTATTTTTCTCGACAGAGTAAATTATATAATGTTTACTCACAAAATGATTGTAGTAAAGTACAAAATGATAAAGAATAATATTGCCAGACAACAACAATCAAGTTTGTTTAGTCAGGCTTTGTATTTGAAGATCTCGGAATGTTGTTTTGTTGTTTATTAATAATTTAACAATGTGCCTGATTCTGAAGGCTTCAGTTTTAGGCTGTTATAACTTGAATTTTTATGAACTAAAATAGCTATTATGATTCACACATATAAATGCTTTATATAAATGTAATTTTATTTAGAGATACAAATTGTTATTTAAGTTTTAGATTATGTTACTAATGTTATATTTTTTCCAAAATAAAGATTTTTGCGAAGAGCATGAACAAGTAAGTTTGGTTATTGTACATACACAAAGTGTTCTAATCTAACTCTAGGATTTGGCATTCCGACTTTAGATAATAGTTAATATTAAAATTGGCAAACGAAATTGACTTGAATAAGGTGTCAGAAAAATTGCTGTAAGATTTTAAAAGTTCATTCAGAAAAAAAACAGGGTTCTCTATACCATTTCCGAGTTCTTAGTACTGTGATTTAATCAGAAACTTCATAACAAAAACGAAAAATATTTCAGGTCTAGATCAATACATCAAAAGACATGGTAGAAAAACCGTCTTTTGATACGATATATATATTTTTAAAGCATTTTTTGGAGAATTTTATGCATTAATGTAATATTTCTGTTTGTACATATTTATTACGATAAATTAAGTACATATTTGTACGCCAAAGTAGATTCTAGAGGTAAAATTATTTGTAATTTTATTTGTAAAATCTGTAACAAATTTTAGGGACCTAAAATACTACAAATAAATTTGTCTTTCCAATGAAGTTATTATATAATATCATTGGTCTATTCTGTTGGAAAAAAACGAGCCAATAGTGCGAGTGAGATGAAAGTATTGACAGAGCACTTATCCGTTAGGATATTGTCCGTAAGTGGGCCATAATTTATAGGAAAGTTTCTATAAATCATGAGCCACTTATTCCCAACTTCTACTACTCCTAACTCGCCCTTCAAGGGGGTTAAAGTTACCAAAAAGTTCCTTTATTATGTAACGAAGAGTATATTACAAACACTTTTCATTATAAATTAATAGATGTGATATTGAGGTCACGTACTTGGCCGAGGCCAGGACCGCTTGCTCGGATGCCTGTTCTGATCAAAATTTCCCTGTGATTCCAAAAGCACAACGGCTTTGGGATGAGCCGCTTTGCCTTAAAATTCAGAAGAACCTTTTAGAAACCGACCAAAATTCTTCAGAAATTCTGCAGAGCGTGCTCGTCTCTTAGCTACAAGTGAAAATGAGTCGGGATATTGGCTAGATGCCATCCCATCCTCCAACTTTGCGACGCTGCTAGATAAGCCAACTTTCACTTTAGCTGTAGGCCTGCGGAAAGGGGCAAAAATTAATGAACCACATCGGTGCCGCTGTGGAGAAAGAGTTGACCAGTTGGGCCACCATGGCTGGACGTCTGTCACGTCACGCTGCCATCAACGACGTCCTCCGTCGCACCCTTGCCAGCGCCAGCGTTCCCGCAGTTTTAGAGCCAATGGACATGGCAAGAGGCCGGTCGTTGGTATGGGATGCGACCTGCGTCGGTACGTTGGCCCCATCCCATGTCCAAGCGACCGCAGCCAAGGCTGGCGCTGCGGCGCTGATGGCAGAGTCTAACAAGCGGCGCAAATATGCAAACCTCAGGGAAGGATGCATGTTTGTGCCGTTTGGCGTGGAAACCCTCGGGCCGTGGGGACCCGACGCGCGACGTCTATTCAAAGAGATAGCGTCGCGCCTGGTTGATGCCTCGGGTGACAGGAAGGCGGGGGCATACCTCGGACAAAGACTTAGTCTCGCCATCCAACGAGGTAATGCCGCCAGTCTTCTTGGCACTCTGCCCGGCGGCATCGAATTGGATAAAAATTTTCACCTTTTTAGAATAGGTTTAGTTTTAGATGTAATAGTTTTTAGTATTTTATATTAGTGAATGAAGTATTTGTAAGTATTATTTATGTTATTAAAGTTTCTTTATACTAATACTATCTACTAATCTATCTAATTTATATATTGGTTAAACTTAAAAGTATATTTTCAAGTTGGCGCCACTTATCTTACTGTCCAAACTGACTAGAACAAGTGACCTCATATCGGATGCCGGTGCAAAGGGGCGACTTTAATGGAGTTCCGAATATCAGTCCTCCCAGAGACATCAAGGAGGAGAGGATGATATTAATGCAATACTGCTCTCTCGCCTTAAGATAATTTCAGATCGATCTTTACAGACCTGAGTCAACTACTTAAGGGTGCGCTATTTTTGCTGCTTTCTTTATACAAACGCTGAATATAGACTTCTATAGAATAATATTCAAGTCAAAATTATATTGAAAATAGGACCATCATAATATTTATTTGCGATAAAAAAAAAGAAAAGTAATAAGTTAAAGTCTTGGAATTTTTTTGTTACCTTTGATCGTAAAACATCGCGAAAAAAGAGGAAAATATAAAACAGCGATGTAAGTCATATTAAGGGAATACCAATTAAGTTTAAACTGGTTGAATTACTTTAATAAAATTTAATTTTTTATTATCATTTCTTTTTCTGTTGTTCTGCGGCATTGAATATTATACCTAATCTCTGCCTTGGCTTTAACTCTGACTTATTTCAGCTCGTTTTTCATCAGATGATACAGAACCTTCTTCTAAAACCTCCTTACCAACTCTGAAAACCCCTAGTTAACAGTTAAGACCCCCTAACCAGAGCTGAAAACCCCTTAGCCAACACTGAAAACTCCTTCGCCAACACCGGAAACCCCCTACCCAACACTGAAAACCCCCTAGTGAACACTGAAAACCTCCTTTCAAACACTGAAAACTTAATAGCCAACACTGAAAAACCTCTAGCCAACACTGAAAACTGCGTCTAAATCCGTTTAGTGGTTCTCAACTTAGAAAGTAACAGACAGACATTGCATTAAAGATGTATACCCAGAGGTGTTCAAGTTTATTCTCCGACCAAAAGTTTTATTCTTTATTTCGCACAGCCATAAATACGAGTACACAGTTATTTTGCGCATGTTTGCGCAATTCGTGGTTGTGTGTGTGAGCCATAGAGAAAATAACACAGACAATGTCTGTGGAAAATAACCAATTTTCTCTATGGTGTGGGCATTTTCGATTTAATTTTTATTTCAATCAAGTGCCTTGGGCAGTTCCGATTGTGAGCCAGTGCGGTTTTAATGGAATCATCTGAGGAGGTTACATACATACATCACGGATAAAGATGGTTTCTGTACTGGTGTTGTATAAGTAAATACCAATATCCGTGATGTTATTACAATTCGCACCAATCACCCGCGATAGTATTTAGTTTATTTGAAGGAATCTTATTCCGCAAGTGACGAATAATTATGTTAAGTGAGAATTTCGCAGATAATATATCTCATCTCGAAAGATTAATTTAAATATTTAAGAGAGAATAATTTAAGAAAAGCTCGCGAATAAGGGAGGAGACAAACATATTATTTAGGATTTTATCTAAAAATAAAACCTTCTTCAGTAAAATTAAATTAAATAAATTCTTACATGTAGGTCTTTCTCCTCGTCCATCGGTCCATGCGCGGTATAACTGCTCATTGGTGAAATTGCAGACTATTTTATAGCTGTAAGGAGCATAGGGTTGTAATAATATTATATTCCTTTAATGTTCTTAGGTAGGTACTTGTAATATTAATGAAAATTTATTAATTTTCGAAATATATTTCGGCCCACTATGGGGCCGGCATCAGTCGGATACTATAATACAAGTATTCGACTGATGCCGGCCCCATAGTGGGCCAAAATATATTTTGAAAATTAATAAATTTTTATTATTATTACTATAATACAAGTATTCGACTGATGCCGGCCCCATAGTGGGCCGAAATATATTTCGAAAATGAATAAATTTTTATTATTATTACTATAATACAAGTATTCGACTGATGCCGGCCCCATAGTGGGCCGAAATATATTTCGAAAATTAATAAATTTTTATTATTATTACAAGTACCTACCTAAGAACATTAAAGGAAACTAGAGGCTTTATATAGCTAAATATATTTATTTCAAGTTAATAATATTATAGTAATAAATTTCTATATTTTAAACACTTGGCGATTTATCCATTGCAAGGAGATAACAAATTAATATTATTTGCATTATACGCTTTTCTATTCCGCAATGATATAATGTTAATTTGTGAAAGTAAGATTTCAGTAGTCGTTAACAGCGACTTCAACATTTCTGATGGTACCACCCGAAGCTTCATTGTGTACTGACGGACGAGCGTCGTCCTGATGATGATCAGTCACACACAGTCTCATCGAAAGCTCGACTCGTGCTTTCTTGTACAGTTAAGCAAGTGGTCTCCGTTATAAAACGAATTACTAGGTATTAGGTGACTCCAAGCTGTGAAAAGACTGCTAGTGATTTTTTATGCTAGTAATAGCTGACTGCCTCTGTGGACGAGTTGTAGATTGCCCGCCTGCTAACCTAAAGGTTCCAGTGCACTGTTATGATACAATTTTCCCAGCTGACTATATAAAATAAAACTGATGACCTGTTCGGTCATCAGGTTACATTGCTGTTTCTCACACTTGTATCTGGACTTTGTCGTCAGACCGGTTTTGATCTTCCTAGCGGACACTTGTGTTTTATTTTTGTAATTGAGTTTCGGGAATAAACTTTCTTTTGGTGTAGTAAATCGTTTTTTTTAAAAAGCTACCTGTGACCCACCCCGTAATAGTGGTGTCAGAAGTGGGATCGCTGGATGAAAACTTTCTGTAAATCAAAACGTGCCAGCATCCCACATTTCGTGTTTGCAAGTGCCAAAATACTTATAAAATCGTGTCTCCGGGGTCAAAACAACCTCGTAAAACTCTACATGTGTGCGTGTGTATCTAAAGTGTGTAACTAAAGTGTGGAAAACTACCGCTGAATCTTTGAACTCTCCACTGAATCTTCTCTCGAGTCCTCCTGAGTCATCGCCGAATCACTCCAAAATCGTCTCTGCATCTCCCCTCAACTTCGAGGTTACTGCTGCGGTCTGTGTAGGCAGGCCACTCGTCAAGAATCTCACTATTGCTGATTGCCTATCACAAACTTCATCGGGTCAACTCTCCTCGCCTTTACCCTTGTCACTGGTGTGGCAAATCGCTGCTGCAACAAAACCGTCGAAGCTGCTCGACTTCTACGTGCAAGCAAACGTTTGCTTTCTAAGCCGTCGCATCCCAGTTGCTGATGAAGGTTCTTCTGACTCCCTTTTTCGCGGCCTTGTGAGTAAAACATTCTATTTGTAAAGGTTAGAGACAACCCTTCTATTTCCAAGATGACATCTCCAATTCCTACTACTAGTGACAAACAAAAGCTAACACTAACCCTTCCGACCTTGACTACTGAAGCTTTCCCTATACAAGTTTTGTGCAATTTTATAAATTCTTACAAAGGAGAAAGGGAAACGCTGCCAGCATTTTTGACAAATTGTCAAAATGCCCTAAATCTTGCGGCCGAAAATCAAAAGACCCTTTTGTTGAAATTTATAATTTCAAAGTTGGAGGGCAAAGCTCAAATAGCATGCTCTAATAAAGTCTTTGACACTTTCAATGACCTTAAGTCATTCTTGAAACAAAATTTTGGAGAAACCAAGCATTATAATCACCTCCTTTTGGATTTGCAAAATTGTAAACAACAAAGTAATGAATCAGTATCCCAATTTGCTTTGAGAATCGAAACATGTTTAACAAGCCTTCAGACTGAAATTCATAATTCTGAAAGTTTAAAAAAAGAACTGGCTGGTCGTATTGCCATGACGGAAGACTTAGCACTCTTCACTTTCACTCTAGGACTTAATCCCCGCTTAAGCACAATTGTCAGATGCAGAGAGCCGAAAAATTTGAATGCTGCCGTAAATATAGCATTGCAAGAAGAAAAGATCCAAAACTTGTACTCTCAGAACTTTCAAAATAAAAAATACTTTTCTCAGCCTTCAAATTCTTCAGGCAGCTTATCATCTAAAAAAATGCCTGAACATTCCTCGCCGAAATCAAGCGAACAATATTCGTTAAAACCATCATCAAAAACTCCAATATGTTCGTATTGTAAAAATAAGGGACACCATATCTCACAGTGCCGAAAAAGGCAATATAACAACAGTCATAAAAATAAAAATCAAACTGTTGAACAAAATAAACATGTTGAAATAAATGATGGACTTGGCGAAATTGAAGACTTACCGTGTGAACATTACAATTTACACGAATCAAACACGGATGAGGATTTAAACTAGAGGATCAGGTGTCGCCGTCGTGCCAACGACAACCTGATGCTTTAGGCACTAATATTTTTTCAGGTAAACAACCCGCTACTAAATCGTCACTGTATCGTAAACAGGGTTGTTATTCTGGATCTACTAAATCTTCACTGAATCCTAAATCAGAAGGTCAACCCAAAACTTCTAAATCGTCACTGAATCTTAATTTGGGGGGCTCTTCTAAATCACTGAATCGTTGCTCGGGCCAACCTGAAACTCCTAAATCGTCTCTGTCTCTTATTCCAGGTTGTAGCCCTGAAATTACTAATTCTACTCTGTATCAAGATCAAGGCCATAATGGGCCGAATAACACTGAATCTTTATTTAATGAAATTCTTGACAATTTCAAATACGAGTCGGAAGGTTATATTTTTGACGTCTTACCATCTCGTAGCCCTAAGCTTCCTTATATCGAGGTTGAAACTTCTCACACAGATAAACCCATTCGATTGCTAATTGATACCGGTAGCTCTATCTGCCTTGTAAAAAAATCTTCTTTATCCAAATTACCGGTACTTGAAAATCATATTGTCAAATTTAAAGGCATTAATGACGTAGGCTCTTATTCAGAAACCCTAGGAAAGTTTTTCCTCTACTTGAAATTAAATAACGAGAATAGTTTTCCTTACTATTTTCATGTAGTAGATAACGTAAATTTAGACTACGATGGTATAGTAGGAAATGACTTCTTTGATGCCTATAGAGTATCCATCCAATATTCAAAATCACGGTTAATCATGTTAGATGACCCTAACCGGTATTTTGACATGAAAAATTCTGAGTTGATAAACGTTATCCCTCCAAGAAGTGAAATGTTTATTGAATGTAGTGTTACAAATCCTGAATTAAAAGAAGGGTTGATTCTTAATACTAATCTCAGAAAGTATCCCAATGTTTACTTTTCAAAATGCCTCGTTCGTGTTCAACCTAATAAAAAGGTTACCATTTCGGTACTAAATGCCTCTCACCAAGAAGTCAAGTTAGACGAAATCACGCTGACCCTAGAGCCAGTCTCTTATATCCTAGAAAATATTGACGTCACCAACTCACAAACTGAAGTCTCTTATTTTACGACCTCTGACTCAAACTGCGAAAATAATATTCAAAATCAGCTCAGATGCGGACACCTTAATCAAGAAGAAGAAATCATGTTACGAAATCTTTGCTCTGAGTTCACTGATATCTTTTATCTCGAAGGAGATCATCTTACTACTACTAAAACTATTCAACATGAAATCAAGACTACTTCACAAAATCCCATTCATGCAAAAACGTATCGTTTTCCCAAATTTCATAAAGAAGAAGTGGCCAAACAAATCAAATCCATGTTGGATCAAAAAATAATTCGTCCTTCCATGTCACCTTGGTCTGCCCCAATTTGGGTCGTCCCGAAAAAACAAGATGCATCTGGTAAAAAGAAATGGCGCGTCGTAATTGATTACAGAAAATTAAATGAGATAACTGTAGGTGACGCCTACCCGATTCCTAACATTACGGATATCCTAGATCAGTTAGGTCACAGCAAATATTTCACAACGCTGGATTTAGCGTCCTCTTTTCACCAAATTAATATGTCAGATGAAGATGCTCCAAAAACAGCCTTCAGTGTACCTGGTACTTTAGCAGGACACTATGAATTCACGAGAATGCCCTTCGGGTTAAAAAATGCCCCTTCTACCTTCCAAAGGTTGATGAATATCGTCCTTACAGGACTTCAAGGAATACACTGTTTCACATACATGGATGACGTAGTAATTTTTGGCCATAACCTTGAAGATCATATTTCTAAACTAAAATTGGTATTTATGAAGTTACGCGAACATAACCTTAAGCTACAGCCAGATAAGAGCGAGTTTCTTCGTAAAGAAGTCCAATATCTCGGACACATCATTTCTGAACACGGTGTGAAACCTGATCCTAAAAAAGTGCATTGTGTCACTAAATTCCCGATTCCCAAGTCTCCGAAAGACATAAAATCATTTCTCGGGCTTGTAGATTATTATCGACGCTTTATCGACCACTTCTCTCATATTTCTAAACCCCTAACAAGTCTTTTAAAAAAGGATGCAAAATTCGAGTGGTCGTCCTCGCAACAGAAAGCTTTCGATACACTTAAAGAGAAAATAACTACCGCACCTATTCTCCAGTATCCAGATTTTTCAAAACCTTTTATTCTTACTACGGATGCATCATCTCACGCAATTTCAGCGATTCTTAGTCAAGGTGAAGTTGGAAGGGACCTTCCTATCGCGTATGCTTCAAGGACACTGAATAAGGCTGAAGGCAATTATTCTGTAACGGAAAAGGAATTCCTCGCAGTTGTCTTCGGTACTAAAGTCTTTAGACCCTATTTATTCGGTTACCATTTCAAAATCATAACGGACCACAAACCATTATTATGGATTCTTACAGGCAGCGGTACTGACCATAGTTCAAAACTAGTGCGTTGGCGCCTTAAGCTCGCTGACTTCGATTATACGCCTGAATATAAAAAGGGCCGAATAAATTGCAACGCAGACGCGTTATCACGTAACCCGATCCTACCGATCGATCAAACTACTAGTCCTTCAAATCTAGAAACGTACGAAAAATACTTACAAGTCAGTCGTCAATCCACTGTTTCTTACGACACTGTTATCAAGGAAAATAACGAATCGCTGCTCAAGGCTAAGTGTAAATTAATTGTATATCCTACTTCAATAGATTTAGACGAGTCGATCCCATATTGTTCAGAAATATTACAAATATCAAAAGGTGACCCTGATATTCGACACGTTGAACGTGAACTCCTCAATAGCTATAATACATCCAATGAAAATCATCTATTTACTCACCTTTTCTTACGAGTACATCACTATGATGAATATACTTACAAGGATATTTTTAACATGCTTCGTAATTATAGAGATATGATAGTCGTTTGGTTTCAAGAAGAAAAGGAGTTTGCAATTTCAGACTTTAAAGACCCTTTCAATAAAGTCTCATATACGAAGCTTTATAATATGCTCGCATTCCTATTTCATGGTACCGGTATAAAAATAAACATTTACCGAAACAATATCCTATACCCTACACCTGAGGAGGTCAAACGCATTCTAAAAGAAAATCATGACTCACCCTCCGCAGGTCACCCCGGAATTACTCGAATGTTTGAAAGAATTAAATCGATGTATTGGTGGAAAAATATGCGTCAAGACATCGAAAACTATGTCAAAAATTGCAAATCTTGCCAAGTCAACAAACCCTTAAGACAAACAAACCGAGCCCCTATGATTATTACCTCCACTGCCACTAGGCCGAATGAAAAACTTTTTCTTGACCTTGTCGGTCCTCTGCCCGAGACCCTGGAACATCATTATAAATTCATTCTCACTCTGCAGGATGATTTAACCAAATACTCACAAGCCTATCCTATGGTCAGTTGCTCGGCTGAAGAAACAGCCAAACGTCTCGTTCACTTTATTTCCCATGTAGGAATTCCCAAAATGATAGTTACCGACTGTGGCACAAATTTCTGTTCTGATCTCTTTATGCAGCTTGAACGTCTTTTCGGGATCAAACATATTTTCGCGTCCCCGCATCATCCCCAAACATGCGGCGCCCTTGAAAGAAGCCACTCTACTCTGAAAGAGTACCTCAGGTCTTATGTTGACGAAAATAATCAAACTTGGGATCTCTATCTAAATACTGCCATGATAGCATATAATTCAAACGTTCATTCTACAACTGGATTCTCTCCTCATGAACTTCTTTTCGGGTACAAGCCCTATATTCCACAAAGCATCGATTCTTTGGAAAATAACTCTTATTCCGATTACATACGAGCTCTCAATCATAGACTATATTATAGTCGCCAAAGGGCTCGTGAAAATATCGAAACCTCTAAAGAAAAGTCAAAAAAATATTATGACTCCCATACTAAACCTATCGCTTACAAAATAAACGATATGGTTTACCTCCGATGCCATCACAAGCAAAATAAAGCCTTGTCTCCAGTCTGGAAAGGCCCTTTTAGAATTGTAAAGCTTAACGGCAATCACTCCGCAACTTTACTGATAAATAGGAAGTACGTTCGTCATCACTTTGATGAATTAAAGTTTGCTAATTCCACAACCTAAAACTATGACTTTTAATTATATTTCAGGACAGCTATAGCGCTGTGTCAAGGCCGCTTCGTAACGCAAATTCAAGGAAGCCCCGGCCTTTACTTCGATGAACTGCAGAATCTTAAATTTACAAATGATCAATGGAATGTAGTCACATATCTCGACATTACTCATATCCAACCGCATCTGAATAAAGTTGAGTCCACATTTGAACAGCTATCTACGTTATGTAATAACATTATTTCTTCAAAAGTTCAAGTTGACTGCAGCAATAGTATAAACTCACTGAAAAGCCAACATGTAAACAATGTGAAAAAATTCTCCTCGATTTCATACCTTATTTCAACTCAACAAGCAAACCGCTCGAAGCGAGGCCTTATCAATGCAGGAGGCTCATTATTAAAAACATTGTTAGGAACTTTAGATTCAGATGACGCAGACATGTACACTAATGCTATTCATCAGGTACAGTCGGACGAAAATAAGTTAGCACATCTTATGAAAGATAACATACACGTCATTAAGTCAACTATATCTACTTTCAATAATTCTATGTCCAAGGTGAATGAAAATGAAAACCGTTTAAATATTAACCTTCAAATTATTGAGAAGTCCCTTCGAGAAATAGGCAATTCAAATGATAAATTAGAAATTAAATCGAAACTTAGTTTACTTCTTAACTCCTTAGAAAGTATCATTATATCCCTATCTTTTGATATTGATGATTTAAATAATGCAATTTTGTTCAGCAAAAATAATGTATTGCATCCAACTGTACTAAGTCCATATAAGTTATTCACAGAGTTGGATCAAAATAAGAATAACTTACCTAAACACTGCGAACTACCAGTAACTTTATCTCTTCAAAATATACATGAAATCATAGATATATCTAGTTTAGTCTGTTTCTATAATTATAATAAAATAATATTAGTTTTAAGGATACCGCTCGTCCTTCCTCAAACATACAATCTCTTCCATGTTATTCCACTTCCAGTTCCCTACGATGTCTCGAAACCCGATACCTTTGCACTGGTTGCACCGAGTAAGTCTTATATCGCTATAACTAATGATAGAATGTTTTACTCTCTATTCGATAATCTTGATAATTGTAAGTCGATAGGCAAGAAGTGTTTTGTGTGCGTGTTGGAAAGCGTATTCTCGACAATCGCTAACCCTACTTGCGAGACAGTTTTAATCAGTGAAGTGATAACAACATTACCTAGAAGTTGTGAAACGAAACTTTTACACGGCTCTATTGATATTTTTCACAAGTTAAATAATAATAGGTGGATTTTTGTTCAGTCAGAACCGGGTAAATGTCATATTACCTGCGAATCTGAACCCAATAATAATGATGAAATATTGTTTGGAACAGGAATTTTAAGTATTCCCAAAAATTGTAAGGCTTTCTTTAAAACTTTGCAATTCAGTTACAGTGAATCTATTACCACAAATATTAGTCTGTATATTTCAAATTTTACTCTGATTGATGATGACTGCTGTGAAAAGACTAAAATAAATAAAACCCTTGCTAATCTTCCTTTTGTGAAGTTAAGTGACGTAAATAATTTAAATTCATTACTTCATGCAAGTATTCAGCTGAATGACTTAGAAAAGGAACTAAACAAATTGGAAAATCCTTCACATTTAGTAAAGTACAGCACTCACTATCTTTCTGCCATTTATGTTCTTATTGGTTTAGTTTTATTATACATGTGCATTAGAATAAGAAAGCTTTTTTGTCTTAGAAACCCTAATCATTGTGTTCAAATCTATAACCAATGTAAAAACAGAAAATCTAAACATTCAAGTTTATGTCCCGTGCAAGATGTTTCATTAGGAAACCTAGATACAGAGTCCTCGAGCCAGGACGAGGACATTAGAGTTAAGGCACAGCCAACGCCAGTGAGGCGCAATATTATTATAGAGTAATTCTAAGCTATTTTTTGTTAGCCGACTGGAAAGATCAAATCGTTGAATTTCCCATCACTTTTCCGTGATGTTCAATTCTATCCGGGGGGTTGTTATGATACAATTTTCCCAGCTGACTATATAAAATAAAACTGATGACCTGTTCGGTCATCAGGTTACATTGCTGTTTCTCACACTTGTATCTGGACTTTGTCGTCAGACCGGTTTTGATCTTCCTAGCGGACACTTGTGTTTTATTTTTGTAATTGAGTTTCGGGAATAAACTTTCTTTTGGTGTAGTAAATCGTTTTTTTTAAAAAGCTACCTGTGACCCACCCCGTAATAGCACATTTATCTGTTGGTCCATTTGTGGCTGAAGTACGGCGACAGGGCTCACCCCTCATCACGTTAGGGACGTAATAACTGTCGGTGAAAAGCTGGTGTACTAAGTGTGGACTGTAGCTCGCATTTCTGACATCCGCCTGGGGATTCATGTTTGTTTAATAGCTGAACAGTCCAGAAGGTGGGACCTGAGAATTGCGTTTGTGTGTGTAGAAAGCAAAGCGGTTTGAAGAAGCGCGGAACGTCCGCTAGACCGGTTTGCTCTGGTTTTTACAATCGGCTTGAAGCAGTGGCCGCCCGGCGCGTGGCATTACCCTGCCGCGCACTCCCCGCATTTCTGCTCGGGTACCGCTAGTTTCTACTTTTCTAAGCTCGCGTTTAATTATTTGGTTTCTAGATTTTTTTTGTCTCTATTTGTGAAATTGCTTCTATATCGAATACCCGAAAACCATTGACCAGCCAAAAATTTGATTTGGTCGCTAATAAAGTCGATTCTGAAGGCTTTAATTTTAGTTTTAGTGCTGTCAAAATTTAAATTTCTCCAAAGTAATAAAACTTCTGTTGTTAATACAAAAAAATCATTTGGGAATGAATCAAATTTAGTTTTAACACTACTAAAATATAATTAAGGCCTTCAGAATCGGCTTTATTGCTGCCCGGACACAGTGGTTGATCATAAACGTAGGCGATATATCGGACGAGAGTGAAGTTCAAGATGCAATGTCGAGTGTAGAGGAAATATTATAAAACTGTAAATAAATTAAAGACTATTTGTCTTTTTTGTCTGACTGTACATTTGGGGATCACTCACACAAACGCAATTCTCAGGTCTCGCCTTCTTGACTGTATTAAAGTATAATAAGTGGAAAGCGATTTAATCCAAAAAACAACTTTCCAGGAGAGTCGAAAAACAAATTTCTATCGACAATTATTTTTTCATAGAACCCGTTTTTCATTTCTTACACGAAATCAAAGTGTAATGTAAGTAGATAACATTAAGTTCTATTACTGTGCTTCCGTTCAGCCCATACCTACTATCTTGGAGATATATCGTTCAGAAGCTAAGTTAAACCATTTGACACCAAACAAAATTATGCATTGTTAAATACACTGTGACTAAATTTGGTTTGTGCCTTTTATCATACGTAGTAAACGATAAAAAAAAAACAAATAAAGTTATGTTTTAGTATGTGATTAACTGTTTTTAAACCAATGTGTACCGCAAAAAATGTACTTAAACCATTTTACCACATGTCTGTTTTCATAAAAGATATGGAAATTCCAGTTAGACTATTTTGTATAGAAAAAAAGGAGCAATGTGGTAAACATATATGTCATTTTGGACCTAAGTCTAGTAAAATCATTATTCATCGGTCATACAGAATTTCTTAACTTTTAAAAACTGCTCAGAAGAGCTAAAATCAGTTGTAATGGATAAGTTATATTAAGCATCTAATTTAAACTTACGCTCTTAAAATGGCCTATGTGTTCCCAGTGTTCCAAGGCAAGAAAGTAGCTCTTCAAGCAGTCAGTGCCATTTTTAACAATCATATAGCAGTATATATTTTCTAGACGGTTATTATATTTAACGGTAATTTATTTCTTATGTTTAGAATAGAAGAATAGAATAGAATAGAAAAAGTTTATTTGTCTAAAAAACACATAAAAGTAACACAACATAATTAAGCACAAAAATACATTAAACAAAAAGGAGACAGCTCAGCTTATGCTGCGAGTATGGTAAAACATATCTGCACAGTATTGATTTTCAGCTAATCCTGTATCATCTACAATTAAAATTAAGGATCTACGTGATACTGATTTGGCAGAACCTAACAACGTATTTGTATTTTTTAAATTTCAAAACGGCTACCAAAGTACACGCAGTTTGGTTGTATCAAAATTTCAATATGCAACCATTCACTTATTCGTTCAAGGCAATCAAAACAACTTTCTTAAGATGCAGCTTTAATCTGCAATTTTGATCTTTGTAATACTTTTGTACTACTTTTAAGTTACCTTTATGGAACTAAAAAAAGCGCCCCTATAGCGCCATAACCACTTCATCAGAGTAAATAGCAGGCCATGGCGCTTGTCGTTAGAAATAATATTTATCATTCGGATTTGGAATCCTATAATTCAAATTAAGTTGTTAAGAACCCTCGAGCTAATTCTTGCTGAATGCTTCTCTGTGATCCGACAAATCTACAGAACAAATATATATTTCGTATTATATTTTGTAATGAAATTTTCGACACCGTGGAAATTATTTGATTATTATTACAGCTCTTATCTCCGGCTGGAAAATTAAAAAAGGAAATTTTCGTTTTATCTTCCCGGATTTATAATTTAATATGAAACAATCAAAAAGCTCGCGACTTCTATTTTATTAATTCATCATTTTAAATACAAAGATAAACAGACGGAAGCACCTTCTGGGTGACAGGGTGACGGGGCGACAACAGACGAGCGGTTAAGAGCCCAATAAATATTTTGAAAATTCCATGTAGTATCGAACACAATGTAGGGGTGTTGTGGATAGTAGATGGCTGACCACGAGACCACTCATTCTGTCCCACCGTGCTAATGTAAGGTAGCTAAGTAATGACGGTTACTCCAAAATCGATGAACAAAGTTCTTTATGCATTTTTTTTTTCTTTTCTAGTTTAAATTTCCCCATACTGATATTGAAACGGCTTTCGCCTGTCTAGTTTCACTGTATTCGTACAGTTTCTTCGGAGGCAAACATGGTTACGCGGCGGTCCCCCGTTTGACACGCGTCTTTCAGCGCGGCGGGCTCGCTGCGAGATCGGCGCGGGGGTTGGTGATGGTGGTGGGGACGACAAGCGGAGCTGTTGTTCGTCCGCGTTCGGCGCTGGAGTAGAAGATATGTGTTCTGGTCTCCTAATATCACACACACAGAGCTCAATATATCATCAGTCTCGACAATATTCACATTCACTGTTGAGTTGTTGCACAGTAACGGTTTCCAGGTATGAGGCAGGAGCCATCCAACATCTGTGTTGAAATTTGGATGCCGCTGAATCTCAATTGATTCCTGAATCTTGCGTGGTACATAAAACTTTCCAACAAATCGGGTGTAATGTGATGGTCCCGAGACAAGTGCATGCTTCAGCTACTGCTCAGTCGTTACTGTTAAGCTTTTTCGTACTACGTATATGTTCGGTGAGCCGTGTGGAGATATTCCGTCTAGTTTCTCCAATGGTTATTTATCTTTTGGCGAACGTAACCATCGTTTTATTTGTGTCGGAGGACGAAAAACTGTCTTGATGCTATATCTACGGTGTAACAAGTGTTAAATTTTATCTGTCACACCTTTCACAAAAGGAAGGTAAGTTGGTAACCTTTCTACTACATACAAAATTTCCCCACACTGTTCCCTCTCAACGTCCTTGCTTTCTGCGGTTAGTTTAGTTCGCCAGTTCTCGGGGATGCTGTCTTCAGAGATTTCCCCAATTTCCCGAAGCGTCAAGTGAACCACTGTCCCACCTGTCACGGTCGGGTCAGCAAGTGTTGAGTTGTATCGCGGCGGATGCGCCGACACTCCGCTCGATGTAACGCTCCGCTTCTTCGGAGGGTAGATATAACTCAATTCGTTTACCAATGAGAGATTATTTAGTATTTTATTTTTACTATTTAATATTTAATTTATTAATGCAATTTACTGTAGCTAAATTCCGTGTGACATTGTAATAATTTATTTTTATTTTACTTTAATTAAAACGGACACAAAAAATAGGCTTGTACACAGGGTAAACAAAATATTATTCTATTAAGTCCGTCATTTAGATTATCAAAAAATATTGGACACGTATTTTTTCTTTTGTCAATCAAATAAAAAATGACAGAGATAAAGCGCGTCAAAGTTTGGGAGTGGGGGAAAATGACGTCACTTCTAAGTAAAATTGTACCTAGATGTGACGTCACGCGGAACTTCAGCGGGCTATATCTTCATCATTGTTTAATTGAAAAAAGAAAAAATACTTGTCCAATATTTTCTGATAATCTAACTGACGGGCTAAAATTTTTTTTTGTCATCATTCCTATTATAATAAATAAAGACAGTGAATAATATTATACAATGCGGCATTATCAACTAAAATAATTTTTATTAATCATAAAATCACAAACAGTCATACGTCCCTCTAACAAATATTTTCTGCCTTCCATCAGCAAACAAATCAAAGTCCGGATTTGCGTCCAGTAGCCTTAGCATGAAACATTACGGTTACGTTTAGTTTGAACGTAACGCGGTTTTGTATGAAATCTGATAACCGCCCCTAGCGGTCAGTGGCGAAACTTATCAGAATTCCATACAAAACCGCGTTACGTTCAAACTAAATGTAACCGTAATGTTTTCATGCTAAGGCTACAGGAGAGCGTTGAGAGTTTGGAGGGTACGCGGTATGGGCGAGTTATGTCGCGCATTTGTACGACATGACGGTACAGAAAAAAACTTGTGCTTACGGCTGCGATGAAAATTGTTGGGAGTGAAAAATCGACACAGCTCACCATGCAGATCCGGTGCATCAATACTTCCCCGTAGATGCACATTACTTCCCGCCTAATTTCCAAGGAATTGTACCCAAGACAACCCAATAGAAATCTCGTGGGGTACATGTAGGGATAATATCCGTTAACACGCTTGTATAGATATCTAAGGAAAGCTTTTTGTACCTTCTCAAGTAAAAGGACATAAGTGCTTTCGTGCGGGTTCCACACACACATGGCACTTTCTAGCTTGCATCGTACTAAGGCCCCAAAATTAGCCGTATTACTTGCTGATTCCTGAAGTCATGGGAATTTCTGAGGACAAAGCCCAATCGCCTAAAACACTCTTTTGCCAGCGCAAGTATGTGGTCGTGAAATGTCAACCTGATAGTTATAAGTGACTTGTAATGTACAATTATATCAATAAATATGTTCTATGTGTCTAATTCCGACGCAACCCAAAACAACAAGATCGAAAAAGTGTGTTTCCATAATGTAAATAGATTGATAATATCTTTAAATAGAATCACAATCTCTACTGATCGTACTAAATAACTTTGACAAAAAAACACAATAACGCGCAAACAAAAAGAAATGGGCCTGTCCGAACCAAGTCCATTGAAGATTTTCAAAATTAGGAAATATGACAAAATAATTTGGCCGAGTGCGAATTGGACTCGCGCACACAAAGAGTTCTGTACCATCCCACAATATGGGCACGGATCCTTATGGTAAATAACAACAATATACCTACACATACCAAAGCAACATCCAGGCTACAATAAACAAGCCGCGAAAATGGTTGCGCCTAACAAAAATTTGGCACCGTCTGCGTAAGAAACCCTAATATTGATTATTTTTTGTTTTCCTTTAGAGTATGTGCTACAGTCTCACCAAATTTAAAACAAATAACGTTAACACAATGCACATTTTTCGAGGTTTCTTGTATGGGGACTTAGGAAACCCCCTAATTTTTTTTTTTATATTTTATTGTTTTTCGTGATAGAGGCCATAGTAACAGGTATAATGTGAAAATCTACCTATTACGGTTGAAGCTGTAGATCCCTGTGACAGGCAGACAGACAGACAGACAGCGGAGGCTCAGTAATAGGGTCCCGTTTTGAAGGTGTGTTTGTTCAGTAAAGTTGTTCAGTAGATTATATATATGGTTTCAGTTAAGGACACTTCTCCATTTACAGCCGGTAGATGTCTCCACTCTGCTATACCTTCATTATTTTTGCAAGGCAGGGACCTGAAAGCAAAGTCCAATTTCCGAAGGTACTTTAATGAAACTAAATTCGTTATAAGAATCCGAGCGGAATTTTAAATATTGAGCCTAAGTAGTCTCAAGCTTCGATTTAGCCTAAAGTGGACTGCTGTAGTGGCAGCTCTGGTCGCCTAGAAGTCGGCCGATTCTATAGAATCGATGGAAGTCGGTTACTTCTCGCGGAAGGCAGCTTCGAAAGTTAGCGACTAACTTGGACTGACACTAACTAATAACTTAGTTATAACTTGTAACAGTTTGGAGGACACAAACAATGTTAGAGCCGCAGTGGAAGCTCCCAGATATACCTACCTATATTATATTTAGGGCTATTGCCAATTCTTCTTTGCAAACTTGTCGACTTTTTTACTTTAATTAAAATACATTGCGCAATTTGTGAACACAAATCATTTCTAATAGTCGTATCTTAAGAAGACAAAAGAAAATCTTTTCAGGGTTCCATAAATCGTAAACCCTCGCGCCAAAGCTTCTGTGTCCACGTGTATCTCCGTGGTGTAGTTCGTTCGAATACAAATAACAATAATTACGCAATTTTTCATTGAACGATATTTAAACCTTGTTATTAGGAGTATTTCATTTTCATTATTCTTTATTAAGGAACACAAACAGCCTTAAATAATACATAAAAATACAAATAAAACTAAAAGTACAAACAGTCAACAAAATATCGAGTTAACCCATTCTTAACTATACGTGAAAAAACAATAAAAACATGTTAAGATAAGATAGAGGGTAGCTCTTATGGTAGATAACTAACCAACAAAATAACCAGATACCTATTTTTATCTCTAAACCTAAGGAAATATGGACTAAAATGGTATATCAGGATAAATAAGTCTCGAGCAGGACAAACGTTAGTAAATGCAATGCGATGTTGGTCGTGCGGTTTATTCCTATCAAATTAACAATCCAAACACACTTTTTTTTTTAAATATGAATGAGATTGAATACATTTATAAAGTTTTTTTTTCTCGCATAATGTCTTGACAATAGTCAGTTAGTCAATACTCTCAAGTACATAAATGAAAAAAGAAAAAATATATTAAAAGAAGTTTACAATTTTGATTTAAATTTACCAAATGATAAATAAAATATATCTGCATGATTATAATTAACATTACGGACTACAAACTACTCTTACTAAAAATCTGTTCTTGGAATAATTCGTGCGTGCAAAAGGTACGTGAAATGTTTGATTAAGACGAGAATTAAAACGAGGACACCTTAACCCTATTTGACTTGAAAGATAATCTGAATCCACCTAATTGTGTAAAATTTGGTAGAAAAATAATTGATCCTTTCTATTGCGTCGCTCTTCCAAAGCAAGTATAACTTTAGAATCTGGAGTTTTTAATTTTAAATTGAAGAATTTTATTAAATTATTTTTGAATTTTCTCAATCATACTGATATAATAAGCAGCCTGCGGGTTCCAAATCACTGACCTAATTATGGTGCTGGCGTGTCTGAGTTCGGTTTTCAAAATGAGGTCTAAATAGCAATTGGCTATCAAGTTGTACCCCAAGATCTCTCACCTCGGTTACCCGCTTGACTTTTTCGTTATTAAGTTCATAATCAAATTTTATAGGATTGTTTTCTAGTAAAGGCAATTACGCAACACTTATCAATATTTAGAAATAATGTATTATTATGACAATACGCGCATAAACTGTTCAAATCATTTTGCAAATCAATACAATCCTGAGGTGTTTTAAATACGGAAAAAAATTCTTATCATCAGCATATAGAAGAATTATATAATATGTGGCTTGCTCTGTATATTTTGTTTTTGTAAATGTAAAGTGTGTATCTGTTGAAAAACCTAAATAAATAAATAAAATAAAAATTTGAGAAGTATTTATTACATTGATGACATCATTGATCATACCTACATAGGTACACCAGAAGTTATAGGAATAAATGTAGAACAGAAACCTTTCATAATAATAAATCCATTTATTTCGGACATACATCCATAAAGTGTTAGTAAAGAAAGAAAGAAAAGAAAAATATCATTTATTGCCAAACAAGAAAAAAAAATAACATAATTATAATAATAGATAAAATCTTAAGCTAATTTGAGAAAAGGTCATGCGTTCAGCAATGCTGTCGGATCATAAGCAATGATTCGAACAGCGCTGTTTTTCACTGCATCCCTGTAAAATTAAATAATTTTTTGATACAAATGCAGAGGGTGCGTCTACAAAAGAAACAGTTACATTAAACACAAAAAGAAATAAATAACACACTCTAAAAAACTCTGAATATAAATATACATACCTCATTGTTAAAGGGATAAATGAACAATAAATAAAGCTAAACAACACCTAACATATCACTGTTTTTGATTGTGATTGATACACATGTATGATGTGATTTTACTTATTTAATAAATTGAAAATTGTCTACTTATGTATATGTATAGGTAGGTATGTAGTGTTACCATGTGAGTAATATTTTAATTTAAGTACATAAATAGTACATAAATGTAAATAAATGCCATAAAAAAAAACACAAAGGTATCCTTGATAAAGTTATAAAAGTTTATATAGTTGTAAAAAAAAGTGTTGTAAAAATAAAATATAATACCAACAAATTTTAAAAGAATAAGTGCTAGTACGTGATATATCAACAGGAATAAATTAATACATAATTTATAAATTCGAGTGCATGTGCGTTGTGCAAAAAGGGTACAATCTGTCATGAAGAGGAAAAAAAAATGGTAACTATATTATTTTGTATGGAAAGCACATTGTGAAGAAAAGAAGAAAAAAAAGAGAATCACAATTACAGCCTATTAGACTGACTGACCTTTTTGATTTTCTTCTTTGCTGATCTTGATATTTTATATCGATCTGTTGTCAATGAAATTTGTTTGTTTAAATAAAAAGATTTGAGTTTATTTTTAAGTGTACAGTAAGGTACTTTTTCCTGTAACGGTGGTGGTAGGTCATTCCAAACCTTAGCTGCGGCGAATTTGAACCCTGCTCTAAAATTAACAGTTTTGTGGTTTGGAATAGACATTTTGTTTTGTACCTTACTTCGAGTAAACTTAGTGTGTGAATCTCCTAACCATTCAAATTTATCAAACAAGTACTTCGGTTGCTTTGTGTGTACAACTTTATGTACGAGGCTTGCGAGATGCATTTCTCTCCGTCCCTCCATTTTGAGTATTTTCATCTCATTTAGATAAGGAGTGATATGCGTTCTCTTGCGTATCCCGTAGCAGAAACGTGCACATGCGTTTTGGATACGCTGTATAGCCCGACTGGTCTTTCCATATAGCCTTGGTCCATACACGGTGTCACAATAATTGAATATTGAGAGAATAAGGGATTCAGTAAGTATTACTCTAACGTCTTGTTTCAGGAAGTCCCTAATACCATACATAACCTTCAGGCGGTAAAAAGCATTTTGAATTTTTTTATTAACATGTTCAACAAAACGAAGTTCATTATCCATTTATAGGCCCAAGTTTCTCGCAGATGCAACTTTTTCTACGGTTTTATTGTCAATCTCAATTTGAGGCAATTTGTTCACATTGGCGCTTTGTTCCAAGGACCATGAACTTTGATTTGGAAGGATTCAGAACCAGCGCATTTCTTTTAGTCCACTCAAATATGACCTGTAGATCATTATTAATGTGCTGCACTGCCTCCTTTGTATTTTGGTGTTTAAACGAGTGATAGAGTTGAGTATCATCCGCGTATAGGTGGACCTTGCAGTGATTTAAATTATTGGTCAAATCTGAAGTGTATAAAATAAAAAGGAGTAGACTAAGGATTGATCCTTGTGGGCAACCTCGTGCTAGTTGTTTTATGTGTGACTGCATAATGTTCCCTTGCTCATCCTCAGTCACAACGTACTGGGATCTATCAGTGAGAAAAGACTGGAACCACCTACAACTTGATTCAGATATTCCGTAATAGGACATTTTAGCGATCAAAAGTTCAGCATTGAGGCAGTCGAAGGCCCGAGAAAAATCCAGCAGGACCAGAATGCTGCCCTTACCCGCATCTGAAGCTGTTAGAACATCGTCAGTAATATGAGCCAGAGCCGTAGCGGTTCCGTGTTGACTACGGAAGCCCGACTGATAAGGTGGGAGAATTGATTCCTTCTCTAAATATTTTGTTAGTTGGGAGCACACAACCCTTTCAAGGACCTTAGAAACCACAGGCAATATACTAATAGCTCTTAAATCTCTATGTTTTTCTACTGATGCACACTTCGGTAAAGGTTTAACCCTTGCTAATATCCAGGCATCAGGAAAAGTATTTTCAGATATTGATCTGTTGACCATATCGGTGATTATAGGTAGAGTTGTCGATAAAGTCATGTTTATCATAGTTATCGATATAGCATCATAACCGGAAGCGCTAGTGCCTATTGATCTAATTATTTTTAGAACTTGATCCTCGGTACAGTTCTCGATTTTAAATTCATTTAAACCAAATTTGTTCTTTCTATAAAAACTCAGCAACTCTTCGTCAACTTTGGGGTTACCAGGAACATCTAAAGTCATTAATTTGATCGGGATCATTTGGATGTTGAGGAATATTTAATCGCTTATTTTTATTTGTACCTAAAACCGATGTTTGTTTGAAGTACTTCCACATCTTTGTAGGGTTGTTTTTATTATTGTTCACATAATTTGTATAAAATGCTTCTTTTTCTCTTTTGATTGCACTCGTTACTATATTTTTAAGGTCTTTGTAATATCTAAAGTGTGACTCGCATTTTGTGAGGTTTGCTCGCCTAAAAGCCTTATCACGAAGTGACATCATTTGTTTGATGGTGTCCGTGATCCAAGGAGATGGGTTGTCTTTTATTTTTACCTTGTGCAGTGGCGCATGATGTTCAAAAATTAAAGTTATAAAGCTATTAAATGTATCAACCATGTCATGTATATTTCTAGCGTGGTAAACATCACTCCATTGGATTTGCTGTAGATCATTAGAAAATTCATTTTGATCTATGCTATTTAACGAGCGTGTCCACACAAATTGAGACGTTCTCACTGCACTCTTTATTTTAAATTCTCCCAAAACAAGCCCATGGTCACTTAACAGGGGATTATGGTATACAGTTATAGTTTTACATAGATCAGGACTGTCCGTTATTAATAAATCCAGTAATGTCGCAGATTCTTTTTGTATTCTTGTTGGTTCTCTTACTAACTGGTATAAGTTTTGCTGTGACAAAAAAGTAATCAACTCTGGTGCCGAGCCCTTATCTGGTTTCAACAAATCTACGTTAAAATCTGTTAACACAAAAATAAAATCACAGTACCCAAAAGTACTTACCGATTCACTCAATGCGTCGATAGCTGAGCCTGGAGACAGCCCGGATCCGGGACGGTAAGCAGTGCCGATGGCTACGCGTCCTACGCCGGACATACTCAGTTCCACCCACATTTGCTCGAGCGAAGACGGGGGGTGTGGTTTGTGCCGTACACGTAGACCATGTCGCACGTAAAAGCCGACACCACCACCTCTCTTATCGCGGGGCCGCGGTGTGTTTTTAAGGGTGTAACCGGGTATATTTGGTGCGTACTTATCTTCACCGTCCCTTGTCCAAGTTTCGTTTTTATATTTTACAATTAACTTATATCTATATTAGTGTTACAACCTATTTACAAACAAAATATTTACATAATCTACTTCTCTGATCTGTTGGATGGCATCACGTGTGTGGCGATGAAATGCCTGACGATAGGACCGTCCACCCTTTCTGCTATAGTGATCAGGAGGCTGTTGGCGCTGGCGCGCACCCGCTGCATCGGAGAAGCGCTTCGTTTTCTCATGATGGCCTGGAAGCCATCCGTACACGCATTCGCGAACATCTCTGATGCGCTGCAGTAACGCGGCAGCCCCAACAGTACCCTGAATGCATTGTTGTAGGTACTGGACACGCAAAGCGTTGTAGGCTTTTTGAGTATAGTTGGTCCATAGGCTGCAAGTGTAGAAATATTGGCAGTATGCCCTAAATAAGGTGACTTTTACATTAATTGTACACTTCGCAAACCTACGAATCAACATAATACTTCTCACCGCCAACGCTCTGCGCTCCCTCTCTATGTCCATATCGTCTTTTTGTGAAGCGACGACCCAGTGCCCCAAATATTTAAATTCCGATACCATCTATGAGGAACAGAACTATAAAAGGAGTTGATGCTCGTGATTGTTGGCACTTGGTGGAACTTTTGAAACATTTTTTGTTTGATAAACACTTGTACTTGTCCACTTATTTATATTAATTTCCCTTACCGGTTTCGCTGTTAAAGCATTATCAAAGGTTTGTTTTGGTTGTTTACGTAAACAACCAAACAAACCTTTGATAATGCTTAATGTTTACGTAAACAACCAAACAAACCTTTGATAATGCTTTAA
This sequence comes from Ypsolopha scabrella, assembly GCA_910592155.1. NCBI lineage: Eukaryota > Metazoa > Arthropoda > Insecta > Lepidoptera > Ypsolophidae > Ypsolopha > Ypsolopha scabrella. Next base: position 32,288,927 of record OU342962.1, on the reverse strand, counting down.
CAGCGAAACCGGTAAGGGAAATTAATATAAATAAGTGGACAAGTACAAGTGTTTATCAAACAAAAAAGAACTATAAAACTTAATACCCGCTTTGAAAACTAGCAACTCACTCTTGTTGGCATTATACTTGAGGCCATGGGTCTCCGCATACCGCTCACAGATGTTCAGCAGCCTCCTGAGAGCGCTGACAGAGGGGCTCAGCAACACCATGTCATCAGCGTAACTAATGTTATTGACAAACTTACCATCAATGGAGCAACCTATCATGGCATCACTGAGCTCCCCTATCAGCCGATTCACATACAAACTGAAGAGCCTCGGAGAGGTTAAACCGCCCTGCCTCACCCCGCACTCCAACCTGTACGACTCGGATAGCGAACCTGCCCACCTTACCATATTACTCTGATGACCATACCAGTACTTAAACATTTCAATGAGCTTAATAAGGTTGCATGACACTAGAATGAAATCTTATGGTTGAAAGTCTATCTAAATTATTATCACTTGTCATCTCTCTCTTGTCAACAAAAATGTCAACGAGTAAATACTGAAAATTGTGCAAAATAAAATGGAAATATTAACTGTGCTGTACCTATGTGTTATCTCAATCAATCCATAATAAAACCTACATCTCACTTCTCATTCCACATTGGTGCATCGTAACCACGCTCTGCTACAAATAAATATAACAGGTTCTGTGCCCCACAAGAAGAAGATAGGGTAACAATGGATTTTTCAACAAAAATAGATATTGGGAAACTTGAAGGCAAGAAAGATTGGTCAACATGGAAGTACAAAATTTCTATAATGCTAGAAGGTACAGAAGGTGCCTTAGATGCTGTCCAAGGGAAACTTCAAAGACCAATACTTGCTGCGGAAGGTGACGCTGCGACTAGCACCTATAACGCCGCAATGGCAAAGTATAGGAGGGCTGAAAGCGGCGCTCTGCTGATGCTGACCACCAATATGACAGAGGAAACACTACAAAAAGTTATGAGGTACAGAACGGCAAACGAGGTTTGGCAAGAGCTCCACAGACTTTTTGATGGACAAACAGATGATTGAGCCTATAATTTGTGTCTAGAATTCTTTGGACTGCAACATAACAAAGAGGACGATATACCTACTCATATGTCAAAGTTAAAGAATTCAATTCAATTCAATTCAATGTCGTTTTATCTGGCTTCCGTTAATGTGTCTCCGCACATTAGTTCCGCCAATGTCGAGTTATAAGCAAAAAAACGCACTGTGGGCAGAACTGCGACTTTTTATTTTTTTTTTTATTTTTTTTTTTTTATCACTATCTTCAATGCGAGTACCTAAAACAAAGGACATCACAATACCTACATAAAATTGGACAGCACAAACAGTATACAATAACTACAACCATGTTAGTAAAGATAGATAGTTTGTTCTAATTATAAATAAAACAAACAACAAACAATAAATCACCACAAAACAATACTTAAATAAATATTCAAAGTTTAATATTATTTACCTTACATAATGTATACACAAAGGGACTATTTACAAAGGTCAGCAAAAAGTTGAAATTGACGGGGCGAGGGATATCAGTAGGGAGGATATCGTACAACGAGAATTTCAGTTTTTGGCAATCAAAAAAAATGTGATCTACTGTACCCTCATCTAAACCACACTCACACAAGGAATGGTCCCTTACCCTGATTTTCGCCAAAAACACAGGAGAACAAACGTGTCCCAGTCGGAGACGACAAACTATAGATGTCTGTAACTTATCAACATCGCGGTATTTAAAAAACCACGGCCGTTTTGGTATTACAGGTTGAATTCCAGCATAATGTTTAGCCTTGAACTTCTGGGATTCAATCCAAGCCTTGGACCAAGCTTCATCAAGGTTAGTTTTGGCCAAACGCAGAATATCATGATGATAAATATAATTTATGGAACGATTTAAAAGTTGAAGTATCAAAAACTGACACAACGGCGAAGCTACCTGAACTCTTTCTGATTTGTAAAGTTTTGGATACGCTTGATGATAGATTCTTCAATTTCAAATCGAGCTGGTTAATGCTGAAGCAGTCCGAAAGAACTATCGATAGTTTGACGAGTCACCTCTGCACATTTGAGAGAGATCTGGGTAGTCAAGAGAACTCACAAGAGGAAACACTAGTGACTACGCCCATATATGGACGAAATACGCATAAGAACGATGACCAGTTGATATGCAACTATTGTTCTGGAAAAGGACATAGAGTACGCAAGTGTAAGAAGTGGATTAAGGATGGGAGGCCACCTAAACCAAGCACCTCATCTTCTGGGTCGAAGTCCAAACAAGTGCAACAAATTTCGTTGATGGTAAATGCATGATCAATCAGTCAAATCCAAGACCAAGAAAACTGGTATGTCAACAATGGAGCAACAACGCACATTGCAGTAAGGAGAAATGTTTTCAACGCTTTTCATGAATTTGACTCAGATCACACCGTAACAACGGCAGACGGAACTATCATACCTGCGTAGGGAAAGGGTTCCGTAATGGTTGAATCAAATGTCGGTGAATACAAGGAGAAAATAACACTCAACGATGTGTGGTTAGTACCATCGCTAACAAAAAATCTATTTTCGCCATTAGCAGCGCAAGATAGGATGCAGAACAGCATCTTTATGTCGACGACTAGAGAGTGCAAACTAGACATAGCAGGCGGCACGACTAGGGTTGTTGGCAGAAGAGTCCCGCATGGTGGACTGTACAAGTTGGATATGAAGACAGTCATTCCAACAAAGCAAGTGACAATAGAAGTCACTGCTGTGACAGGCTCGAATATGCTGCAGCTATACCATGAACGATTTGCTCATCAAGACAAGAGACATGTCATTCGCGTGGTAAAGCGTGAGTTAGGCATTCCACTAAGTCCAGAAAAAGTAAAGTGTGAAGGCTGCATATATGGAAAGTCACATAGAAAACCGTTTGGAACAAGGGAAAGAGCAACAGCAGCTGGAGAGCTGATACACACCGATGTTTGTGGTCCCTTTGCAAAAAGCATCTCGAAGTACCAGTACTTTGTACTTTTCAAGGACGACTATTCGAGTTATCGATTTGTTTATTTTATCAAAGAGAATTCGGAAGTGAAAGACAAACTTCTTCAAATGCTACAAGAAGCGAAAAATGCTGGCCATACTATAAAAACATTATTAAGTGATAATGGAGGCGAATTCGACAATGCGGCTGTTCGTAAGATACTGCAGAAACACGGAATTCAACACCGATTGACGATGCCTTACCGCCAGAACAGAATGGCTGTAGTGAGCGAGAAAACCGCACTTTGGTAGAAGCTGCCAGATCGATAATGTATGCAAGAAGGGAAATGCCACAAGTACTCTGGGCTGAATTGATCAATACAACTGCTTATGTACTCAACAGGACAGGTCCCACTAGAGTGGAGGACAATGTGCCTTACGAGCTATGGCATGGCAAGAAACCCAAGATTAGTCATCTCAAGATAAACGGGAGTGAATGCTATGCCCATATTCCCAAACAAAAGCGGAATAAAATGAGTAAGAAAGCTATTAAGGGCATTCTTATAGGCTACGAGAATGATGATGGTTATCGTGTCTGGGATGGTCACAATACATTGAGGTCTAGGGATCTTACTTTCGAAACTGACGTCGAATTTAAGATTACCACAAATTTCCCTATTTATTCAGAGGGAGAAACAGGCATAAACGATAATGAAAATGTTCCCGTACAAGAACCAGAGAATCCTGAACATGTTCTAGAGGGTGATATAACAAATGGAGAACAAGTTCAAGAGGATCAAGGTCCAACTATCAGAGCTGAGGGCAAATACAATAATGATAGTGACGATGAGTTTGTCGACGCAGATGAGCGATTAGAAGTAATTGAGCCCCTGCAAGAAGCGGATTCTCGATATTATTTAAGAGACCGACAAAACACCGCACGTCCTAAGAAGTTTGAAGACTACGTATGCATCGTCAGCTCTGACGATTTCCCGGTAACATACGAAGAAGCAATTAAGAGACATGACGGTGTTGAATGGCAAAAAGCCATGAGAAGTGAACTAAAGTCTCTGAAAGACAATGATGTCTGGACATTGTGTGAGCTACCTTCCAATCGAAAGGCGCTTCCATGCAAATGGGTTTTTAGAATTAAGCGCAACCCAGATGGAACTATTGACAAATATAAGGCCAGGCTGGTAGTAAAAGGGTTCAAACAAAGAAAAGGAATAGATTACGAACAAACTTACAGTCCTGTTGCGAGAATGGCAACTATCAGAGCCTTGTTAAGTGTCAGTGTTAAAGAAAAATTGCATGTCACACAAATTTGATGTGTCAACTGCATTTCTGAACGGCAAGCTAAAAGAAGAGATCTATATGAAGCAGCCAGAAGGATTCAGCGATGGCACAACCAAAGTCTATCGTCTGAAACGAACTCTTGTTTGGAATACATACTGCTAAGCCAAGGTTTCGTTCAGAATGAGGCCGACTGCTGTTTATTTACGAAGAATGTGGGAGATAAGAAGATTCTGATCACATTATACGTAGATGACGGACTCGTGGCTACAACAGATGAAGAACTAGCAAACCAATTCTTCAAGGAATTGGGAGATAAGATTAAAAATTACAACTAAGGAAGCGTCCTACTATCTAGGTCTGGAAATTGCACGTTCGAAAGATGGTTCTATTTTCATTAACCAAGAGTCGTACACGAGAAAGATTTTAGAACGTTTCGGTATGTCAGAATGCAATCCAGTCTCAACGCCTATCGACCGGAATCCGACTTCAGAATCAGGGAAAGTCGAAGATCGAGTCCCTAAAGAGAAGAAATTTCCATATCGTGAGGCTGTAGGTGATCTCGCGTACCTCATGACGGGTACACGCCCCGACATAGCTTATGCTGTTGGGGTAGTATCAAGAAAGTTGGAGAATCCAACAGAAGCGGATTGGTTAAGAGTCAAAAGGATATTTCGTTATCTAATAGGATCAGTATCCTACGGCATTATGTACAACGCAAATATTACCATTGGAAAAATAGATGGCTATAGTGATGCAGATCACGCCGGTGATGACCATACTGGACGCTCCACTACAGGAGTTATTTGTTTGTTTGCTCAAGGTACCGTTTCATGGCTGAGTCAAAGACAACCATCTGTTGCAATCTCAACAACGGAAGCAGAGATTGTAGCCGCAAGCGAAGGCGCACGCGAGCTAGTGTGGCTTCAAAGGATATTCAGTTCATTAACGGTCCCGGAAGGAATACCTATATTGAAGGTAGATAATGAAGCTGCTATACGTCTTGCATATAACCCCAAATTCCACAAGCGGACCAAACATATCCGAGTACGACATTTCTTCGTTCGGGAGACAGTGCAAGAAGAACTTATCAACGTTCAAAAAACAAGCTCTGCTGAACAGTTAGCTGATCTTTTGACAAAGGCAGTTCCTGAACCCAGACTGGTAAAAATCAGAGCTGACTTGGGGCTGCAAAGTATTTCCTGCCAGTGAGGGAAAGTAATAAGGTTGCATGACACTAGAATGAAATCTTATGGTTGAAAGTCTATCTAAATTATTATCACTTGTCATCTCTCTCTTTTAAAATGTCAACGAGTAAATACTGTAAATTGTGCAAAATAAAATGGAAATATTAACTGTGCTGTACCTATGTGTTATCTCAATCAATCCATAATAAAACCTACATCTCACTTCTCATTCCACATCCGTGCATCGTAACCACGCTCTGCTACAAATAAATATAACAGAGCTCACCTGGTAACGTAGTGTCCTCATATAGCTTCTCCCATAGCTTATTGTAAGACACCAAATCGAAAGCTTTTGACAGGTCGAGAAAACGCGTACACGTCTTCCTGCCCGTTTAGTACTGAACAGTGTGCTTCAGACAAAGGACTGCTGTCTCTGTGGAAAGTCCAGACCTAAAGCCAAATTGGGCATCGTAAAGAGTCAGATGTTTCTCCAGTTCTTTGTCAAGCACACTATCCAGTACCTTAGCCAAAATGGTAGCCAACGATATGGGTCTGTAATTGTTTACATCAGAAGCATCCCCTGTTCGGTTCTTCACTACCGGCACCACCAGGGTCTTCATCATCTCGTCAGTTAAGTAAGAATGCCTTACGCAAAAGGTGAATAGCATGGCTAGGACTCTGCATATTTCAGATGTTCAATACTAAGAGAGTCATGCCCAGGTGATTTTCCACGCGTCATGTGTCTCACCACTGACCTTATCTCTTTAGCAGTGAACCTCACATGTGAATTAATGGCAGACACTCTGGAAGATGATGAATCCCCTGGTGGCCCCAGCGGAGATTGTACTCTAAAGTGGTTTTGAAAGAGTTGGGCAATGTCGGCAGGCTCACTAACACCCTCTACACTCACAAGTAGACTCGACTTAGGGCTCAGTTTATTGGTCAGCTTCCAAAACTTTCCAAAATTTTTATTGGAGTGGTGAGACGCTATTATTTCCATTTTTATTTGATCAGAATTGTCTTGACACCATTTCAGCGTACTTTTAAAAACTTTTCTTGTTTCTACCATAAAGCTATACAGTAGACCCGTTTTAGGTTTTCCGTACAAAACCCACTCGTGGAACCTCAGCCGAGCCTCCACATGAGCTTGTCTTACATGTTTGTTCCATCCTACTACATGTTTTCTTCTATTGGGAGCTATTTTGCCATAACTAAAGCTTGCTGCATCCGTTAATATATTAACAACATTTGCATACATTTTAAATATAACAACAGCTTTTAAATTCGAGCGGAAAATCCACTTCTCTTAATTTATCGTGAGAATACTGTTCATAGGATGCTACTTGCTGTGGGTTTCTTTCTCCCCAAATAACAGTGTTACGGTTATTTATAGTACAATCAGTTTTCATTGTAAGTACATTAAAGTTACATGATATTTCTAACGGGAAATGGTCAGACCAATAGACATTATAATGTATCTTAGCGTTCATTACCGCTTTCCAGGCAGCTTCTGATACTAAACAATGGTCTAACCAGCTTCTAGATCCATAAACATCACTTACGTACGTGTACGAGCCTGAAGAGAGCCCCAACACATCAATGTCCGCGCACCGCAACTTCTGTTCCATGCAAAACGACATGAGCTCATTGCCGAACCGCTCACCTGGGTGAGCGTTAAAGTCCCCCAATATAAATACCGAGTCTATGTTACAGTCTTCAATAATGGCGGCAATTTCACCCAAACACTCCGTGAACTCCGTAAGATTCTCTGCTGAGTCAGTAGGCATGTATACAGAGAACACTAAAAGCTCACGATCCGATAGCGTTATTTTTAAGGCAGCAATACGCACACTTTCACACTTCACAATCGACACCGATTTAGTTATACTTTTTCGCCATAATAAACCCACGCCCCCGTATAGGATGCCAGCACTAATGTCGACCGCGGATTTTCCCATATATTCGAAGTCTGGATCGATCCCGCCTAGAAATGGGACGTCATACAGCAGCAACCACGTCTCCTGTAGGGCTACGATGTCAGCTGTTCGACACAAAGATCGCACACAATCGACCGAGCGAGTGACCGACCTACTGTTAAAACTGACAAGTTTTGAGTTACAATTATTGTTAGTTTGCATATTCATCTATGATCTTAAGTTCTTGTCATTCAATTCTCCATTCGCTTTATTATTATCATACTTGTCTCTATTGAAATAAATAAATCTACGAAATTGTATACCCTCCGGCCATAGTTTGTCCTCAAGAAATAATGATAGTTTGGAGTGTGGTACAAAAATCTTGTAGGCATCATAGCGTTTTGGTTTTCACATATTTATTTTTTTCAGAGTCACAGATGTACTTGTCGTTTTCTTTATATAGTCGATGATATCGGTTTCAGTCGTATCTTTATCTACATTATTAATAAAAAGTGGTACTCTTATATCGGCTGCTTTAAATTTGACGTCAGGTTGCGTAACAGCTATTCCTTTAGAGCCGATAATACGATTTTTTTATCTTCGTTTTTGTACTGTTTCCCATTCTTTATTTTGCTTTTCTTTTTTCCATTCCCCGCTGTCGTTTACTATTCCCGCTAGCGTTTTTGACTTGGGCCGAACGCTAACGTGCACACTGCTTCGCTGTTTCTCCAACTCACTCGCACCCAAAGCACGTGTCGTTGTCCTCTCTCTTTCAGCACAGCTGGTGTTTGTGGCAGGTCTAGATAACTGTGGCTGTACTTGTTTGCTCCGACGCCCGACCATCAGATCTGGTATCAGCTGGTAAAATGTCGTTAGTCGGAGTGCTACTAATGTGACGAATTGTATTTTCAACAGTGTGTGGTAAATCGATCGATCCACTCTCGAAACTATAGCTTTGTGCGGCCCCGCCTCGTTTTTGGTTAATATTCAAGTCAAATTTATCATTAAGAGATGCTTGTGTTAGGTTTTTCATTTCATTTTTATTTTCACATAATTGCTTTTCCGTTACAAATGTATCTTTTATAATTTGGATCTCGTTTTGAAGAAGCAAGATGTCCTTTAGTAATCTCGTCGGATCTAAGTGAGCAAAGGTGACCGGTGGAAGTTTTTGTAGTTCTTTTGCTACAAATATTGGTACTAACTCGGGATCGATCTGCTTGAATATCGATATAACATCATAAAGATCACGCTGAGATTTTCCAGTACCTTTTCGTGCTATATTTCGCTGTTGAGCCGTGATGAAGTCAAAAAGTAGGTTTTTGGCGGTTTCTATGTCGTCCTTCGAGAAAGTACACATCCTCACTAAACCCTCCTCATCCATCACATCCACTTTATCTGTATATTACGATATTAATGACTACCGAACTTTTTCAGAATGTAGAGCAGAAACCAAGAAGATGATAAATGATGCACATGAACAACACCAGGAACGAGTGCAGAGTCATTTAATAGAAGATCCAAAGTCATTCTGGCAATATATTAGAGCAAATAGGGGTACGGCTAATCGCAAAAAAATTGTAAAAAACGGTAAAACCCTGTCAGATACAGAATGTGTGGCGGAATTTGCCAAGTACTTTCACTCGGTATACGGCACTTCAGCGGCAAGACTTGACGTGCGCGCGGCGGAAGCGGCGAGTTGCGCTAGCAGCGCGCGTGTACATGTACCACAACTCGCGATCGTGGACGTGACGGCGGCGCTCAACCGACTCAAGCCATATCTACAACTTGTGTTTAAAGATGTACTATTTTCCAGAATGCTGGAAAGTTACTAGGGTAGTTCCGATACCTAAGGGTAAGACAGGTTCGGAGGTAGATGAATTCAGACCTGTAGCGATACTATCAACGCCCGCGAAGGTGTTCGAGTCAGCAATGCAACACAGTATGCAGGTGCAGATATCGACTCAGCTCTCAGAAGCACAGCACGGGTTCCGACCGGCTCGCAGCACTACCAGCAACCTTCTCGAGTGCATGGCCTATGTGCTCCCTCACGTCGACGCAGGAGTGCAAGTCGACGCCGCCTACTTTGATTTTAAAAAAGCCTTCGACTTGGTCGATAATGACATATTGCTAGCAAAGATGGCGACGATCGGCTGCACTACCAAGCTTCTACAGTTTTTCGCGAGCTATATGAGAAATAGGCAGCAATATGTAGAGTACGCTGGATGCAAATCGGAACTCTATTTTACCAGAACCGGAGTGAGTCAGGGGAGCAACTTGGGGCCGCTTGAGTTCAATATTATGATCAATGACCTACCCGACGTAGTCACGAATGCCAAATGCTTACTGTTCGCGGACGATCTCAAGTTGCTCTTACCAATTAAAGGGCAAACTGACTGCGAGCAACTTCAAAAGGACATAAATAGAGTGGTAGAATGGAGCCTGAAAAACAATCTGCAATTCAATATGAACAAATGTTCTATAATAACATTTAGCAGAGCACTGGCACCACTCCACTACAAATACCAATTGGACGATGCACAAATATCACGAGTGGATTCGGTAAGAGATCTGGGGGTAAGGCTAGATGCCGAACTGAGGTTGCACGAGCATGCTGTTAATGTTTGTAAAAAAGCGTATAGGAGTTTGGGATTTATACTTCGCGGAGCGAATGGGTTCACAAACTTAAAAGCTTTGACAGCAGTGTACGGAGCATTGGTCAGAAGCCAGTTGGAGTGCAATGCCACAGTGTGGGCTCCACACGAGACAAATTACTGTCAAATGATGGAGCGCATACAAAACAAATTCACAAGATATTTGTACTGGAAAATGTACGGCGTCTACCCTTTCTATCCATTGATGTATCCAACCTTATTCGTGCTGGGCATGGTTGGATACAACAAGCTGGAAGTTAGAAGAAATATGTCACTTGCGCTATACATTTTCAAGGTTTTTCGAGGTAAACTGGCTAATCCGGCTATACTGGAGGGGGTGAAATTATGCGTACCCGATGAGTATGTGCACAGGCGCAGGAGGCCACGTCTATTCGCGGTGCCTAACGGGAGGACCAATTTACTCGGGAAAGTACCTTTGACGCGTGCAATGCATTTACTGAATCAAAATTGATTGACAAAATTGACCTATATTTTATGTTATGGTGAAAATGTTTGATATGTGTTGATGTGTCTAATGTTAAGAATTAAATGAGTTAATTGACTACACTATTGCATTAGGAATACCCTGTAATGATAGCTGTAATTTGATAAATACATAAATAAATAAAATAAACAAATAAATAAATATTACAACTTTTGCATTTCATCAGTTTCGGTAAACGCGGCGCAGTTCACGACACAATCGCACTGAACGAACGACCGAGCGAGACTCGAATGGTAACAGCTTCACTGCGATTGCTCAAATAAGATTTGAGCCACTTACCCCCGATTTCACTATTGAGAATTTCTAGTTAAGTAGTGCTTAACTTTCAAATGCAGCGCTGTGATTGGCCAATTCGTCACTTATGTATCCACTTAGCGAGACTTTATTAATTCAGAAACTGGCCTCTAAGAAGGTATATATCTTAATTATATGCTTATCCTAGCTTTGCTCGCGGCTCCGTCGCGTTTATTCAATCTTTACCGCCTTTGATCAGGGTTACTACCATGATAATAATAAAAACCGCATTCAAATCCGTTTAGTGGTTCTCGAGTTAAAACGGAACATAAATACAGACAAACAGATAAACAAAAATTCTAAAAATTGTGGTTTTGGCCTCTGTACCAATAGCCCATATCATTTAAAATATCACATAAGTACATAAATATTCAATTACTTTACTTTATTAGTATAGATCGTGCTGCCGAGGACTCGAAAGAGACGATTTTTTTGCACACTACCGCGCCTTGTCTACACTACCGCGCCTTCTCTACACTACCGCGCCTTCTCTACACTACCGCGCCTTCTCTACACTACCGCGCCTTCTCTACACTACCGCGCCTTCTCTACACTACCGCGCCTTGTTTAAACCGTTGATAAGACCTGGGTACAATATTTTAATTTTTTACTTATGTTAGTATAAATATATATTTGGCTAGGCATTATATTTGAGATATTCCTCGAAGCGCAACCATTTTCAAGCGCACCTAATGAAGCGCAACTAAACTATTCCTCACATATAAGCCGCGCGGGTGACATCTCTGTGAAGATAGCTTACTGTTCTGTTTTTACTATGTCATTAATTACGAGTATAAAATGTAAATGAATGCACCGCGATTTAGGTTATTGTTGGCAGATTTCACATTCCGTAGTTTACCCGACATCAAATTGCAATTTACGGCGTTTCGAGTATACGAAGGTTTATAGCAAAGTGAATTTTACAGACCCCAACTGTCTGAGAGAAGGGGAGTAGAAGGGGAGCCCAACTAGGTATTTATAGTTCCTTGGGATATGGATGCAAACACAGACTTCGAAACTCTGTTCTTCTTCTGTTTCTATTTTGGATACATTTTTGGCGTCAAGTGATAATAAAGTATAACAACTTTATAGGATACTTAATATTCCTTGAATGCTCTCTTGGGAAAACACTTATTCTACTCTTTGTATTTCCCCTATCAACGTTTATCTTAATATAGCTAGAAAATAATCATGGGCCTCAAAAGAATAATCTGGGCGTTTGACAACGTTGTATAAAAAAGAATTAATTTATCAATAAATACTTACTCGTCACCTCATTGATTTTAAAATGGAATCATTTAACCGTATTTGATCATATTCAGGCCTAGATATGGGTTTACATCGTTAATTGCTTGTAATAATATTTTAAATTCCCTTAATCCCTTCAAAATGGTGTAATAACAGAAACCGGGCGTTAGTTTATTGTAAAAATAAATTAATATTAAACAAGTGAATTTTAATCAAGATGCGTTCGAAATTTCACGAAGTTTTGACAAGCGTAAGTGTATCATAAGATTAAATTATAGTTTCCATTTCACAATAAGCGTATAAATAATATCAGATAATCATGTTTTGGTATGTGTGTGAGTAGGAAGAGTCCTGTGGTGTGTGTGTGAGTAGGAAGAGTCCTGTGGTGTGTGTGTGAGTAGGAAGAGTCCTGCAGCGGCTTCTAGATTCTGTTTTCCAAACTTCGGATCTACGAACTACGAAATAGCAGCAGTAAGTTTTATTTTATTGTTGAACCAATTTAAAGTATCACTGTTCCATACCAAAAGACGGGACACCAAAGTCGTCCAATAAAAGCTTGGATAGTTCTCATTATCTTATGATCACATGGATTGGCAGCGGGTTAGTAATAGAGACAAGAAGGGTTAAGGAGGGTCTGGGAGTAAAGCCACTTTCGGATAACACCCTTTTCCGGTCGGTGAAAGATCTCTCTAATTAGACAAGTTCGGTCACTGTGTTTGAAACAGTGGCCCTCGGGAGGCGATCAACTTCAAGTGAACTATAGAGTACACTCTAGCTTAGGGACTTTAAATAATAAATTTAATAACTGAATACCTATAATAAACGAAATTTGAGTACGTTTGTCAGTTGGCGATTTTTGCGCCACAAGGAGATATAATTATTACATACTATCACTGTGGTACGGAAAAGCTAACAGCTATACCGGTACCGATCTCCCAACATCCAGTTATATTCAGTTTCAGCCTTCTCAGTTTTTCCCCCTCGCTGTTCCAGAGTTCCTCCAAGAATGTTGGTTTTTAATTCCCGATCTCATCCACACAAAAATTATTCAATGAATAGCTTCCCGTTCTCATCCATGAGACATCACAAGGTACAGTCGGTGACACAAGTCATAAATAGATATTTAATTTAAGGTATATCTAAATATCCTGCAGAAGCTAGTGACGGAAAAAAGAAAAAATAAATAAAGATCAAATTGGCTGCCAAGGCTTATAGAGGTTGCTTTAGTTATAACTGCAATAATGTAAAACGTTCTTCGCTTGTTACAAACGAAAGTTTGATAGAGTCCTAGCTACGAAATTGTAGAACCTGGCAAGTTTTCACAAAGTTACGCCATGCATGCAAATAATGGATTATGAACACTTGCCAAGTTCTATATAAAGGTATTCAGTATGTAGCAGGACCCTAACAAACTTTCTTTTAAAACAAGTGAAGGTTGAACAGTATTGCAGTCACGCATGACTGAAGGAACCTGGGTACCAACGAGTGTGAGTCCCCGATCGGCACCCAAATTAATCTCAGTTATTTTTTTGACGAAGTCAACAATCTTGCACTACCTTTGTACGGAAGAAGGTATTTCGTCACATTTAATTATTCTGGTGGGATATTATTGATTTTTGTAAAGTTGTATTTTAATACTCAATGTTTGAACAGCTTCTTGCGGGCGTTTAAACCCGCGCGATTGTAATTAATGAATGAATTGCTTCTTTTCATTCCGTTAAATTATGTTAGTCACTCAGGGAAAGAAGTCCTTAGGGACTAAGAAATCCACAGCGATGAATCCGCGGGAGAAAGCTAGTCACTGTAAAAGTTAATATCGTTTCGATAAAGTTCTGTATGCGACCCGGGATCAAAGGTAGAAAGGTTACATACTTTATTGCGTCCTATAATTTGCATAAAAATATTTTCCGGGCCGAGAAAGCCTATAATGTATGTTGTGTTACACAGAGATCCCCGGACGGGAAATGACCTAACATTTATACATTTCAGAATGTAGACTCACGTGAATAAATTTTAGGAAAATAAAAAATTCTCCTTTTTTGCTGTCCTAGCGTTGTATTTGAATGGGTTTTGTTTTTTATAAATAACACATAACTTGAAATCTTCAGTTAAAATGAAATAGTATATTGTATTTTGAAAAAAATTATTATGAAATACATTTTTTAAGGAAATGGGATTTTATTGCTGAAGTCACAGATCATTCAAATTCAATTTGTAGACAAATTCGTCCAGCGTAACAATAATCTCTTTTGTTATATTTTTTGCATAAGTAAGCAGGTTAAAGTATGTTTAATTACATATATTTACGACATGAATACCCGAGGGGATGTCAGAGGCATTCCCAAGTGTGAACTGTAAAATGTTTATTATAAATATTTCAAATACAATAAGCATCACCATCCAAAGAGGTAACGCCGCTGGACTTACTTTCAAACGAAATGTTAAAATTACCGTTTCATTCAATCTATGATTGTAACTCAACACTGTATACTTCCCACCTGCCCCATTCAACTAATCAACTAATTCAACTGAGTAACCAGCAATTAACTTCATGGTCAAGAGGATTCAGGAACGAGTAAACCTCGCTCTACTGACGATGTTTGTGTTTACTACTTAAGGCGGGACGACTTTATCAAGACTTTATCCTGCTCCAACGCTTTCTTTATACACTTGTCTACGAGTAGTCCTGACTTAACTATACAAATCCAAATATGTTTAAAAAGGTTTAGAGCTCAGTTAAACATATATAAATTTTAAAACAAAGCTGTTTTACTTATGAAGCCACAGAATTGTAAAAAGACACTTTTCAGTTAACTTTCATGATTTTTCTCTCTTTTTTATATGTATGATCTGCTTTTATGCAGAAATTTTAAATGACCGAAACTGATCAATTAGAAAACAGCTTTGTTATAAAATTAATGTATGTATATCGTAAATATTATGTAATACTAGCTTTTGCCCGCGACTCCGCTCGCGTCGAAGAGATTTTCGTGGAAATAAGGAAAACAAAATAATTTGATTATTTGAACGACTTATGCAAAGGACAACTTGTTTAAGCAAAGCTCTAATAAAGACCAACCAAATAAGCCTAAACTCGAAAGGTCTGCTGTTGTTCGTTGAGGAGATCCCGTAATCATCTTCCAGTCCCATCATCAGACCCTGGTCTCCATGTTTTACCAAAGTGCTGATAAAGACCAATCAAATAAGACCAAACTCAAAGGGTCTGCTGTGCATTTATATTCAAATGAAGTAATTAATCCCAGACAATATGGCTATCAACGAGGTGTAGGAACGTCAGATGCAATTGATGCACTAATTGACGACGTTATGCAGAAGATAAATAGAAAAAAAAAAGTCGTTGGTTTGTTCTTGGATCTGAGCTCCGCTTTTGATCTGGTTGACCACGATATTTTACTAGTTAAATTAGAACATTACGGTGCTAGAGGAAACATTCTCCAACTTTTCAAATCATATTTGCAAAACAGGAACCAGTTTGTTGAAATCAAAACAATAGAAAGGCAGAAAGAGCAAGTAGTAAAATCGCATTTAGTTAAGTTATGCAGGGGGGTTCCACAGGGTTCAATTTTAGGACCCATACTTTTCATTCTTTTTACAAATGATTTAGTAAATTATGTCACAAAGGTCGTGTCGGACATACAACTAGTTATATTTGCAGACGACACAAATGCTATAATATCTTCCCCAAACTTAGACGACTTAAATATCAAAGCTAATCTCACTCTTAATGCTTTCGAAACATGGTTTAGTACAAATGCATTATTAGTGAATGCTGGTAAAACCAAAGCCATTTTGTTCAGAACCACAGCTGGCAACAAAGACTTAATTTATTTAAGAATGAATGGTGAAAAAATTGACCTGGTAGAACATTTAAAGTTTTTAGGGATTCATATTGACTCATTATTAAACTGGAAATGTGAATTACATGCTATTGAAGGATCCATAAGTTCTGCTTGTTATGCAATTAGAAGTTTGAGAGATGAAGTCGGAATTGAGGAACTAAAAATGGTTTATTACGCTTTAGTGGAATCTAAACTTAGGAATAGTATTAAATTTTGGGGCAACAGTTATAAATACAATATAAAGAAGGCCTTTGTTATCCAAAAAAGAGCAATACGTACAATGGTTCGGATCCAGCAGCTACAATCGTGTCGAGAGCATTTCATAAGACTGGGCATACTATCTGCTCCCAGTTTGTATATATTTGTTCTTCTCACTGACCTTTTTAAGAATTTACACAAATTTGAAACGAAGGATGAACAGGATATTAGGCTTACGTCTAGGCGCAAGGATTTAATAAACAACTTCCATCCTAAACTAGAAATATCAAAACACTGCACACGTTACCAATCGGTTGTTTTATTCAACAAATTGCCTATAGAATTTAAGGGTCTCTCAAGCCATAGCCTATTTAAACGTAAATCGAAGCAATTTTTACTGAAAAAGTGTTTGTATGACATTGGTGATTTATAGATTTGACATATTTTTAAATTGTAGACTTGACATGTTTTTTTTTTTTCTTGTGGATTGGACATATTTTTTTAACTGTAGATTTGACAAATTTTTTTAAAATTAAGTTATAAATTGAATATAAATTGTAATTATGAAAAAATTAACACAAATTTCATTAGATTATTTTGTACATGATTTAAAAA
The DNA here is from genome assembly GCA_910592155.1 of Ypsolopha scabrella. Classification (NCBI taxonomy): domain Eukaryota; kingdom Metazoa; phylum Arthropoda; class Insecta; order Lepidoptera; family Ypsolophidae; genus Ypsolopha; species Ypsolopha scabrella. The sequence continues at coordinate 32,272,160 of OU342962.1, read as the reverse complement.
TAAAACAATTGTATGTAAACTTTAGTTAAGTTAGTTACTAAGTACTTTCAAATGTGATGTATATTGCTAATGAAATAAATAAATGAATGAATGATTGTCCGCTAAGGAGATCCCGTACCCATCTTCCAGTTCCATCATCAGACCCTGGTCACCATGTTTTACCAAAAAGACCAATCAAATAAGCCCAAACTCGAAGGGTCTACTGTTGTCCGTTGAGGAGATTCCGTACTCATCTTCCAGTCCCATCATCAGAACCTGGTCTCCATGTTTTACCAAAGTGCTAATAAAGACAAATCAAATAAGACCAAACTCAAAGGGTCTGCTGTTGTCCGTTGAGGAGACCCGTACCCATCTTTCAGACCCATCATCAGACCCTGGTCACCATGTTTTACCAAAGCCCTAATAATGACCAATCAAATAAGCCCAAACTCAAAGAGTCTGCTGTTGTCCGTTGAGAAGATCCTGTACCCATCTTCCAGACCCATCATCAGACCCTGGTCACCATGTTTTACCAAAGTGCTAATAATGACCAAACAAATAAGCTCAAACTCAAAGAGTTTGCTGTTGTTCGTTGAGGAGATCCTGTAGCCATCTTTCAGTCCCATCATCAGACCCTGGTCACCATTTTATACCAAAGTGCCAATAAAGACCAATCAAATAAACCCAAACTCGAAGGGTTGGCTGTTGTCTGTTGAGGAGATCCCGTACCCATCTTCCAGCCCCATCATCAGACCCTGGTCACCATGTGTTACCAAAGTGCTAATAAAGACCAATAAAATAAGCCCAAACTCGAAGGGTCTGCTGTTTTCCGTTGAGGAGATCCCGTACCCATCTTCCAGTCCCATCAAAAGACCCTGGTCTCCATGTCTTACCAAAATGCTAATAAAGACCAATCAAATGAGCTCAAACTCGAAGGGTCTGCTGTTGTCCGTTGGGGAGATCCTGTACCCATCTTCCAGACCCATCATTAGACCCTGGTCACCATGTTTTACCAAAGTGCTAATTATGACCAATCAAACAAGCCCAAACTCGAAGGGTTTGCTGTTATCCATTGAGGAGATCCTGTACCCATCTTCCAGTCCCATCATCAGACCCTGGTCACTATGTTTTACCAAAGTGCCAAGAAGTGTGTCAGGATGTAAATCTGTAGTCAGATTAAACTCATACAGTTTTCTCGTATGGGAAAAAATCAATATATAAACCTGGCTGTAATCACTTTTTCAAACTAAATATTAGCAAGAGGTGTGTCCGGATCGTTGTAGATGTAAATCTGTAGTCAAATGAAACTGATATAGTTTTCTCGTATGGGAACAAATCATTACTTAAACCATAGTATTTAATGTATCTATGTTTAAACCTGGCTGTAGTTACTTTTTCAAGCTTAATATTAGCAAGAGGTGTGTCAGGATCGTTGTGGATGGAAATCTTTAGTCAGATTAAACTGATACAGTTTCCTCGTATGGAAAAACAACCGGTTTCAGCACGTATAACTAACCATTTGGTCAAGGAACGCCTATAAAGCAGCTAAGCAGCGTTTTTTCTCTCGACATGGTTCACAAATATTGAATTTTCAAACTGAAAACTTACTTTTATTAAAATAAAATATAGCCTATGTTACTCAGCAATTGTATAGCTTTTTATACTTAAAAGAAAGAATTTTTAGAATCGGTTCAGTAGTTCCAAAGATTACCTCAAACATACAAAAGCAAGAGGTGTGTCAGGATCGTTGTATTAAAATTAAGTATGGCCTATGTTACTCAAAAATAGTGTAGCTTTTTACAAAAGAAAGAATTTTTAGAATCGGTTTAGTAGTTCCAAAGATTACCTCAAACATACAAAAGCAAGAGGTGTGTCAGGATCGTTGTATTAAAATTAAATATTGCCTATGTTACTCATCAATACAATCATCATTACAAAAGAAAACATTTTTGGAATCGGGTAACTTTTCCAAGCTTAATATTAGCAAGAGGTGTGTCAGGATCGTTGTATTAAAATTAAGTATGGCCTATGTTACTCAAAAATAGTGTAGCTTATTACAAAAGAAAGAATTTTTAGAATCGGTTTAGTAGTTCCAAAGATTACCTCAAACATACAAAAGCAAGAGGTGTGTCAGGATCGTTGTATTAAAATTAAATATTGCCTATGTTACTCATCAATACAATCATCATTACAAAAGAAAACATTTTTGGAATCGGGTAACTTTTCCAAGCTTAATATTAGCAAGAGGTGTGTCAGGATCGTTGTATTAAAATTAAGTATAGCCTATGTTACTCAAAAATAGTGTAGCTTTTTACAAAAGAAAGAATTTTTAGAATCGGTTCAGTAGTTCCAAAGATTACCTCAAACATACAAACAAACAAACAAATCTTTCCTCTTTATTTAATAGTGTAGATGTAGATTATTTCATTGTATTGTTACTGCTAAGGGTTTTGATGATTCTTTATACCGTAAATAAAATTTCATTTCATTTCATGTCTTGTTCACTCGGGAAACTCACTCGAAAACGATTTTGAGGTATTTTTATTAGTTTTTAAGGTTACGTACCCAAAGGGTAACCAACGGGGCCCTATTACTAAAACTCCGCTGTCCGTCTGTCACCAGGCTGTATCTCATGACTCGAGATAGTTAGACAGTTGAAATTTTCACAGATGATGTATTTCTGATGCCGCTATAACAACAAATACTAAAACCGGCCAAGTGCGAGTCGACCCACCGCATTCCCATACAACAGACATGATTTTTTTGCCGTTCTTATAAATAATGGTACGGAACCCTTCGTGCGTGAGTCCAACTCGCACTTGGCCAGTTTCTTAATGTTTATTTTACCAATTTAACAAAATATTGTTCTCTAGGAACTGAACGATACTAAATCTTTTCACTTGATATATTTTTCATTGCGAAACAATACGTTAACGATTAAATTAAACGGTTTTTAGTTGAACATTATCCGTATGTTAAAACTCAAATACTTTATGTTGTTAATTAGGCACTCGTACATATATAATACACATTTATCTGACCTCGTATTGTAAAATCCTCATTACGAACTCAAAACTACTGGCATAATGAAAAATATTTTTCATGAACGTCTCTAAAAAATTTAAAAAATTAAATTATAGTATAGGTCTCCGAAAAGCATAATGCTATAAAAAATCTTTTTCTGAGATTACAGTACATGTGATACTAACTAAGAAGGCAAAGGGAACTTAGCCCATACAGCCATGTCTGAGATTGAATATCAAATACCAATGAGGTTATCATATAATGTTCTCCAAAACATAATACATACAAAACAGTAACGAGGTTACAGTCAACTTTATTTTCGGCCAGGTATTATCTATGCTATGGCTTACGGCGCCTTAGACTCGGTCTGTCAATGTATGTACTGTTTATTGCGCCATAGTTTTCGAGGAAATGTATTTATTACTTACTGTGGTTTTATAGGTCGAAAGAATTATTTTGCCCTAAAATTACTGACAGCAGGGATAGTGATGATATTTGACTCCACCTGACATTCTGGAAATAACGATAGAAATTACGAACACTTTTAGAACAAAACTTTTACAAAAACAATCAAAAATGGCTAACGAAAGATTTTCCAAGATTATAAAACCAGGTTAGTAGGCATGAGTTTAGATAAAGTAGTGTATGAAACTATACATAACTAGGTATTAAAACACTCGTGTTTTTTATAACTTTTTTATGTACCAGTTTCATACACTACTATTATACGTCAATAATAATCTTAAAAAACTATAGAACAAGATAATAGTCAATATAATATGGGGAAATACTACAAAATTTTAAAAGGTTAGGCTGAATAAAAATAAGATAAAAAAATTGGGGAAATACAATAAAAACACTTAAAAGTTAGGCTTGATCTAAATTGAATAAAAATATATACTAACCTAAGGTACATAATGCAATGAATAAATAAGTTGATAGACAAATAAACTATAAATAAATTTGATATAATGCCTAAATCCGTCCACCCAAAGTCAAACTAAAACAAATTATATGCGTAAAAAATGGAAGTATATTTTAAGGTATTAAATTAAATAAAGTACAGGCATTTTACCAAGCCGGGCAAGCAAAAATTTGAAGTTATACATTGATTAAATTATATGAAGTAGTTAAAAATTTATTTCATGCATAAAAATACGTATATGACTAATCATATGATATAACACAACATTAAAAGCAAAAATAAAAATATATAATAAATAATTATAACATTATTTTAGTCTTGCTAAGAAGAAGGGTAAGAAACTTTGCAAGATAATGCCTTTTTATAATATTTTTTTTTACTATACAAAGTGCTTAATTTATATTAAAGGCTTATAGTGTAGTAAGTATTAAACTTTATTTTGAGGGACAATAATACAATACAGTAGTTATTCATAATTAAATTCTCTTGTACTTGTTTCACTGGTTTTAATTTTAAGATTTACACGTTAATCCCGACCGGTTTCATGATCATCATTGTGTACATTCTTAACGGCTCGTCATAATAGTTTAATTTCCTGAATTCCTGAATCCCTTGAAAATGGTGTATTAACCGAAACCGGTCGGGATTAACGTGTCTTGAAATTAAAACCAGTGAAACAAATACGAGTGAATTTAATTATGATGTTTTCCGAGTTTCATCAAGTGCCGACAATCGCAAATATAAATTATAAAAAATACAGTAGTTATTTATTTATGTCATTGAAGCAAAATATATCTTAGTCTACCTGTCTAATGAGGTAGAAGGTGAAAATGCTAAGTAAAATATCATCTACCGGTCACGTATTTTTTTACTTTTTACAGTTAATTTATGTACTAATAAACGTTCAAGTGTTAAATTTACGTCAATATATAAAAAAATACAATATATTAAAAAATATCAAGATAAAAAAAACAATATCACAATATTAGCCCACATTAGAACAAACGATATGAAAAAAAAACTTAAATCAGTCAGTCAAACTAACAGTATTATTATTACTAAGATCAATATTCTTATGACACGTGAGTATGGGCATTTCTTCCAGGAGGACCGCCAAGAGGGGCAAAATCTTGGAAAGGCCTATGTCCAGCAGTGGACGAAACCGGCTGATGGATGAATGGATGGACTCTCCCGGACACATACACTAATTAGATCTTATTAACTCGAATTCCATACAAGATTACGTGGGAGAAATTCATGTGGCTCCCGGACTATAAATTAATATTTCGCCTGATTTGCATTGTCATTAGACATTCAGGCTGACATAAATAGCTCTTCAAGCTATATAATTTCTATAAACATATTATATTCCCTCTGCATATGCTTCCAGTCTCAGGTTCACTTTGAATCGGCACTGCCGCTATTTCCCTCAAGAGTCCCGAGTTTCAATTGGCAGCAGATCAGACAGACAGTCAGGACAGAGTTCATTAATGGCACCGAATGCAAGTTACGAAAGGAACAGAGTAACTTACAGTTTGTGACGTCACGGGCATTCACCATCAATAACCGTTATGGTGGTGTACTGACTGACTGATTACTGATTATACATTACACATTTTAATGTTATAATGTAACTAGCTTTTGCCCGCGGCTCCGCCTGCGTGTTATTCGGTTTAAAGACAGGCTTTTTTCCGGGATAAAAAGTAACATATGTGTTAAGTTAGGGTATAAGCTATTACCATTCTAAATTTAATCTAAATCCGTCCAGCCGTTTCAGTGTGAAAGAGTAACAAACACACACACACAAACTTTCGCATTTATAATATTAGTGTGATAAAATGTGAATCACTTTATCTATAATAGTAGTTTAGTTCGTAAAGTGTTCGTAATTTCCGTCGTTATTTCCAGAATGTCAGGTGAAGTCAAATTATCATCACCATCCCTGCTGTCAGTAATTTTAGGGAAAATAATGATTTTGACCCATAAAACCACGGGTTAAAATCTTATATCGTGACAGCATCAAAGGGGATTGTAAAGAGGAGGGGGGAGGGGGGGGGGGCTTGCGTGCTTAAACACACTCCTAACCTTAGGAAATGAGAACTATTTTTAGATACGATTTTTTTTCGACAATTATAACCTTGCTTATTGTCTTTTCTTTGACATCTAGTGCCTTAGTATAGGAGTGGGAAGAAGATGGGGGAGATAAAGTCCCCCCACTTACTCCCTTTTCCAGGAAATTTACCTATAGTTTTTGCGTTTTTTTTTCGTAAATTCATAACTCACTTTTTTCTAACATTTCACTTTATTAAAAAACAAGACATTTCTGCGACTGCTTTGGCGCTACGGAAAGTGCTGCCCTTCCTCTGCGCCTGCGGCTTTTTATATACACTCTAGGGGTAGTAGCCACAAGACTGTGTAGAGTCGGAGTGCGCTGATTCGGTTTTAGAGCTTCTAGTAACCTACCAGTACAGAGTCGCACTTTGCCCTAGATAAGTTTTCTGGGTCGTTCATATCTTTGACTTGAATAAAAACAAATTAAAGTAAAGTAAAAATTTATTTGCATAAACATGCGTTGTAAGTACAGGTCTTATTGTATCTTAATATTAGAAACAGCACATTTTACCATATTATATAGTATGCAAATATTTATTCTTAAAAAAAAAAACTAACATGCAACAATATAAGCTAATTTACCTCATATGTATTGTATTTACGTTATTAATTATTATACTGTACGTATATACATATTATAAAATTTGCACAATATGAAAGTAAACATCCTAATATAAGTATATACATTTTAATTATTTAAATATTCTTTGATATCATAAAAACATTTATCTTGGAGCCATGTATGTAATTTCCTTTTTAGGATTTTTATTGGCAAGCTTTTGAATTCTTGTGGCAATGTATTGAAAATTTTGATCGCCATGCAAGAAACATTCTTTTGAAATATGTTTAATTTACATTTTGGCATATAAAGATTATCTTTATGCCTTGTCTGCTTTTCATAAGCATCTGTATTTTTTAAAAAACAATTTTGATGTTGTGCCACAAACAAACAAATTTCTTTAATATACATGAACGGCAGAGGTAGAATCTTTAATTTTTTAAAAAGAGGTTTACAGCTATCTCTGTACCAAGCGCCACAGATTGCTCGTATGCACTTTTTCTGGACCTTAAATGCCTTTTCAACCTCTACAGAGTTCCCCCACATAATTAAGCCATAGTTGAGGACTGAAGAGACGTACCCATGGTAGGCGGTAATCGCTGCTGTTTGAGATATTGTATTTCTTAGGCGCCTCAAAGCAAACACAGATTTATCGAGTTTATTGCAAACAGCTTTAATATGTTGTTTCCAATTTAGATTTTTGTCCAACGTTACACCTAAAAATACCGTATAATCAACTTCATTTACTTTTTCATTATTGTGTTCGATATTTAATTTGAAATGTTGCTCTTGGTATGTTCTAAATTGCATAAAATTAGTTTCATATACATCGTTTTGTTTCACCCATTATTACCTATTCTGACAGATGTTACTTGACCAAAACCAAACAAAATATCTATATCCCGTTTCGTTTCATGTCATTTTACGTAATTTAATGTTTTCAAAAATAAAAAATTCGCATTTCCTAGAAAAAAAATGTGCGGGTTGTTCGAGCTAGACCCCAAGAAACCCCCCACATAAATATTTATCTCAAAATCTGCAGACTGAGTCCAACGCGCTGCGCCCTAGCGCGCCGTCAGCCATAGACAATCCTGGCCAAAAATAAAGTTGAACTGTTTGGTCGCAATGTTGTTTTGTAATTAATGGAGGATATTATAAAACCTCATTGGTATTTCATATTAAACCTCATACATGGCTGTGTGGGCTAAGTTCCCTTTGCCTTCCTATGGTTAGTGTCACATGTACTGTAATTTCAGAAAGAGTTATTTTATAGTATTTTTTTGTTCGGAGACCTAATACTACAATTTACCATCAATTTTGCAATTAATTTAACAAAGATTCTTTAATTTCCACTTATGCGAACCAATGACAGAAAATGAATGATCATCGCCGATTACCCTTCGATTATTTCTTTAACCTTTTCTTGTTTCGACCGTCAACTTTCATACAGTACAAAACTGCTCAGAAATTTTACTACTGCTGCCATCTATTGGCGAGAAGCAGAAATGAACATTACAACGAATACAATCGCCTTAACTAATGCCACTAATTAAATTAAAATTGTTCACCAACAAAATTAGCAGGTAGTAGTTGTTTCGCTGTCGTTGCGTTACTCAGTTGGCGGTAACGTTGTGTCGAGCACGAACTTTGTACAGACGATTAATATTGCCAACAGTTGGTTGTTTTTTTAACACGCTTTTATTAGCTTCACTTGAACGTACCTGACAAACTATGTAAACTTAGAACGTCCATTTTAACCTATTTCTAAGTCGAATCGATTTGAGACTTGCCAATGTATGTATGTAATTCAGATGACAATACAATTATTTGTACTTTGTTCCCTGGAGACGAGCAATTCCCTGGGATCATGGACATTAGTTACATTCGCGCGGGTACTTGTGAAACGATTTTAAAAATCCTTTCTCTTTTGATGTAATATTAAAACTCTTCACTTGGACATAGCCTAGAGTTTGTTTCCTGAGGACACACAGTTCCCTAAGGACATAGCCATTAATTACATTCGCGCGGTACATAAAAAGAATATTAAAGACACGAGTGTCAGTTTAAAAAACGAGCCGAAGGCAGGTTTTTTAATAGAACACGAGTGTTTTAATACCTAGTTATGTATAGTTTCATACACTACTTTATCATGCCTAACAACCTGTTTTCATAATCTTGATAATATTTGTCGTTAGCCATTTTTGATTTTTCTTGTAAAAGTTCGTTCTAAAAGTGTTCGTAATTTCCGTCGTTATTTCCAGAATGTCGGTAGAGTAAATTATTAATTTTAGGGCAAAATAATACTTTTGATTTGACCCATAAAAACACAGTAAATAGTAATTTCCACGAAAGCTATGGTGGCGCCAAAATCCAACAGTCCTCCACGCATGTGTACGCGTTGCGTGCGCCGGCAGCCATAGACAATGCGGGCTGAAAATAAAATGAAATTGTAACCTCCTTTGTCACGGTGCAATATTATTTAGTACGTGTAAGAGAATATTATATAACAATAATAACCTCATTGGTATTTGATATTGAACCTCAGACATGGCTCTATGGGCTAAGTTCCCTTTGCCTTCCTAGTTAGTATACCTATACATGTACTGTAATCTCAGAAAAAAAAATTATAGCATTATGTTGTTCGGAGACCTACATTAATATAATTTTATTTTGTGTTTTACAGACGTTCATGAAAAATATTTTTCATTTTTCCAGTAGTTATGAGTTTGTAATGGGGATTTTACGATATGAGGTTAGATAAATAACATTACTTAAAAATATTACTATAATTTTTACAATTGAGGACGCTTTCGTGACGATGTATATGTACATTTGTATATACTTAAAATGTATTTCTTCGTAACTGTTTGGAGTATTATACAAACAATGCAGCCATTTTTTTGGAAAATAATTTCTTAGTAAAATTGCAATAATTTAAACAAAAAAGTGTATTTAAATTACATTCAGTTGAAATTCAAAATGTGCCATAGCACGTTGCTTGCGTAATGACTTCATAAATTTTATATTAGTCCGATATAAATGAGTTCTACAACTATTAATTCACGAGTCATTTCCGTACAGAGTTAACCATGTAAAATTGGACCTTAATGCTTTCTAAGAAATCTTGTTCAAGGGATAGGTATTTTGTAAGTGGTGTGAATAAGTTTAAGTGGAAAATAATGTCGAATCACTTTTGTAAACGTTTATGTGTCCAAAGACGGTAATAAAGCATGCTCTATGATTTTGTAACAATTTCAACAATGTAAATACATTTTATAGAACTACAAAGAATATATTTTTATAAAAAAACGTTCTAAAAGTGTTTACATCATTAAAATTGTTATAAAACCATAAAGCACGGTTTACCACCGTCTTTGAACGTATAAAAGTTTACAAAAATGATTCTCCTTTTTTACCTTAGTAATAAATATCTAGTAGAAAAAAATACAAAACTTGACTCGGTATGTTTATTGATTTTATTAGTATTGCCGCTGGGCTATATTATCACAGTAACAAAATGACAAACCAATCAAAGTTAATATTGGCATAACAAGGGCTTGCACTTTGTGGCTCCTATTACGTTTGTATTTAACAATCGTTATGTCAATGATATTGTATAAGAAATTGTTTCTGTAGTTTTAATGGTCTTCGTCCATAGCGGGCGGTATGTTAACGCTGTTATAATTTCCTTTAAACGCACAGTAGATGGCGTTGCTCGCAATTACATTGCAATATCAATTGTTCCACTCACAGTGTATATGTTAAAATTAGATGTTCAATAAAGCGAGTAACAAACATTAACAGATTCGAATTATGACCCACACTTAGTTAACGAGGCGTCACGTGACAACTCATAACTCATTGTCATGACATAACGTATCAAAACGCAACTCAAGGCGGGCATCACATTCTCATCGCCCCGTAGATTTTGGATCTGAGTTTAATGTTACATGTTTCAATTTACGCAAAAATATTTGTATCCTCGAGTCACGCACTGGGCGACTATTTTTGCAACATTTTTACGTGCTTTATTTTGCATACGACTTTTTAACTCTACATTTCAAAATCTCGATACTTTTCTGTATACTTTACTTTACTTTTCAAAATTCTTTATTAATAATTCTTCAGTACAGAATCCAAATGTACAAATGTACTTTTCTGTATAAACAACTTCAAAAATCAGTCTCCTTTGGTCTTCCCAAATTGTTACTCGTGTTGGAACTTGGAATTGCCATCCTGTACGGCTACGTGGGGTGTCGGGCGCGGGGGGAGATTGTCGGCGTGACGCGGAGCTGATGTGATGTGTGTCGGTGCTGCGACAGCATCCGTCGCGGCACGTCCGGCATGTCACGCGCACGTGTGAACGAGCCCTAATAATAATAAACAACACATCAATTAGTTGCTCGGTGTGGGAGTTAATAACGCGTAATTGATTAGATGATCGCTGCTTCCCTTACAGTCTCAGTTGCGAATGTGTTATTGCGTGTCGTGTACAATATTGTATTAAACATTATGAGTATTATGTAACACTGATGTTTGTCGATATCATCTTGTGGTTGTCTTTTCTAGAGCTGTTTCGTAGAGCACAGTTATGTAAACTGAGATATATTCCAGATTTACTACACACATCGCTCGTTTATTAAACCTCCAGATTTATTGCAATTAATTAACATTTATGAAGCTCTATTCTAAAGTTATTTAACTGTTTTAACAAGTGTCCTTTAAAATAAAAATTATGTTTAAACTAATGCATTATCTAACGACAAAAATAAGATAGTACAAATATTCTCTAAGGTTGATAATTTCATAAATATTTAAGTTAATATCTTCACACCCCGCAAGCATTCTTATTTAAGTTTTTAAAACATTTTAAATATTAATTGGCGTTCCGTCAACTAATTTTAGAAAATGATCGTTATAACTATTTTTCTCAAGGATGCTCGGTATTGGTCGCTTTTATTTTGAAAAACGAAGACAAGATGAGCCTCTGCTTACCTAGGGGAAAAATAAAACATCAAAAACTGTAACTGGGGATGCTAGATTGCAACTTGTTAGAAGTAATTGTGATCTCTTGTTGACGGTTTGTCGGATTCTACAAACACGACTGTCCTGATTTAGTGGAAAAGTTTTGCCGATTGTGTGTATCCGATAATTACTTTTTTTATTTAAGTTCATTTTCTTATTATTTATTTACTGTCAGTGCTTTCCGCAGGCATCGTAGCGCGCTGCGATTTTCCACTTGTACGCGGGCTCGAAAAGCTCAGCGTATTCTTGGTCTCAACGCCAAAACGTGAATTGTTGTGCTGACAGACCGATGGATGTCCAAAAGTTTGTAAGAGTGAAGAATCAAAGACGATTTCCTTAGATCAACATTAACGAATGAATGAATAGACACTTTATTATACCTACACGAAATAAAAATAAATAATTAAAAGTAAATAATACACAGTATTGTACAAAGGCGGGCTTATTACTAGAAGCGAACTCTTCCAGCCAACCTTAGGGTGGTGAAGAAGCAATTATTATAGATATTTATTATTCCGGAGTAGAAGAGCTTGTATAACTAGATTGATGGATGTAGAAGAAGCAAAAGGGCTATGTACATTTATACAATAAAATCAATAAAGAATTAAATATTAACAACCTTAACCAATTTGAATGTGTCCGAGTATTGCATAAATATCTAATTAAACTTGATTACAACAAAACTGAAGACTTGTTTACAATATTAACTTAACCTTTTGTCGTCTCTGTGCAACCTGAAGTCTATGGCCTATTCTAGATAAATTAACTTGAGTGCTATCGTAAAGATAATAAGTTTACTTGTTTAAAACAGTAATCACTGTTATTTTCAGTTTATTCGTTTCGATTGACTGCTTGTTTGAAATGAAAAAATAGCCTTCAATTTGCTATTTTTTTCGATCGAGCCAATTTTTCTCTATCGTGTTTTAGGCTGTTACATCGCCTAGTGAAAGGCTTTGTTTATAACATGTATTTATTTCAGAACCATATCTATTATAGTTTGGGAGTACTACTTGTTCAAAAACTTTGGTTTTACTACCTACGTCGTCTTAAACTATAAGTATAATACACTTATGTAATATTTGTGTGTAGTTTAATTATTTATTTTTAAATTATTATCAATTAGTGTATATGTCGCAGTAAAGTAGTTAAATCAGAGAGTTAGTTGAATCTCTAGACAGTTAATTAAAGATCGACATTCAATCAAGTCGCTAAAGTTCCGTCAGACAAGTGAGTGAACGAAACGTTTAACGAGTTTCCTAAACGTTCCTAGGCGCATTTCAACTTTGGTAGGGTGACCTTTGTGAGGCGTCCCCGAGTAGGATACTAAATAGTCGCATAATGGATAGGTCGAAATGTATTTAAAAACACTAGGTTAGGTTAGGTTTGAACATTATGAAACAACTCAGAGCCGAGCGAAGCGGAGCGGAGCGAGGCGTCCCCGAGTAGGATACTAAATAGGTGCATAATGGATAGGTCAAAATGTATTTAAAAACAGTACGTTAGGTCAGGTTTGAACATTATGAAACAACTCAGAGCCAAGCGAAGCGGAGCGGAGCGAGGCGTCCCCGAGTAGGATACTAAATAGTCGCATAATGGATAGGTCGAAATGTCGAAATAACAATAACAAATGAAATAATCATGGCGGAGTCGACAACATGTTTACAATTTCACCAAAGACCACAATTTGAAACAAAAACCACTCACACAACAAACCCACGTTGCACAACGTTTGCCAAAAGAAAGACTCTAAATGTAATCAGCTGTTGTCGTGACCGCCATCTTGTTTTACATTATTAATCAATCAACACGCTGGCTTTCGGTCAGACAGATAGTTAAACGTTTTCGACGCTGCTTTATTTAAATCAAAATGCTAGCGACTTGATTGAATGTCGATCTTTAATTAACTCTCTAGAGATTCAATTAACTCTCTGATTTAACTACTTTACTGCGACATATACATTGAGCCATATTTTGTCTGTAACTAAAATCAATTTTCTTTGTGTGTACCTATATTGTCCGTGTAAAATATTTAAGTACCGTCGAATTGGAAGCACTGTACCCCAAAGGACAATTATATTAGTTTGGGGTTCAGAGTCCTACCTATCTTTTTTGTAAACCTGCCGTATGTATGTATGGAAATTTGTGGTCTCTGCCTACCCCTCTGGGAGACAGGCGTGAGTGTATGTATGTATTTATTATTTACAGATAATTTCATTATTTTGTATCTTTTATTTTTTATTAATGTTTTGTGATATTCCTTTGAGTCTTAGCCTAATATATGTGAAGTGTTCAGTTACTTGGATAAATCATCAGACGATACCCTACTTTCCAGCCCTCGGCAATAATGTACCAACCCTCTTTAAACATAGTACAAATAATTTTCTTGACAAACACCTTTCGCCTAGACAAGATAAGGAAAACTAAGTTCATGACAATTCAAAGTTTAATCGAGCAGATTTACTTATTCCGGAATCAAGTATATGTGATAAATAGACAGACAAAAAGACGTTGCTTTTACTCATTTTAAAGTGCGAAACTGTAAAATTGGTATGACTTGAAATATGAGTAACTATGCCCGGATTACATAAACTACATCCTGCTCCAATGATACCGCACACACACACACTTGGTAAAGTGCGGAGACGACGCACAGTGTTACCTCGGCCGGACGAAAGTGAATTTTCTCAATTGTAAGATAAGTCTTAAATATCTTCAAATATGTGACCTTGAATAGTCAAACCATTTTAATAATATCAAATTGACCGTACTTTTCTAAAAATTATTTGAAGTACTTGATGTCAAATATTGTTTACCCGTCAGTTTTGTTTGTTCGGGCGTGAAAACATCTTTTAAGGTTTTAAATATCGTGTTGAACTGCTATGTCATTAAAAAAATTCAAGAAGATATTGTCTTATGACATTATAATCTTATAGTAAGTTATACAAACAAAATTAATATCAGACGAGTGGAAAAAGATCAACATAATTTTATTCACGAGTGATTTTGTCGAATATACTCCATACGAAACTATTCAAGATGTAGGCTGGGTGTGGCGCCTGGATGAGGAGGACGGAGGACCGCCAAGAGTGGTGAAATATTGGAAAAGTGTATGTCCAGCAGTGGACGACGACAGGATGGATGTACTATTACATACTTCTTACATAATTAAAAGTATCTTGCCAAAACAAGTCAAATAATAGTTAACATTTGAATTTTTGATTAGAATTGGCCAAAACTGTACATGAGGACCCAAAAAATGTAATTCAAAATGGTCCCACTTGTAAGAATTTCTCATTATGTAAAAAACGCTAAAGGAGACCAAATAGCAACAGTTATAAAAATGTAATTTTTTGTAGTCAATCTGAAGAACCAATATTTGCATGTTAGTCAAACAGAAAGCTCATTTAAAGCAAAAATGAAGATTGGTTTAACGAGAAGGAATTATTTCAGTCCTATTAAGGAAACTAGAAAAAAGTGCGTCTGCGTGAGCGTGTGCTGTGCTATTTAGATTCAGGAATTCAGCAAATTAAACTAACAATAATAAAAACCAGTAAAACAACACAAGTACAAGTGAATTTAATTATGATGTGTTCCAAGTTTCACCAAGTGCCGACAATCACAAGTATAACTTATATATAAAGTATAAATACTTAACAACATATCTGAAAAACTAATTGTCCAAGTTATTTTACACTCTAGTCATGTTATATGTATAAGTAAATTAGAAATCCTTACGATACGTGTGACTTACACTTTACAGAAATTTCAACATTGAATTGTAAAGAAGACTTAGGTGAATTGGAAACATTTTCAAGCCTACAAATTGAACTGGTTAAATAAAAGAAAATTACGGTTGACTTTATGACTGCGATTTTACGTATTATTCGTTATTCAATACGTACTCTACTGTAAGGATACGTTGCCTCGAACTTCACTTAAACGAGACAATACTGCCACACACTGTGCGGCGGCGGCTCGGTTACCGAATCATACCCGCACCTACGATAATAATATTATTCGAACAACCAACTACCTACAACTAATTGTAAGGATTCAAGGCTGGAGGAACTAATAAATCATGGCTGCTATCAGCATTTATGTTTATAATTACAGTATTCGAATGTAGCTCACTGAAAGGATTACATTAACAAATGTCCCGTGGCAGTCGTTTACGCGAAGTATGATTATTAAAACGCATATAATATACTAGCTTTTGCCCGCGGCTCCGCTCGCGTGTTATTCGGTTATCCGACATGCTTTTTCCGGGATAGAAAGTAGCCTATGTGTTAAGTTAGGGTATAAGCTATATCCATTCTAAATTTCATACAAATACGTCCAGTCGTTTCAGCGTGAAAGAGTAACAAACATACACACATACACACACACAAACTTTCGCATTTATTTATTTATTTATTTATTAAGGAGCTCCAACTGTATACTCCGATTTCAAACATATTCTTAGTTCTATACATTTGTCCTGCAGAGTGATGCAAATTATAGGAGCACACAGCCCTCACATATAAATCCGGTACAATTTTCAAAAATAATAAACCTTAATTAAGCAAAATTGAAAATATGCCAAATTATATGAGTAACTACAAAAGCAGCCACAAACAAAGCTTGCATAAACAAATTAAAACTAACAAGTTACAAATTAAAAAAAAAAAACATTAATTAAGCTTAGCCCAACTATTTGACTAAAATTTTTTTTTTTTTTTATAAACTTTTCTCATAACTCACAAAAATAATTGATATTCATATCGGCGGTCTTGCAAGTCAACCATGTCTTAGTTTTGTTTATATTCAATTTAAACATTGCCAAGGAATTGCAAAAGATATCAATGTCGCTGTTATTATCATAAAGATTATTATAGCAAACCGACATTCTATTTAAAGGAGAAAATTTACCTACATTTGTTAAATGAGTGAGAGGTTCAAAAACTTTTCGCCTTTTATTAGGTCTTATAATGTTGCTCCTAGGTACAGCAAAGTTTAATTCTGAAAGAACACCAGGCAATTGCAAATTTCCATTGACAATTTTGTGAAGGGCTATAAGATCATTTAAGCATCTGCGGTGTTCAAGGGAAGCCATCTTGAAATGATTGAGTCTTTGTGGATAATCTGCACGAAAAGGACAAGACTTATCCCGATACGCTATAATATTACTGTGAGGAGAACAATAGTCTGTTGTTAACGGACTGAATTTCTTTGTTTTTTATATTATATTTCCCGTAAGTATCATTGTTCGGCTTAAAACCGTATCGGAACGCACCATATTATTTGCTAAGGTGTTTATTTTATTGATATGTATTGGCAGAGGGCCGGTGGTAAGGAAGATACCGCAGTAAAAACACCAATTTATCACTTTAACTTTATATTATGAATAATCAACTCACAGAGCACAAGTCCTATCGCCATGTTTTTTATCTAGAAGAAGGAAACGGAACTAAAGACAATCATAGAGGACCAGGATGTGTTTGATGTTTTGACACAACGCTCTTAAAGCACTAAAATAGTTTTAATAAAACAACATCCTCCCTCAGCAAACATAATCTGAGCCTCTAAAAATACCATGCAAAAAAAAACTTGGTTGTAATATTTTACTGGTTAAAAACAACCTTTCCTGTACAACTCTACATCATAATGGCTCTATGTTATAAGTTATAAGCATGCTTTAAAGAACTTCAAGACATATTGATTTATTTATTAACTTAACCTATTTTAATCCTATTCTTTCTCTGAAGGTTACAAACTTAATCTTCAATAGATGTTTTGTGAAAAAATCTCCAAGTTGTTCATTAGTAGAAATGTACTCTAATTTAATTAAGCCTTCCTCAACCTTTTCTCGAACAAAATGATATCTAATATCTACATGTTTAAGTCTTTTATGAAATTGAGGATTTTTAGCAACTTTTATAGCAGATTGGTTATCTTCAAACAGGACAACTTGGACATTTTCCTCTGTTATTTTACATTCAGACAGGAGACTCTTCAGCCAAATACCTTCACAAGCCGCAACGCTAAGTGCCATATATTCAGCTTCAGTCGAAGACAATGCTACTGAAGACTGTTTCCTACTTGACCATGAAATGGTACAATTATACAATTTGAATATAAAACCAGTAGTGGACTTTCTATTTTCATCCCCACCCCAGTTATCATCAGCGTAACCTTCTATTACCTTTATACCCTCATTGGATAAATCAAATATTAATTTCAAATTTATTGTTCCCTTGATGTACCTGAGAACTCTTTTCAATGCATTCCACAAAGATTCAGTGGGTTTATTTTGGAACCTACTAAGATAGCTAATCGCTACACAGATATCTGGTCTTGAACCGAGCATTGCATACATCAATGAACCAATAAGCTGCCTACAAGGACTTTCTAAATCAGGGTTTATACATTCATCTTTCAGCAAATCAGTATTTGGTTCTAATGGTGTGGCTACCGGTTTACAATCAGACATTCCATATCGGTTAAGTACACTGTGCAAGTAAACTGATTGATCAATTTTGATCACATTCGTTTCAAGGTTTTGTTTTACTTGTATACCCAAAAACACATTTATTTTTCCCAAGTCTTTCATTTTAAAATATTGTTGGAACTGCTTTTTCAGGAATTCAATTTTTGTGATATCAGAGCTCAAAATCAAGAGGTCGTCGACATATAATAATACATAGACTTTAGTTTTATTATCATTGGCCACATAATAATACAAACAATAATCATTTTTGCTTCGCTCAAAGCCAAAGCTTTTCATTACCTCATTGAACTTTGTATTCCAATATTTTGGAGACTTTTTAAGGCCATAGAGGGATTTATTTAGTTTTAATACCTTATTATTTGTGTTATCTAGACCTTCTGGCTTATGCATATAGACATCTTCTTTGATATCACCATACAGAAAAGCTCCAGTAACATCCATTTGACAGATATGCATTTTATATTTGTTTGCTAAAGCTAGTAAAGCTCGAAAAGTAGTTAATTTTACAACTGGAGAATAAATTTCAGACAAATCAATTGAATCTTTCTGTTGGAACCCTTTGGCAACCAGACGAGCTTTGTATTGTTTATCATTTTCAATGTTTTTCACCCTGAAAACCCACCTACATTGAATTATATTTTTATCAGTAGGTTTATCTACTTCATGCCAAGTTTGATTTTCTTTTAAGACCTGTAGCTCTCTGTCAATTGCACGCTGCCATTGAGAAGCTTCCTTACAAGACACTGCATCACGATAAGTGACTGGTTCATCACTAGATAAACTTAAAAAGCATGTGTCATCGTCAAACCTTATTGGTTTATTAATCTTAGTTCTGTCACGCAAGCAATATTGTTTTTGTTGGCCATCACTTACCATGACTTCATGGTCACTATCACTACAAGTAGAATCAAAAGTTTGATCAGGATCATATTGACTGGTCATGGATATGCGGCTGAAGTCATCCTCTGGAACAGTTTCCTCGTCCATCTCAGTAACAGGAGTGGGTAGAACCAGCTGCTCATCTTGGTCGACTTCAACCTCCGCTTGGCTATTATCATCACCATTATAGTCAAGTAACCTGAAAGGCTGGAAAGAAAAAGTTTCTTTATCTTCACCTTGATTTTTTTCTTTTTGTACTATGATATCTCTTACAATATCAGTCTTCTTGCTGTCTTGATAGTACACTTTAATTGCCTTTGAATGTTCTACATAGCCAACAAAAATAGCTTTCTTGCTTTTGACATCCCATTTTGTTCTTTTCTGGTTGTGTACATGAACATAAACTTCACTGCCGAACTCATATTTCAGGTTTGACAAGTCTGCTTCTTTATTAGTCCATAGTTCTATGGGACTTTTTCCCTTTACAATTGTCGGACCTGTTCTATTGATGATGTAGGAGGCTGTGTTTACTGCTTCTGCCCAAAATTCTTTGCCCATATTTTTGGCGGCTAGCATTGTCCGGGCTGCCTCCACAATTGTTCTCATCTCTCGTTCTGCTCTACCATTCTGCTGGGGGGAGTATGGCACTGTTCGCTGATGTACTATACCATGCTTTTTGAAAAGCTTTTCAATGTCTTTGTTAATAAATTCTGTGACATTGTCACTCCTAATGGTCTTTACATTTCTTCCTGTCACATTCTTTGCATACATGATGAAATCTTTGAGTTTTTCTTTCGTTTCAAACTTGTTCTTTAAGAAGTATACTTTTCTAAAGTTCGAGTAGTCATCTTTCAGCAGTAAAAAGTACAGGGAACCTCCAAGAGACTGCCGTTCCATTTTTCCACAAAGATCAACATGAATGAGCTCACATGGAGAATTTGCTCGATTTTCAGAACTTTTGAATGGCAATCTATGCTGTTTCCCCATGATACAAGGTTCACAGAAGAAATTTTTTTCATCTTTGAAGTTAATATTCTTGTATTTAAGGTAGTTTTTCACATGATCTACATGTTGATGACCATAAATATTATGCCAGTAGCCAATGTCTTGAATGGCAATGTTCAGTTGACTTTTTTCATAACCTTCAAATTTAAACAACATTTTGTACAGTTTACCTTCTCTGACTGCCATTGCTTTCTTTTCTCCATTTTTCATAATAATCCACTCATCACTTGTACATTCACACTGATAATTGTTTTGTAAATTAATATTTAATATAATGAGCCCAGCGAATAAGAACTAACTTGATTAATATTTAAAAAATTATTTAATATAATGAGCCCAGCGAATAAGAACTAAATTGTACCTATCTAGAGGGGGGTTTATCAAACAATCATATTTGTTTAATTATAAAATATTATTTTTATACAGATTAGATATGACATGTAAAACGTATACTTTATGTATCTATTTTACAAATAAACATTTTGAATCTTGAATCTTTGTATATTCCATTCGGCACAATCGGTCGACCCGTTCTTGAGATTTGTCGCGCACAAACATTTAACTTTCGCTATAAATAAACGATTATGTGTCTTGACAGTACCCCAACGATCAGACGTAGAATAATCGCAAGAAAGAAAAGGTCTTACAACATTAACGAAACACAAAAACTGTGTAATCACAAAAAGGGAGCTTCAGTTGATTGTTGCTCCCGGGTCTAATGTCCAAAAATAAACTTGTATTTGAGGTGAAACCTCCGAAATCAGATACCAGACGGTCTCCGCTTACTTGTGAACACAAAAACCTTTCCTCAGATAATTGTACCGGCCAAAGTCAAGTGCTCCTCAGATACTAGTCTAATACTTGTCGTTCGTAATCATTAACGAGACAAAGCTGGAAGTGTACTAGTAATGGTGTTTACTTGTCAGCAATTTAATTCATGAAACTTTCAATTGGTAATGATATATATAATTATATGAACAGCTGTTTGTCTACATGTATGGACTTTGGCGTTCAATATTACCTTTAGGGTGGATGGTCCAAAGCCGCTCTCCATACAAGCTTGTTGGAACCAACAACCACGACAAAAGCATTATAATTTCGTTGTGTTACTTTTTTCTACACGTTACATCAATTCTACATCCGCAAATAATCCGTTTTTATAAAATGATTTTACTTTAAAATGTTGCTGTTTAAAAAATATATAAAAGTATAAAACAGCAAATTTTGAGAGCAAAAATTTTTTTTGTAATAAAAATAATTACTCGCTGTTGTAGAATTGATGAAATGATGTAGAAAACAGTAACACAACGAAATTATAATGCCTTTGTCGTGTTTGTTGTTTTCGAAAAGTTTATATGGAGAGCGGCTTTGGGCCACCCCCCTTAACACGCCCACGTCCACGTTTAGCCTCAAGGGAGCATATGCTGCAATCCCATAGTGGAGCTACGACGTGGCAAGTGATACGATTCCAAAGTTTAGCTACGATGTAGCAAATGGTACGATTCCACCATGTAGCTACGACGTAGCCAGTGCTACAATCCCACAGTGTAGCTACGACTTCACAAGTGCTACGACGTGGCAGTGCTATGATCCCACAGTGTATCTACGATTCCATAGTGTATCTACCACGTAGCCAGTGCTACGATCCCACGGTGTAGCTACGACTTAGCAAGTGCTACGATCCCACAGTGTAGCTACCACGTAGCCAGTGCTACGATCCCACTGTGTAGCTACGACTTAACAAGTGCTACGATCCCACAGTGTAAGTACGACTTGGCAAGTTCTACAATCCCACAGTGTAGCTACGACGTAGCCAGTGCCACGATCCCACAGTGTAGCTATGATGTAGCGAGTGCTACGATCCCACCGTGTAGCTATGACGTAGCCTGTGCTAGAATCCCACGATGTGGCCAGTGCTACGATCCTACAGTGTAGCTGCAACGTAGCCAGTGCTACGATCCCACATTGTGTAGCTATGAAGTTACAAGTGCTACGATCTCCCAGTTTTCTTGCGTCGTATACCCGCAACGCCTTAGTCTGAACCTAAAAATACGCGTCATGGCAACGTATGATGATTTGAAAATAAGCTTTGCATTACAGCTAATACTCGTGTGGAAAATTTGCCGGTTAACAATATATTTTTTATCCGTAAATTCTGTCACAACGTTTCAACGACAGGGTCTCTATAAAAAGTTTTACCGATAGGGACTCCATACAAAGTTTCACCAGCAAGGACTCTATACACGGCAGGGAAATAACAATCAGTCATGATGATGTTTTACCAAGTTCTGAACAATTTTAATTATTTACTCCATATACAATTTCACCGATAAGGTTTCAATTTTATCAGAAGACTTATTAGTTCATAGGACCCCACTGGTCTTGAGCGTAAAGAATAGAGCATGTTATTGAAGTGTGGCATCGATATGAGATCGGTATCTTGTATGCTATCACGATATAGGCTGCAATATAATTTACATTATGACTTTTGTTACATTTCCCTTCATCTTTTGTCCGCATTTCCAGATTTGCTTATTTGGCATCGTTATTGCTGAAGGCATTTGTTACGGGCTCGGGGTCATGTGACGATCACGCGGAGGGTGGTGGGGTGGGGAGGGGTGGGAAGGTGTTTTCAGAACTCGCTGAGTCATGTTCAAATGGTATTCGCTTAAATATTCTTTTATACATAAATATACCATGTCTCCACAAAGGAGAATAAAATAAAGTTTCAAGTGAATTGTGTAAGATGTATACAGACGACTATATCTATTTGAGAAAAAAGCCTAGATAAATACCTACTTAAATTTACAATACAAGCGTCAAAATAAATTTGTATTTTTCAAATATATAAGTAAATAAATGTAGAGGTTTAATGTGGATGAAGCATTTGAAAATCTAAATCTCATTTTATTTTATTTGAGACAAATATAAATTCAGTCGGGTCTCGAGCCGTGTTAACTAGAACACTCTAACAACAACGCGTGCCGCAGGCCGGTCTATCTGTAGTCTCTGCCAAACCCTTCGGGAGACAGGCGTGAGAATATGTATGAATGAATGAATGAACACTTTATTGCACAGAAAATCAAAATAGAAACACAGAATACAAATTGGTGGCGCCATCTATAATTCTAGCCGCTTTATTATTTTTATGTTTTATCGCATGGTCTCCATTTTATTTCCTAAACCTAAGGCAATTGTTGCACTGTTTTACCGACGAGTGCTGCCACTTGATTGGCCGCGGACGTTCAGTCTTCGGAACTGCCCCGAGACACGTCACCTTTACTTCTGGACGCTTATTAAGAAAGAAGCATTGTGGAACCACCGCACCGTTTATGGACTCCCGCTTATAGTTGAGCCCTTCGGTTATCAAGAAGAATTCGCGAGTGTCGTTCTGGTGTCGATCCTCATATCATTTAGGTGTGTGAAGCCTCCCGGAGGTGGATAAAGGGACAATAAGGACTCGCAGTGATCGCTGTTAGGAGACAAAGGCTAACGCGTGGCAGACTTCAGCATCTTCCAACGTCTAAGGTCAGTGCACGATTGCTTCCCTTGTTGTATTATATTTATTTATCTGTTGAGACCCTACACCTTAAATAAACCGCGATTTTCTACAGTCCACTAAAACGCAAGGATCGAGACCACACGGCGCCTCCATTTCTTATTTGGCCCTTCGAGCCGGATTTCTATTATGATGATGTAACATTACATCTATTCTTATAAACATTCAATCGCTTATTTTGCGATAATCTTTGATATTTTCGCATTTCATTCCCATTTCTAACTTAACTCGTATATTGAGGGTAGACTAGAGAACTGACCGGGCGCTCACCTCTGGTTGCTTGCCGCCGCCGCGTCGATGTTTTTCTAGGCCACGCGCGTAACGGTTTTTAAGTTGAATTGAAACAACATAAATATTATTTACCATTTTTTAATCAGTATTGTTATCAATCGTCAGCGTCATGTATAAGCCAAAGACTTCGGATGGAACGGAAATAGTCGACGCAAAGTTGTTCCAACTGGAAGGAAAACGAAATGCTATATTTGAACATATTCAAAACGTCTATACCCTTTCGAATGACTTAAGCAAACCCGAATCAAAAGAAAGTTTTCTTAGCGTAGTTTGTAACCTGGAGACGATACGGTCGGAATTTACAACTCTTCTAGATTCGTACAATGAACGATTGGTAACATTAAACCCGAACACTTTACCAAACTACAAACCGCTTATTGCGTTTGAAGATTTGTATTGTCGCATCAAACGTAAAAATAGTTTGTTATCGCCCGCTCCGCTTCCCTCACAACAGAGAATAGACAACGCTCCGCAAAAAGGGAGACCTTCACTTCCGGCTATCGAGATAATGCCTTTTAATGGCGAATATCAAAGTTGGCCTTTATTTTACGCGAGCTTCAAGTCTAACATACACGATAATCCATCGCTCACAGACTCCGAAAAATTGTACTACCTACTTGGTAAAATTTCAGGCAAGGCACGATCCGCTTGCGCAGGAGTTACGCCCTGTGCCGAAAATTATAATCTTTTATTTGAAGCTCTGGTGG
Organism: Ypsolopha scabrella; assembly: GCA_910592155.1. Taxonomy (NCBI): domain Eukaryota; kingdom Metazoa; phylum Arthropoda; class Insecta; order Lepidoptera; family Ypsolophidae; genus Ypsolopha; species Ypsolopha scabrella. The sequence goes on along the minus strand of OU342962.1, from coordinate 32,247,608 downwards.
ATAAATATGAAGATAAACACATGCTCGCTTCATCATACCTAGACCAGATTCTTGATTTTAAACCTTTGTTGTGCGCCTCTGCTAACAATTTGGATCTATTTGCTGACGAGTTTATTTCCGCGTACAAAGCGCTAAAAAACATGAAATTAAATGACCTTAATGATTTCATGATATTACATATCGCTTATAAAAAATTAGACTCTGTTACCGTGCACGAGTTCGAAACGAGAAGTCAAACTTCATCAAGTTTTCCTACTTTCGATCAGCTGATTGAGTTTGTAAAACGCGAAGCGAAAAGACACCAACGCTCGTCTCAAATCGCGTCCAATCAGAACGTAGTTCAGAAGAGAGGCTCTCGGTCTAATATCAATGTTAGTCCCCCTAATCCGCAAGCATTTGTCACTACGGATAACTCGAGCAATAATAAGAATAACAGTCATCCCGCGAGTACTAAAAACAAGTCCGTGTAAAAGTGTTTATGCAATAACACTAGTTTTACGCATCAACACTTATTTAAATGTCCTAAATTTAATAGGATGTCTCCCAGTGAGCGTTTTAAATCAGTAAAGGAGCTTTGTGCATGCATCAATTGCTTGAGCATTAAACATAAAGTATCGAATTGTAACTCGGGAGCTAGTTGCAAAACGTGTGAGCAAAAACATCATACGTTATTGCATTTCAATACAGAATCGAATTATGAGCAAGGTCACGTACCCCCGCTTCCGGGCGCACACTCCGCGCCCCGCGCAACGGTACTCCCGCCCCCGCCACCTGTTACTACGGGGTCGCAGGGGTCGCTGCAACCCTTCGCCGCCGTCCACGCATCGCCTTCTGACATCACGCTGTGTGCCACGTCTACTGCTGCGCCGCCGCAGTCGTCGCTATCTAGCGCGGCTCCCGCGCACATAGACCGCGCGCAATGTACACCGTCTACTGTTTTACTTGCAACTGCGCAAATTATTGTGTATGACCGCGATGGCTATGAACATCTTTGTCGCTGCATTTTGGACACAGCGGCCATGGCTAATTTTATAACAAAGGAATGTTGTGATCGTTTGAATATTTCTTATCAAGAAACCTCACATGCGTTTGTAACGGGAATAGGTGGCTCGGAAAAGAGCGTTCAGGGTTCCGTAAATCTTGAGTTTTCGTCGCGATTTAATTCTAACATTAAATATAAAGTTTCTTCGCTGATCGTAGACAAAATAACGGAAAGCTTACCTACCGCGTTTGTTGATATTTCGGAACTCACGCACTTGGAAAATTTATCACTCGCTGATCAAACATTTTCAACGCCGGGTAATGTCGATATGTTAATCGGTGCATCCTTATTTCCTCAGTTATTGTTGTCTGGGATCGTGAAGAATAAAGATTGCTCATTACCCCCCGCTATAGAAACCGTACTCGGGTATATTATTATGGGTTCTGTACCTACTATTCTCGGGAATGATTCTAAAGGCTCGTCTTTAGCGACCACTTGTTGTGTTTTTGTACAACAAGATAATAGCACTGAAGATATTCTAGAAAAGTTCTGGAAAATGGAAGAAATTTCCTTACCCGCCGCTAAATGTCAAGATGACATAGAGTGTGAGGAATTTCACCGCGCAACCACCACTCGTGATTTAAGCAGTGGTAGGTATGAAGTTTCGCTGCCATTCCGCGGAGATGTTTACTCTCTTGGTAACTCTTACAATTCCGCTCGCAATCGCTTTTTATGTGAGTGCAGTCAGTTGCGTCATCGCGGCTGGGTGTGTTTTTGAGTGCGAGCGTTATAATGACGAGAGTTTTAAAGTGTAATTCGTGTAACATTGTCATAAATGAGATATTAACTTTTATAGATTGTAAAATACAAGTGATGGACAACGAGAGTTTAATTCGTTTGTGCCGTACTAGTTTTTCAACGCGAGAAATTGAAGAGGCTAAGTCGTTATTATTTGAATCAGTACCTACCGATAAGCGGAAAATATCACGCAGGAATGACGGCAAAGCCGAACGAGATCTTCAGGACATCATCACGGTTTTCAAGGAAACGGACCCTGAAAGGATTCCGGTTTTTGTGGCCCGGGAACTACACAGACTGCCACCGGTCACCTTTGACCATATCGACGCTACGAGATTGTTGAAGGATATACTGGTTATGCGTGAAGATTTGACGAAACTGAAAGCTGAGTGTGTTACGAAAAACGAGCTGCAGGAAGCCTTGAGTTCCAAAAGGCAGGCTGCATCTCCACAATCACAAGGTACGTCCCCGAACCAGTCTGATCCTCTCTTTGAACCGGAATACAGACACATGAATGTTAATACTAAAAGAGGCGCTTATTTAGCCTCATATCAACTAGACAGCGGACCGTCTGGCATAATTAATGTTGATGAATCCCCTCGGAACACTAGTGAGGAAACTATATTAAATCGAAACAATAATATATCGTCGACGCCTATACATAGCTGTGCTTTACAAAATAGTGATCAAAAAATTATCGACCACCGGATCAGTGCAAAATTACCGACACACCCGCAATTATCGCCACAAATAAGCAAGCCTAAACAACAACCGACGACGACGGAGCTAAGAGCGGGCGCGGCGGGTGGCAGCCGACAAACCGGTTCCGCTGTCGCTACTTGCCGGAGCGTTCCGCACTCGCTGCCGCCACCGCCGCTACAGCTGGCTGATGTAAACAATAAGCAAAAATCACAACATGATGTACTGGCGAATGGGATTCTCGGTAAACAGAAGAAGAGTTTAGCTGAAATAGTTAGTGACGGGACTCAGTGGAAACCTGAAAAGGTGGATCCTGCATGGATACAGGTACAGCGAAAAAGGTTGAAGAATCATTTTATAGGAAAGACAGGCAGTGCACCAAATAAAACGGGAAATTTCAAAGCCGCGGAGACTAAAGTGCCTTTGTATATTTATAATGTAGCTAAGGAGGTCACGGACGCGGATATTAAGGAGTACATCTATGGCAAGACAAAAGAGCAAGTTTCATTGTATAAGCTGAAGATGCGACGTGAAAAAAGCTATGATTCGTATAAGATCTTCGTATGCAAAAGTAAACTGGCCCTTTATCTGGATGATAAGCTGTGGCCGGCCGATATTAGGTTCAGGCAGTTCATTAACTTCCGAGAGACTGTAAGCTGACCGTTATTTTATTAGATAATTAAATATAAATATAATAAATAAAACGAATTATGAATGATACAAAGTTAAGACTTGTTAGTTTCAACTGTAAGGACATAAAGAAATCTATGGAATGCGTTCGAGGGCTATGTAAGGAGGCTGATGTGATAGCGCTACAGGAAACATGGCTGCTGCCACACGACATCCCACTGCTGGGCGACATCGACTCCGAGTTTAGTGCGACAGGGGTGTCCGCGGTGGATACGAGTACAGGGCCACTGCGAGGGCGGCCGCACGGGGGTGTGGCTCTGTTGTGGCGGCGTGCCGCCTTCTCCCACGTGTCGGTAGTACAGTGCAATCAAGAAAGGATTTGTGCCATTAAGGTTTTGGTGAGTGATCGATCGTTCCTAGTAATAAGCGCGTATTTGCCGACAGATTGCTCGGAAAATCTGGTACTATTCACGGACTGTATAAGTGCGATTAGTGCTATTGTAGACAGTGTTGGTGAGGAAAGCGTCTACATCTTGGGAGACTTTAATGCCCACCCTACAAGACAGTTTGGTAACGAACTACTGTCATTTTGTGATGAACAACAGTGGTTATGTGCAGACGTGGAAAAATTGGGTCTTGACTCTGGATGTTATACATACGTCAGTGAGATACATGGAACGCAAAGTTGGCTCGATCATTGTTTAGTAACTCAAGCGTCATGGGAGTCTGTAGTAGATATACATATATGTTATAATGTTTACTGGTCGGATCATTTTCCATTGCACATAAATTGTAATTTAGATGTACTGAGATGCAAGTTAGACGCTAAAATTAAATGTAATAATAATGCAATGTGGGGTGAGCGGGATATAAATCAAATTAAGGAATATTATACAATATGTCATAATAAGTTAGGTAAATTAAATTTTCCTGTCGAATGTGAACGTTGTGGTGATTCTATGTGCACGAATAATGACCATAAAAATGTAATTGATAACTTGTACCGTGACTTGGTTGGTGTACTATCTGACGCAGCCATTGCGACCAATACTAAGTGTGATAGACCCACCAAACGCCCGAACAAAAAGTCGTACGTCGTGGGGTGGAATAAACACGTCAAATCTCTGCACGGACAGGCGCGGCTTGACTTTCAAATGTGGCTTTTATGTGGGAGACCGAGAAGTGGAATATTTTACAATAATATGTGTGATAGTAGAAAGAAATTCAAGGCTAAATTGAAGTGGTGCATTAAACATGCAGAACAGGTAAGAATGGATATTTTGGCAACGAAACATAACTCAAAACGATTTAGTGAATTTTGGAAGGGAGTTAATAAACTGAACAGCAAGCCGCGCCTGCCCGTGAGTGTGGATGGGCTGAGTGAGCCCGCAGCCATTGCCAACTTATTCAAAGACCATTTTAGAGTACCGGCGCAACCGTTAGTGCAGGCAAAGGACCCGAATGCTGTTGCTGGTGTGGAGAAGAGCAAACCATCGTGTGTGCGGCCGGTGCTAGTTACAGCTAAAGAAGTTGGGAAGGTTATTGCACACATGACCAGGGGAAAGTCTCCTGGTCATGATGGACTTAGCATAGAACACTTTAAACATGCGGGAGCTCACTTACCTAGGGTTTTGGCGCTTTTGTTCAACCTCTGCATACGACATTCGTACTTGCCGCCAGACTTGATGAGGACAATTGTGGTGCCGATTGTCAAAAACAAGACGGGAGATTCATCTGATAAGACCAACTATAGACCCATTTCGTTAGCTACAATAACAGCTAAGGTACTCGATGGTGTGCTTGATAAGCGCTTAGATGAGCATATTAGTCTGCACGATGCTCAGTTCGGGTTTAGGGCAGGCTTGTCAACAGAAAGCGCCATCTTGGCGCTCAAGCGCACCGTCAGGTACTATACGGACAGGAGCACGCCAATCTATGCATGCTTCTTAGACTTGTCCAAAGCTTTCGATTTGGTGTCATATCCAGTGCTATGGGACAAGCTGGATGGGGTGAATCTTCCGTCTGAGCTCACTGGCATCTTCAGGCACTGGTATGAAAACCAGGTGAACTACGTCCGATGGGGGGAGGAGCGCTCGGAGGAGTACAGGTTGGAGTGCGGGGTGAGGCAGGGGGGGTTGGCCTCTCCCAGGCTCTTCAACCTGTATGTGGACCAGCTGATCCGAGGGCTCAGCAGCATGCATGCGGGATGTTCAATTGATGGCGTCAAAGTCAACAACATCAGTTACGCGGACGATATGGTCCTGCTGAGCCCGTCGATCAGCGCACTCAGGAAGCTATTGCACGTGTGTGAAACCTATGCACAAACTCATGGGTTGAAGTACAACACCAAAAAGAGTGAGCTCTTGGTTTTCACCGCGGGCAGCAGCTCTCCACAAAATGTACCCCCAGTAACGCTGTACGGGACTGCATTGACGAGAGTCAAGCAGTTCAAGTATCTGGGCCACATTGTGACAGAGGACCTGAAAGATGACCAGGACATTGAGCGCGAACGTAGAGCGTTGGCGGTCAGAAGCAATATGCTCGCCCGTAGGTTTTCTCGTTGTACAGAGCAGGTAAAGATTACACTTTTCAAGGCGTTCTGTCAATCTTTTTACACGAGCGGCCTGTGGGTGAGATACACGCAGAAGACCTACAGCGCTCTACGGGTGCAATACAATAATGCTTTCAGGATGCTGTTGGGGCTGCCGTGGCGCTGCAGCGCATCCGGCATGTTTGCTGAGGCGCGAACAATGGATTTTTACGCAATTATGCGCAAAAAAGATGCTTCTCTCATGCACAGAGTGTGCGGCAGCCACAATACCATTCTGAAAGTAGTGGGAGGCGGGTGCGGGTGTCCTATCAGCCATCACTGGACGACACTACATGCTAATAATAATTATAATATTTAGTAATCAAAATTATATCGTTTTTATTACCGCTTTATTTTAGTTCTATTGTAAATTTTTATTTTTTTGTGTAATCATATGGAACCCAGTTCTGAATTAAATGATTTTTATTTTATTTTTATTTTATGTTTAGAAAGAAAGCTTCAAGCCTCGCCTAAACTAAAACAAGCTTATGATTCCGTAATACGTGAATACATAGACACGGATATATTATCTCCCGCGCCTTTCGACGACTCCGAAAATTCACAACTTCCAATGTTTGTGATACCGCATCACGGAGTCGTTAGAGAAGATAAGTCTACGACTAAATTACGCATTTGTTTGGATGGCAGCTGTAAGACTACAACTAGTGGTGGCGCCGGGGCCGCATTGAACGATCAGTTACATCAGGGCCCTAATCTACAGGGTGACCTATTTCAAATACTTTTAAACTTCCGACTTTTTGAAGTCGCGCTTTCCGCTGACTGTAAGCAAATGTTCTTACAGATATCCGTGAATGAAAAAGATCGTCGTTATCAAAGAATTCTTTATAGATTTAACTCGCAAGAACCACTCGTTCTTTATCAATTCAACCGTGTTTGTTTCGGTCTGAAATCTAGTCCTTTCCATGCACTCCGTGTAGTACAACAGCTGATCGAGGACGATGGACACAAATATCCTCTAGCCAAAGAGGTCGCGTGTTCTTCCATGTACATGGACGACCTCGTTTTTTCGGTTATGATGGAAGAAATAGGCATCGAGGCCGCCGCTCAGCTGACAGCTTTATTTAAAGGAGCTGGTTGGGAACTGACGAAGTGGAACAGCAATTCGCGCGCTGTTTTGGATAGCATTCCCGCGTCACATAAGATTTCAGATGAAGTTGAATTCAATAAGTCAGTCCAACATAAAATAATTGGACTACGATGGTCAAAAGAAAACGATTCATTTTATTTCAAAATCGCTGATACGGATGACAAATGTACGAAACGTTCTATTCTTTCTACAATTGCAAGATTATGGGATGTAATGGGGTTTGTCGCACCGGTCATATTATACGCCAAGTTACTCATTAAAGAACTCTGGTTACTAAAGCTTGGTTGGGATGACGTTCCACCTCCACACATCGTCAAATTGTGGAAACAATTCCGTGAAGAATTGCCTTATTTGAATGAATTTAAAATTCCACGACATGTTGGAGTAACGCAGGGTTGCGCAGCCACTTTATTGGGGTTCTCAGAAGCTTGTGAATCTAGTTATGGTGCCGCAATTTATCTGCACGTTAGCTCGCCTACTGGAAACACTATACAGCTAGTCTGTGCAGAGTCTAAGGTCGCTCCTGTGAAAACGGTTTCAGTTGCGAGACTTGAACTTTGTGGAGCAGTTCTTCTGGCTAAACTACTTCGCATCGTTTACGATAATTATAACGTTCGCTATAAAATGAATTTGTATGCTTTTACTGACTCAAAGGTCGTACTATACTGGATTAAAAGTTCGCCACATCGCTGGCAAACGTTCGTCGCGAACCGAGTCGTCAAATTGACAGAGAATATCTCAGCTGATAACTTTTACCACGTCCCGGGTATTGAAAACCCGGCGGACTGTCTTTCCCGTGGTGTCTCGCCACGAAAGTTAATAGACCATCCACTGTGGCTCCGCGGACCGTGGTGGGCCTCGCTTGACCCCTCACAGTGGCCTATTAACCAAGCCAATTTGACACTCGATGAAAATATACCTGAAGAGAAGGTTACGGCACATCCGGTTATATACTCAACTTCGGAGTCTTTGATTTATTCACTGGCATTAAAGTTTTCAGACTATGAAAAACTTTTAAAAGTTATTGTGTTGATTTACCGACTTTTGAAAATTTTTCCGCGCCGCGACTCTTCACGCTCTCGTGTTGCGTGTTTTACCGCTTCTGACTTGGAATTTGCCGAAATTAAACTAATTCAAGTCATACAACAAAAATATTTCGCTGATGACATTTGTAATTTACAAAATAATAAAATATGTTCATCTGCTTTGTTGAAACTCAAACCCTTCTTAGACAAGGGACTTATTCGCGTTGGTGGTCGGCTCATCCATGCCGACATCGACTTTGAACACAAACATCCGCTTATTTTACCGCGTAAGGATCATGTCGTCAATTTGTTGATTGACTTTTATCACAAAAAATATTTCCATGCCGCTTCGGAATTACTGACATCTTTGCTGCGACAGAGATTCTGGCTACTGTCTGGTAGGAACATTATTAGGTACTGCGTTTACAAGTGCAATACTTGTTTTAAATTTCGACCGAAAACTCTATCTCGTCCCATGGCAGATCTTCCAGACATTCGTGTCAAACCAGTGCCTAAGGCCTTTTATTTCTGTGGATGCGATTACGTTGGCCCTATCCAGTACACGCCTATTAGACGTCGCGGAGTGAAAAGCGTAAATAAAGGCTACTTCTGCATTTTCACATGCCTAACAACACGCGCCGTTCACATAGAGGTTGCGACAGACCTTACTACAGTAAGCTTTTTAGCTGCTCTAAAACGCTTTCTGTCCCGTAGAGGCCCCGTTCAATGCATGTACTCTGATCGAGGTACAAACCTGGTATCGGCACGGTCTTATCTCCGAGAGCTCTATAGTTTTCTTGACAAAGAGTATCGACCCCGCTTCGAAGAAAAACTAGCTGAAAATCGAATTTCATGGAAGTTAAACCCCCCCGCAACTCCCCATTTTGGATCCTGTTGGGAAAGTATGGTGAAAGTGATAAAGAATCATTTTTTCAAAGTTATAGGACATCAAATTCTATCCTATGAAGAACTAGTAACAGTTGTCACGCAGATAGAATGCTTGTTAAATTCTAGACCGCTTACCGTATTGAGTTCGGATCCTTCTGAACCCTCCGCATTAACCCCAAGTCATTTTCTTCATACCGCACCTTTAAATTCGCTTCCTGCACCACATGTAGAGTTGGAAATCGGTTCTATCAGTCCGCAAGACAGACATACTTTGTTAGACAGACTGGTACAATCCTTCTGGGAGCGATGGAGGATCGAGTACTTGCATCAGTTACAAGTGAGACAAAAGTGGAATACTCCCTCTGTTCCTATTACACCGGGAGTAGTAGTGATAATAAAGACGGATAATGTCCAAGCCTGAGCTGGCCCATCGGTGTAGTAGAACAAATATTTCCTGGTAAAGACGGGATTGTCCGTGTAGTTTCTGTGCGAACTGCTAAGGGAACTTACACACGTCCAGTTGTGCGTTTGTGTCCGCTACCAAACCAATAGCAATACTTTTCCTTTGTGATCAAATGTACGAGTAGCTTGTAGTTAATTTTTGCTGTACATAATAATCGCTTTCTTCATAGAATTATATTGTAAATATTACCTTACCGCGTGTAGAGCTGTACTCATAGAGCTCTTATCGGTAAAACAGTGCAACAATTGCCTTAGGTTTAGGAAATAAAATGGAGACCATGCGATAAAACATAAAAATAATAAAGCGGCTAGAATTATAGATGGCGCCACCATTTCCCCCGGCCTTAAAGCATCGTCTTTAAAAGAAAGGTATATAGAGTATATAGAGTTGTAGAGCTAGTCTATTACTCTAATTACTTACCTATACTCTATATATAGAGTTGTAGAGCTAGTCTATTACTCTAATTACTTACCTTTCTTTTAAAGACGATGCTTTAAGGCCGGGGGAAATGGTGGCGCCATCTATAATTCTAGCCGCTTTATTATTTTTATGTTTTATCGCATGGTCTCCATTTTATTTCCTAAACCTAAGGCAATTGTTGCACTGTTTTACCGACGAGTGCTGCCACCTGATTGGCAGCGGACGTTCAGGCTTCGGAACTGACCCGAGACACGTCACTTTACTTCTGGACGCTAATTAAGAAAGAAGCATTGTGGAACCACCGCACCGTTTATGGACTCCCGCTTATAGTTGAGCCCTTCGGTTATCAAGAAGAATTCGCGAGTGTCGTTCTGGTGTCGATCCTCATATCATTTAGGTGTGTGAAGCCTCCCGGAGGTGGATAAAGGGACAATAAGGACTCGCAGTGATCGCTGTTACGAGACAAAGGCTAACGCGTGGCAGACTTCAGCATCTTCCAACGTCTAAGGTCAGTGCACGATTGCTTCCCTTGTTGTATTATATTTATTTATCTGTTGAGACCCTACACCTTAAATAAACCGCGATTTTCTACAGTCCACTAAAACGCAAGGATCGAGACCACACGGCGCCTCCACAAATTAACAGAAGGCAAGGGCGGATTTATTCTGCAAAGAAATTTCTTTCAGCCAACCAATGAGTAGCATAGCTGGGGAGGAGTTGGTAAAACAGTGTTGATAAGAGTTAGAGAGAGCACGACGGTCCCTTCTTAAAAACACTATACAAAGAGGCAGTTGTTCTGAACGTACGATAGATTAACCTGTTGAAAGCGTCATTAGCAACTCACCGCAAAATTATATCGTCTCCAGATTATCCATCTTTACTGAAAAAAAAGAGTATTCCATACCCCGTCTATCTTAGTAAAAACTACTTTTGCACAGCAGTTTTCAGAACATAATGTTTCCTTTATAACTACAACAGAGAAGTTAAATTCTGCGATATTAAGAGGGTAACTTTTTATCTCTGTACAAAATGCACATCATAATATTGTTTTCCTTCTTTTGGATAAAAAGTATGTGATAAATGTGTTTTAAAGCAACTTGCGGAAATAGTTTATCACATCACACTATAATATTATAAATGCGAAAGTTTGTGCGTGTGTGTGTGTGTATGTGTGTGTGTGTGTGTCTGTTGGCGGATGTTGTTCCGAAGTCGAACTGCACTGACTGTAAATGTGCGCGTATGGCCAGATCGATATGATGACAAAACCGAAGTCTATGTACGTATTTGCGTCTTTTAATCTAATGTAATATTGTTTACAATTTTTAAAGCGATGCATTTCGTTGTAGTCATAAAAGTAAGTATATAAATATTGACTACACACTCTACCTCGTTTATAACTTTATTGATTGATTTACTACACACTCTACCTCGTTTATAACTTTATTGATTGATTTACTACACACTCTACCTCGTTTATAACTTTATTGATTTGTTTTTTTACGTTATTGGTTAATTTTATTTATACAGATTCATATTTGCTTAATGACCGTAATAGGTATTTTATTGTTTTGTTCACTGGAACACCGGAACAATATTACACAATGAAAGTTTTTCCGAAAACCAATACCGTTTAGTTAACTTGTAATGAAAGCAGCCGTAACACAACATTACTAACATAAGCAGATGACCTAGCTGACAACAACACCTGGTGTCGACCGAGACGACGAAAAATGTCAGATTCATATGAGCGCGGTATTGCATACCTGGACGTGATTAAGTTTATAAGCTGATATAAGTCGACCCTCGTCATCAGCGAGTGATCAGGTGCTTTCAGTACGTGCGAGCCGCGCTGCGTTGCCAGAAACATCTTTACCCCTCTAAAACGTGCACCGTCACTATTCACTACGACGTAGTAAGTGCTAAGACTCCATAATGTTTTGTAGACCCGCTACATGACTATTCAGATAGATATGCGTGAAGGAACGCCAAAGTTTCAAATACAAGCCCAACATTTAAAAAAGTGCTATTAATTAGTTTAAAAATTATGCTTCTTTTAATATAGACTTATTTACAGGTAATTATTTTGTTAAGGTTAAGAGTACATAACCAACGAATGAATGTCAAGCTCCTGCTATTATCATCACTTGTCACCAGCCCTGCCCACACTCACTCACACTCACTCACACTCCCACACATACGGCCAGCTGTAGGGAGAAGGATTTTCTTACAATAAGTATTGTTGGATGATAATGGGGAGTAATGGACGTCACAAGATGTGAATTGTCCATTGAAATGTAGACTTATCTGCTTGAAAGGTTAATATACGTACTTAAAAAGTAGTTACAGTTAATTTATAAAATGAATAACGGTTACATTTCTTTTTAATTTTCAAATATATATATTAAACAAACGAGTACAGAAGCTTTAGGCTCGATTGAGATCGGGTGTGGGAACAGAGAAAATTGCCGAAATAGCTATTTGGCGGCAACAAAGGAATCCACCAACCTTGCGGTTTAGCGTCACTCCCTCCCGCCCTTCACTTGCCCTCACTGCCCCTCACTGAACGAGGAAGTACAAAATTAAAGCTATTTCTGTTTGCGAGATAGAATACTAGAGTAATCAAAAACTAGTTACGGGACGGCGCCCGGCGTCACATTAAACAAGTAATAAAACAGCTCGTGACTACAGTTAAAGGCGTGATGTTTTTAGGGTTCCGTACCCAAAGGGTAACCAACGGGACCCTATTACTAAGACTCCGTCCGTCTGTCACCAGGCTGTATCTCAAGAACCGTGATAATTAGACAGTTGAAATTTTCACACAAGATGTATTTCTGATTCTGCCTATAACAACAAATACTAAAACTAACCAAGTGCGAGTCGGACCTGCGCACTCCCATACAACAGACATGATTTTTTGTCGTTTTTATAGGTAAGCTTATACTGATACTCGGCCGGTTTTTCCTCTTTTGTTTGTTACCGAGTCTTCCCACGAGCCCCCTCTACACTTTGTATACATCGTGTTCCTTTTGATATCCCATAACCCCAGGGTATCAACGAGACCACGTATATGACCACCACCACCAATTCGCAATTTGAAAACAATAACCACATTCAAGTTGCATTACAAACGATATCTTTTAGACCAACAAAACAGCATACTTAGTGGCAAATCGTAAAATGGGCGATTAATAAACCTCTTTTATCTGATTTTCTATTTTTATCTTCTATTCAATTCAATTTTTTCTTTATGGCAACGGAAGCCGGTGTCGACTATTCTGCCAGTGTCACGTAATAGATTGCAAACGCACTATCCGATAAAATATACAAAAAAGAGGATGACCTTGTAGATGCTGAAACACACACAACATATAAGTTAGTAATAGATACTATACGTATATAATATAAATATGAAAGCTTATAAAAAAAGTTAGTCACACAAAAAAAAACTTAAATCCACCACCTATAATTTCATTTCATTTTCTCTCACAAATCTAATTAAAGCCCTTATAAGATCCTTTGAAAAATGAGAAATCATAGTAGAAAAGTTTGCAGGAAGTTGAATATTTATTTTTGGGAGTAATTTGTACAAATCAAAAGACTTCTGGTACAATTTACATTGGAAAAATATATGGTTAAGGTCACATTCGCAAAGCGAGTTGTCACGGATTCTGATTTTATGCAAAAATACTGGAGTACAACAAAAACCTAAGCGCAGCCTAATAATAACAGAAATAACGCGCTTCGAAACTTTTTTAAATTTAAAAAACCATGGCTCACATTGAACTACTGGTTGTCCCTGAGCATAGAAGGAACCTTTTCTTTTGCTACTCCTGTTCCAGTCTTCGTTCCAAGATGAATGAATGTCTGTTTTTGCAGTATTCATAAGGTCATAAGAAATATAAAAAATTTTGTATTTTGGATCAGTCTGATGAGTGCAAGCATATTTAGCTAAGCGATCAGCACATTCATTTCCAGATAAACCAGAGTGACTAGGAACCCAAACTAGGAACACATCCAGTTGCTTTTTAGCACATCTAAATAGAGCAGACTTGATTTCTAAAATTATTTTACTATTAGTTCTACTTTTAAATTGATTTTGTAGTAAGGCACTTAAGGAACTCAAGGAGTCAGAAAAAATCAACGATTTTTTGATGGAGTGAGCTTCAATAAAATTAATAGCCTCCAGTATAGCTATACATTCTCCAGTAAAAATTGACGTTTGAGGAGGGCATCTGTAAGTCAAGATGATTTTGGAACAGCTACCCCGGTGAAGCCAGAGTCTGAAAATTTTGAAGCGTCAGTATAAAAGGGATCCCATCCGACCCATTGGTTATTCAAGATATCCTGAAAATCTAAATTAGCAGAAGGAGAACCTTTACGAATACCAAACCCAAATAAAACATTCGGTTTATATTGCAAAATTTCATAATCATAATTAAAAATAGGAAATTTTGGAAAATGTATAATATGACCAGGAAGATTATTAAGCTTATGAAAACTTTTTAGTAATAAGGGGATGTCTTTATTGTTCCAATATGCACTGGTGCGACATAATTGGTCTAGGATATTCAGCTTTTCCAACAGGATATGCGAAGAAACAGAAGCTAATTTAAACAAAAAACGATCAGCAAGGAACTTCCTTCTTAGTTCATGTGGGGGATCTCCACATTCTACCTGTAATGCATTAACGGGAGAGGATTTCATGCATCCCGATATTATACGTAGGCTTCTAGACTGAAGTTTATCTAATTTTTGAAGTGCTTGTTTACTACATGGTTCAAACAAGAAAGTACCATAATCCATGATACTTCTAACTAACGCATTGTAAATTAATTTCAAGCAATAGGGGTGAGCACCCCACCAAACTCCTGATAGGGCCTTCAAAATTGAGATTACTATCGCATTTTTGTAGAATGTGATCTATATGGTAAACTCCGGATAATTTCGAATCTAATATTACTCCAAGGAACTTAACTTTATTTTTGAGTGGAACGGGAGCACCATCAATTTTATTTTTAATTCAGGGATTGTCCTTTTCTGGGTAAAAACAACAGCTGAACTCTTACAGGCAGAAAGGGAGAGATCATGATCAAGTAGCCACTGATTAAATGAATAAAGAGAAAGGTTCATAGACTCAGCAGCATCCAAGATTGATATATCTGAGACATACAGAGCTAGGTCATCGGCATATTGTAAAAGACGACAATTGGAGTTCAGAGATGAATTAAGATTACATGTATACAGGTTAAAAAGCAAGGGGCTTAAGACGGACCCCTGAGGTAGGCCTTTAGAAACATTGCTAGGATCAAAATGTTCCCCTGGTACTCTTAGTTGAACAGATCTAGACATCATAATATAACTTATACACTGTATCATCTTAGCAGGGACTGTCAGCTCTAGCAACTTATGCCTGAGAATAGAAAGATTGACACTGTCATAAGCTGATGATATATCAAGAAATGCTGCTGTTACTGACTCGTTTTTACTGAAGGCTATCCGAATATCAGTTATTAAGATCCCTATACTGTCCATTGTACCTTTGCCTTTTCTGAAGCCAAATTGTGAGGCAAGGAGAATGCCTCTATTTTCAACTATCCACTCTAACCTATTTTTAATAAGGTATTCTAATATTTTCAGAGAAACACATGATAAAGCGATGGGTCTAAAGCTATTAGGGTCATTTGAATCCTTACCTGGCTTAGGGATCGGAATTATAATTTGGGTTTTCCAGTCATCAGGGATAAAACCATTAATGAAGCAGATATTTAGTAAATCCAGAAAGTATTGCTGAAATTTAAGAATAAAATAAAAGAATATGGAAATCCATCAATACCAGGAGCGGAGTCATGGACTTGAGATAAAACAGTCTTAAGTTCGTCAAACGAGAAAGGAGAATCAAATGGGTCATTTGAAGGACTGATAGATGGAAAATTATTAGGAGTCGGAGGATCAGGAGGAGCAATCCTATCATAGAATGCTTTGGCAACCTCACTGGAAATAGGAGATATATTTTGAGGATTAAAACTGCGTCTATATCTATTGATATTTTTCCATACAGTAGAGATAGGAGTAAATGGAGAAAGGGATGTACAAAAAGCAATCCATCCAGCTCGTTTTTTCTTTCTCAAAGTACATCTGGATTTTGCCAAGACCTGCTTGTACTTAATTAGGTTTTCAATAGTCATGCATTTACAATATGTCTTTTCTGCCTCATTTCGAGCCCTGATTACCAAAGTACACTCACTATCCCATCAAGGTGGAGAACTTATCTTTTTAGACGCGGCATTCTTTAGTGGGAAACAGCTATCCGCAGAATTAGAAATAGCCTCAGAAAATTTAGAGTATGGTTCCAAGGGGTTTGCTATATAAAATACTGGCAAAGCTTCAATATTTCTATCTAAGCTTTCAGCAAAACGATTCCATTTAGAATCACCTGCTTTAGGTAGTCTATACTTAAGGAGTGGTTTGATATTTCTTGATGGTGTAAACCTCTGGGGCATTTTAATAATAAGAGGGTAATGGTCGCTTCCATGAGTTAAATCCCATCTATCCCAGTGCAATGAACATGCTATGTCTAATGAGCAGATAGTCAAGTCAACACAGCTTTTACATTGATCTGGTCTAGTAAGTCGTGTTGCTCGGCCATCATTTAGCGTACATAGATCCAAATCATCCAAAATCTCAACCAGACCACTGCCAAATAAGTCACATTTTTCTGAACCCCAACGATAATGATGACAATTAAAATCTCCCATTACAATAAAAGGACCCTGTAGATTTGAAAAAATGTTTCTTATAATAGCTAAAATATCATTTTTAGGATGAGCTATGTACATGGAAACAATTATAATTCCCTCCAGCCTAACAGCAACCACATTAATGTCATCACTATTAATGTCATCACTATTAATGTGCATAGGTACAATAAATATTATTTACAAATAATGCACAGCCACCATAACCATCAGATCTATCTTTGCGTATACATCTGTACTGAGGGACACGAAAATGCTGATTAGGTGACAACCATGTCTCTGAAACAGCAAAGGCTGCTGGGCTGAACTTACCCAGCAAATAAGAAATTTCTTGTTTTTTATGTGAAATGCTCCTCACGTTCCACTGTAAAAAGGTCGGGGGATTTGGGTGGGCCATACTGTGTGAGAGATAAAAGAGTGTTGAATTTTTGGGCAACGTGGTCAGGTAAATTTGGAGTGTTACTGATGAAGGAAGATAATGTACTTATTAGGAAATCAATAAGTTCCGAGGTTTTATCCTCAAGCTTTGGAGGAGCGATAGCACAGCCATTCTGAGATGGCTCATATGAATAGTTATTGAGGACTGAATTATGAGCCTGCCTATCAAACCCAGGTGAAAGAACTGGACGGGTGTTTGGGGAACGGGAAACGTTATAAGATAAGTTCCTAATGGGAGAGAACTGAGAGGAGGGGGGAGGATGATTCTGAGAGTAAAGAGATTGGGAAGTTTTGACAACATTAGCAAAGCTTTTCTTAACTGGAGTAAATTATTTACTAGCCTCTTGGAATGAGATGGAGTGTTCTGCCATGGCCGTCTTAATAGCTTTCTGTCTACCTAACTCAGAACAAGATTTGTTTGTGGCAAAGTGATTCCCTGAAAAGAGAATGCAGAATGCATCCCTCTCATCAATATTGCAGCTGTCCCCTGTATGGTTGTGACCACATCGGAAACAGCGAGGTTGAGATCTGCACAGATTTTTGGTGTGACCAAATCTGCAACATGTGAAGCATTGAACTGCTGGATGTGTGTAGAGTTCAACAGGTAGGGAAGAGTAGCAAATGAAAACCCTTTTAGGCAATAACTGTCCATCAAAGGTAACAACAGTTTGAGTTGGTTTCCATGTTGGTGTACCGTCTTCCATAACCTTACGGTTAATTCTTCGGACTTTTAAAATTCTGCCAAAGCCAGTGGGGACTTTCATAAACTCCATTACCTCTGAATCCGTCCAGTCACTAGGGACCTCACGGACTACACCCATTTTGGTAATGTTTAATGAAGGGATGGAGGCAGTAAGTTTGTTCCTACATAGCAAACTGTTTTCCAGAAACGAGTTAGCATCTTCTGGGGACTTAAATTCCACTGAAACCTTATTCCTGCCTACTTTCTTAATGCCATCCGGAAGTACATTACCAACATTGTTCTTTCAAAGCACAAGACCAAATTTAACTGGATGTAATGATGTCCCGGAGTCTCTGCTAGGTTCGCTGTGCGAAACATGGACAAGGAACGGAGCCTTATCCATGGCGGAATACTTCTGGCGACCAATATTTTTAGGGACTTTTGGCGTGGATTCATTTACTTCCCCATTTGTATCCTTCCTTTTACGATCTTGGCGAGACGATTCTTCCATGTTAGAAGAACTTGAACTTGGAAGAGTAACAGTTAATATGGTAGGGAAAACATTAGGGTCCGGAGGGTCCGGAGGTTTCAGATGGTTCTCGTCCATGTTTTGAGAAAATGAAATTAAAAAGCAGACTTACCAATATCTAATGGACGAGCACAACGACAAATACAAACAAAAAAGCATCCAAAAAGCCCCAAAAAAGTGAAAAACTTCAGATTTTCGGAAGAAAAAACGATCGCACGTGCACTCACTATTAACGCAACGCAGAAAGTCCTTTTTTTATCTTATTTGTGTACTTCATTTTTGTATATACTTTATTTCTGTTAATGTGTAAGTAACTTTTATGTATATTTACCTAACCGATCCCAAATGGCTAAAACTGCTTGGTAGTTACAAAATTAATTGATTGTTAATGTAAAATACCGTGTTCTATGTTTAAAATTTAATCTAATTTACCGACATAGATTTAACTAATGCATGGTACTAGCAGAATATCAGCGTCACAGAATATTCTGTGATGAATGCTGAGCCAGCGCCCTTTCTGCTGCTGTGAAACAAACATATTTTATGTTTTAATGATGTTGTTATTTTAATCATTCAAATGCTATTTAAATGTGTAAAATGTAGTAATGTATAATATATGTTGTTCTTGTTTTTTGTAATATTTTGTTAAGAGGTATGAATAAAGTTTTTTGTTTGATAAACACTTGTACTTGTCCACTTATTTATATTAATTTCCCTTACCGGTTTGGCCAAGCGATTCATATATTGTACGTAAACAACCAAACAAACCTTTGATAATGCTTTAACAGCGAAACCGGTAAGGGAAATTAATATAAATAAGTGGACAAGTACAAGTGTTTATCAAACAAAAAATGTTTCAAAAGTTCCACCAAGTGCCAACAATCACGAGCATCAACTCCATGAATAAAGTTTTTATCTATCTATCTATCTATCTATGAATGAAATAGAATGCGAAAAAGTTGTTATTTTTCATGCAAAATAATTCGATGAAAATGTGATTTTTAATGTAAAACACCTTTACGTTCTGACATAAAGGTGTGACAACGTCGCATTATCTTCCCTAAATTATGAATGATTGAACATAATTATCAATGAAAGTTTACCTTTTTTATCACAATTATTTCAATTTTTAATTTTAATTATGATTTATGATTTCTCCGAAAATACGCATTTTTTAACATATGTTTCTTTGACTTTTTATATTATTTTTAGTCATAAATATAATCTTATTATATCGGGTGTAAATAGAGTGCGACCATTAAATGAAACCACATATTCTACCGACCCTTACTGAACCACTTTTCCCAAGAGTCATTATACCCGCGGACACCCTTAGTTTAGGAAATAATTGAGTTCCAAAGAAAAACGCGTGAACCCTAACGCACCGACATACGGGCGAGTTTAGAGAGAGCGTCTTCCGTGAAACCTCCAGCTGTTTGAGGTTTTTCTGTTGCATCCTGTTTTTCTTCCCAAGCATCAAATATGTACTTGACTAAAGCAACTCCTTCATCTGTAGTTGACCTCCCTCTAGTAAATCCATATTGTTCACAATGAAGCAACTTATTTAAGTTAAAATGAGACAATAATTGATTTAAATTTATTTTTTCGAAAACTTTACTCAGAACTGGTAAAACTGATACTGGTCTATAATTAGAAGGGTCTTCATTGTCACCTGATTTAAAGAGGGGGATCAATTTACTCAACTTCATTAAATCAGGAAAGACACCATTATCTATACATTTATTAAAAATTAAAGCCAAATAAGGAGCTATTAAATCAATGACGGAACTTACAACTTTAACAGATAGACCCCATAAGTCTTCGGTTTTTTTTTTAATTAAGAGATTTGAATGCCTTTATAACAGTGAATGAGCTAATATACTTATAAGCAAATACAGAATGGCACTGTGGCACGTGTTCACTCAACAGATCTTGTGCAAGTAATGGACTTGAATTCAAATCTTTAGTTGTCAAGGAGGGGATGTCAGTAAAGAATTGCTCAAAGGCATTTGCAATTTTATTGTCTCCTTTAACAGTTTCATTGTTAATATTCAACTTAAGTTCATTATTTTGTCGTTTACTCTTACCAGTTTCTGTATTAATGATATTCCATACTGCTTTTATTTTATCCATACTGCTTTTATTTTTTATTGTTCTGGCAACTAACTGGGAATTTCAAGTATTTTGGAAAGTGAAAATTGTTGATGGTACTCGTTGCGCTTGCTTGCCCATACCGACCACTTTTACTATTGCACACAGAAACTGAATCAAGTTTATTAGACGAGTAACTACGTAGAGCATATAAGATCACTTTATTTATGCAGCCAAATTCTTACTGAAGACTCGATAAGTGATCAGTAACAAGGTTCAGTGACCCCTTTTGTGAAATTCGTAAATTATTCTTTTCTTGTTCCTTACAATCGCAAGCACAGCCCCGAGTCAATTACTATGGGACATCAAGATTTTATTTTGCGAAATTAGCAAAAAGTGTTATCGATCCGTGTTACTGATCACTTACCAAACCTCCAGTATGAGTTTGGCTGCATAAATAAAAGTCACCTTATACATATAAAAGGGAGGGCCTACGTGTAGGGTTTGGGTTGAAACCTCAGATTTCTGTGGTTCTCAGCGAGATTTTAGTTAAAAGAATTAAGTATTTTGTAATGATAAAATTTGAGAAATATTTCAAATCCGGAGAATTTCATGAATTCCATTTTATATTATTAGAATTGATGACCTTTTCACAAAAGTTCGCCGTGAGATAAAATTAAACAAGTGATTCTATTGTCTTTGAATTAAACTATCAAGTTGCCTTCGTAAGAACGTTTTCGAACATAATAATGGACTTTATTAGAGATAAATAATTGTTATCTCTTAGTTTTTTATTTAGTAATATTAATAACAATTTGAATGAATGAATAAATTTATAACTCATGAAGTATATGGCTACACAAAATTTAAGGTGTTACAGAATAATATAAATGATAATCTATATTTATACCGACCGATATTGAAAGAGAACGCAGGGCGTTGGCGGTGAGGAGCAACATGCTGGCCCGCAGGTTCGCCCGATGCACAAAAGATGTTAAAATAACGCTATTTAAAGCAGATTGCCAATCGTTCTACTCGAGCGGCCTGTGGGTTAAGTACACGCAACGAGCCTACAACGTCCTGCGTGTGCAATATAACAACGCCTTCAGGATGCTGTTGCGGCTCCCGCGATCCTGCAGTGCATCTGGTATGTTTGCGGAGGCGCGTACAGATGATTTTTATGCCATAATGCGCAAGAAAACTGCCTCTATGCTACTCAGATTACGGGGCAGTGGCAACGGCATCTTAAAGATGATTGCGGACCGAATGGATTGTCCCATCCAAAAGTTCTGGATAGAACGATCCATTGGGTTATTTAAATAATAAATTTGGTTCATGTTCCCTTTTTTTTTACTAACCTAGTTTTAAGCCTAACACTAACCTACTTATGGATTTTTAATCTGAAAATAAACAGTCATTTATTTATTTATTTATTTATACTAATAATAAAGTAGTTAAAAAAGTCGTGTATGTACATAATGGGTTATTAGTATTGTAATGAGACTAAAAATACAAACTTTTGAAATTTTGTCTGTCTGTCTGTCCGTACGCACGTTCCGTTTTAATTCGAGAACTACACAACGGATTTGGATGCGGTTTTTTTATTATCATCGTACTGACCCTGGTTAAAAGATAAGCTATAAAGAGTGTTAATAAAATAACGCCCGAGCCGAAAACGGGACAAAGACTGACTAAACGCTGGTGAAGCCGTGGGCAAAGGCTGTAAATTATAAAACGAGTTTTTTTCGATAATTTCGGCCTCTTCTATGAGGTGAGGCCGTCATCATTTGACTGATGAATGATGACATACTCAATAATAATGAACAATAATACTTCGGTAAGGGTTCTCTATTTAAAGTTACAGGGAAGTTTTCCTTGAAGGGTTGCTTCACTTTAATATGGATACAAATAATTAGTTTTTCCGATTTAGCCGATGTTAAAGGTCTTTTATGTTCCCGATATTCTTATTCAAGACTATTTGTTTTACCAGTATAATATATTTTTTAATTTAAATTCTTCATAGCGAATTAGTTCGGAAGAGTTTTATGTATTTGCAGGTGTGTAGCAATAAAATGCTTAGACGTACATTGCAGTAGTAATACATTATAGTTACATCATACATATCGACCTAGCTACCAAATGTTACTGACTTTTTACTTTAAGATAAACAGATCAACTATGAAATACAGCACTAACTCGTATAGTATAACTTAGTATACATACAACTTTATGCTTAGATCTGTAATTTTTTTATAGTGTGTAAGCAGGGATAATTAATATGCATTTACAATGAATGAACTGATATAATAATGAATAGACAATTACATGCAAATACACACAGGAGAAAACAACCAATCGCTTAGCGTTAGCCATATTAATACACATATTCTGAAAAATATTGTGTTTAGTATTTTCCCCTTCATTGCTGACAACAAGACCAGAATTAATTAATTTATTAAAATTTTCAATGAGTTTTTTTTTATAAATGAGGTAATGTTTATAAAAAAGGGGTATATTTTATTACACATCAAAAATATTAAATGTCCATCAAATGCAGCGCAGAAGTGAGCCGGTAGGTTAGGTTAGAAGGTTAGGTATGGCGAGTCGCTGAACGTTGTGAAGCGACCGCTATACGTAATCTTCATGAAACTTTTTTATGACAACCCAGATATCCCTCAGCGTAGCAGATTGTGGCTCCTTATCGACACTCTGACCTTTCTATGTGCAGTTTGTATTCTTGGTAGAACATTGTTGTGATAAGAAAACACTTGTACTTTTCCACAGGTCCCGGACATCTAGCAACAGAAAGATTGTTTAAATAAATAATTATATATAAAATTATGTAATTAAAAAGCCC
The DNA here is from genome assembly GCA_910592155.1 of Ypsolopha scabrella. Classification (NCBI taxonomy): domain Eukaryota; kingdom Metazoa; phylum Arthropoda; class Insecta; order Lepidoptera; family Ypsolophidae; genus Ypsolopha; species Ypsolopha scabrella. Next base: position 32,224,653 of record OU342962.1, on the reverse strand, counting down.
CTGATGATGCTTATATAGTGAAACCGGTTGGGTAGTGTAGAATTAAACATTATCTGTGGAAAAGTACAAGTGTTTTCTTATCACAACAATGTTTGATAAATTCCACCAAGTGCCGACAATCTCAACTATCAACTTCCTTCTTGGTAGAACACTAGATAATAAGCATTTTTGATATTTTCTGTAATAAAAATAATAAGGTAGCAAGACAAGTAGTTTCAAATAAGCCGCAATTCGATTACTCAAGATCGGATGTTCTTAGAAAGAGACAGCCATTATACTAATCGCCACGCTACCGAAAGGGACAGAATACGAGCTACATACAGCAACAGACACAGTCCGGCGTTGACGTCGAGGATGATTTCCGCATTGGCAATACATTATAAGCCTAATTTATCCATCCTAATGTTCAACTCGAGTAGCGATTCCGGACTGCGAATCGAAATATCTCAGATGGAAACCATACTGCACTTTAGTGTTGACGCATAGTATGGATTCTGGAACACAGCGTCGCGTTAGCGTATTATAAAACATCTTGCTGTTCACGAGAGCGCGTTTAGTAGTAGTATGACGCGGCGCGTGCGGCACCGCGGCTCTGTAGCTGGGTGGGGCTCGAACACGCGGCCTGCCCACTACCGACCTTGTCGCAGTACTTGCTACACGAGCGCCCAGCGCTAGACATACTGGTAACATTGTCTACTCTGTCGCAGCCTCCCGGGACCGGCCCGCGCGCTCCCCAAGCTCCGCTCTACTTTACCATTATATAGACATCATCGACTCACACTGAAGCCCATACGTGTGTCGACCCTGTAGGGTGACTCACTTCATGCCGTTATTTCCACTCATAATAGTTAATGTTAGTGCCGAATGGGTACGAGTTACCATTAATGCGAACCGCTGGTGTAACAAAGGCCCAGACAAGTATTTAATCTGATAAATAATGACATTATCCAATAAAGGAGGAATGCGTCTCGTAAATCACGACATTATGACAGTTTATGTACGAGTTATATGCCCTATCAAACGGCCCGAGAAGCGATAAACCGGGATACTTGAGAATAACAATACTTTATCTTCGTAGTAGGTACGTGTGGGTACCGTCTGCCATTATGTATACATTCGATATTCAGGTCTCAGAACACAATCACGGGATCAATAACACAAACAGCGAACTGCGATTTCATTGTGACATGCGGAGACTGTTGTCCCGTGATTTAAACAGTTCCCTGATTCTAAACCATCGCATAGATTCAAACAAAGATCAACAAAGATTATTATTTTAGTAGAGCCTGCCGTCAAACAATACGTATAAAAATACAACGTTATGCCTAATAAATTAAAACAATTAAAGAACAACTTTTTTGACGACCGTTGAAACCACATTCCATCTTCTATAACACGAAATAGAAATATTAAAATATTGTCTTATGCAATATAAGTATATTACAAATAAATTTCATGTAAACAATAGTAGTTTATGAAACTGGTACATAAAAAGGTTATTAAAAACACAAGTGTCAGCTTTAAAAACGAGCCGTAGGCGAGTTTATTAATAGAACACGAATGTTTTAATATTTAGTTATGTATAGTTTCATACACTACTTTATTTAAACTCATGCCTACTAACCTGATTTCATAATTTTTGTAAATTTGTCGTTAGCCATTTTTGATTATTCTTGTAAAAGTTTGTTCTAAAAGTGTTCGTAATTTCCGTCATTATTTCCGGAATGTCACCATGGAATCAAATATCATCACCATCCCTTCTGTCAGTAATTTTTGGGCAAAATAATTCTTTCGACCCATAAAACCACACTTAGTAATAAATAAATTTCCTCGAAAACTATGGCGCAACAAACAGTTCATCCATTGACAGACATAGGTGAGACATAGTCCAAAGAGAATGTAAACAACCGAGTCCAACGCGCCGTAAGTCATAGACAATACCTGGCCGAAAATAAAGTTGGCTGTAACCTCGTTACTGTTTTGTACGTATTGGAGAACATTATATAAAAACCTCATTGGTATTTGATATTAAACCTCACAGATGGCTGTATGGGCTAAGTTCTCTTTGATTTTAGTGAATCTCTCATGACTTACTGCAGCTTAGTATGGGATGGCGCTGCTAAAACGCATTTCATTCAGGTAGAAGTAGCACAACGCTCAGTCCTAAAATTAACGCACAAAAAACCATTTCGCTATTCCACCGATAAACTTTGTGAAGAAATTGGAGTTTTACGTGTCCGTCAGCTGTATGTCTTAAAAACTGTCCTTGTTGCACATAAAGGTATATTCACAGAGCTAACCTTCGCGAAGAGGCCCTAAATTAGCGACCCCATTAAGTCGGACCAAATTTGACCACTGTTTTCCCTCATTCCTATTTCCGTTCCTCTTTGCTAAATTACAAATTACACTCAATTTAATGTTAGAAAGACCGTCACAAAATTTCTATCCAATTTAAATTATGATGATACCGAAAATTTATTCCATATTATAAAATAGTTTTTGTTATTTATAATATTTATTTATGTATTTATTTTGAACTTTTATTTGTTTGTTATATTACATTTTTATTTATAAATTTGCTGTAGTAGACTTAAGAACCTGTTTAGAATTTGTGCTGTGACAAGGTAAGGTCCTGACGGGAACGGAACGGGAAAAGGTGGCGTCCAACAACCGTCGAGCCACAGTCCGACGTACAAACCTAAGCTCATTTACACTCACATATATTTTATAAAAATATAACAGGCTTAATGAGTCATTACAAGATTAAATTAAGAGTATTCTTAGATGAGACAAACACTCTAGCACAGAAATCAGAACTTTCGTCTATTTTAAACTCGTTCATAAAAAATAATTAGCCTAATTCAAGAAATGCGTACGTCGTTCACAGAATATAGATTACGTGAATGATGATACAACCTGCTTGAACAGTAATACTTTGAGGTGTTAGTTTCTTAGGGTTCCGTACCCAAAAGGTAACCAACGGGACCCTATTACTAAGACTCCGCTGTCAGTCCGTCTGTCCGTCGGTCACCAGGCTTATCTCATGAACCGTGATAGTTAGACAATTGAAATTTTCAAAGATGATGTATTTTTGTAGCCGCAATAACAACAAATACTAAAACTGGCCAAGTGCGAGTCGGATCTGCGCACTCCCATATGACAGACATGATTTTTTTGCCGTTTTTATAGATAATGCATGAACCGTGATAGTTAGACAGTTGAAATTTTCACAGATGATGTATTTCTGTTGCCGCTATAATAACAAATACAAAAATCGGCCAAGTGGATCCGTGCGCGAGTGGCTAGCTAACAAGAGGACAGCTCGCAGACAGGCACTATCAAGTGGCCTGGAACCGATTGATGGCGTTATATCCATCCCCAATTGCCGGGACTTATATAAAACAGCGACGTCACTGCTCCGAAGATTTCGGCACCGCGCTCACCAACCCACCTGCCCAACGTGTGTGAGTATGGGTATTTCTTCCAAGAGGACCGCCAAGAGTGGTAAAATCTTGGAAAGGGCTATGTCCAGCAGTGGACGAAAAAGGATGATGGATGAGTAGTACGTAAATCATAACTTTACGTAATTTCTGTTCACATTATTTAATTCTGTTAACTGAATGGAACCCTCAAGGCGTGAGTCGTACTCTCACTTCACTGATTTTATTAATAGATTATTCGTAGTTTAATCCTACAAACAAGTAGAATTATTTATTAAACTCTAAAGTATTTTTGTCATTTTTATTGTAAATAGACAGGTCCCAAACTACATTATCAAACTGAACAACCTTCCTAAACAAATATACCGGCGGAAATTAAAAAATCTTTTCAAGTTTCCTTATTCATTGTCAAAAACCTACAGTGGATTTAGGACACAATCGTTTCTGCGTCCGTCCTGATGTAACGACCAAACTGAGCGATCCGCCCGCCCGTGTCCGCCCGCCGCCCGCCGCCCGCGTTTTACGGGTTCCCAACGCTGCGCCACGTTGCGTGAGCATGAGCAATGACTCGCGCATCGTGCACTGGGCGCTTTCAGAACAAACGTCCACATGGCGGATAAAACCCAGTGGCGGGCATCTTCATTCCAAAATAGTTCTCATTCTCATTCTTTATTGTACACAAAAATACGCAATTACACAAGTTAAAAATTAAAATTAGTGTACAGCGGTGAGCTTATCTCTATGAGATATTTCTTCCAGCAAACCGTAAAAAGATAAGGAATACATAAAAAAGGAAAACAGTGATCATATGTGTACATACTTAATTCAAATTAAAATATTTTTACGTTACATTTTACATTAAATAAAAAAGACTAACTTTACTTTCTACAATCAATCAATCAATCAATAGCCATTTATTCAGACGAAATTGTTTACATTTAGAATAAAATTAAAGTATGATACATATATATTTCATTTTTTTTTTGTTTTTGTTTATTTAGGTACTGCTGTCTGTTTGCTTTTTGGCAAAGGCCTCCCCCAACCTCTTCCACTCCCTTCTATCCTGTGTCAGCCTCGTCCATGTTCCACCAGCCTCCTTTTACATGTATATAAATATAGATAAATGATGGATAATTACAAATTACAACTATCAAATATATATTAATACATATAAATTAATTAATAATAATAATAATAATAAAGTATATATATATATATATATATATATATCATAATAATGCATAAAATAATTCAATGATTTGATAAATGCTCTTTTATTTTATTTTTGAATGAGGAGATAGTTACGCACTGACGCACAGTTACTTAGTCTCAACAACATTAGCTATATTACTTTGGAAAAAAATCTGTTTTGACAGCACTAAAACTAAAATTAAAGCCTTCAGAATCTACTTTAATTGTCCCTATGAAAAATAGGACGTCGACTAATTTCAATATATTTTGATAATATTACGTGCCACAAATAACTTTATTTACTAGCACTCTCGTGTAAATATTTAGGTATTGTTCGCAGCGACACAACTGTGAGTAACTTAGTAACCTACGCTTAAAGTAAAATACGAGTATGGACTACTTTTACATAAAAGCGGAATATCCCTCAGTCACTCTTGTCGAAATGCGACGTATTACGTTAATACCTTCTAAGAAAGAATAATTTGTAATTCAAATTATAAAAGTGTGATAAAATGTTATTATAGTTTGTAACTCTCTCAACACGGTGTCAAGCCGTAGACAAAATACGAGTTAGTATCAAAGTTTCTAGGGAATTCACTAGAATTCACCTAAACTTTACGAAGTGTAAGATAAAAATAAATCATTCTTTGAATCCAGTCCATTTAACTCGGTAAATGATGTTATGGAGAATAGCGTTTCTTTAAGAGAGTCATTTTCTCTTTTAAATGGTTATAAAACATGGGGACTATATTTCTGCATCTTATCAAAGTTTATATTTGTCATCAACTTGTACTGTCTAATTTAGAATATAGGTTTTATATAATAAAAATATATAGATTTTTAAGAATATAGATTTTTTATTTAGTTTAGTTTACTTTTATTAGAGATTTGTCAAGGATTTTAGGTTAGTTTTACCCTTTTAATTTGGGTAAGCTTTAAATAAAAACTTATTTATATTCCTATCCCCATGAAATTCATATAAACAACAAAAGTGTCTCCATGTATGAATTACCAAATGAATGTGGATTTGCATCTCAAATGAAAAGTAGATTATCTTAATTATCATGGTTGAATAAAAACTTTGTCATCAAAATAATAGATTTATCCCGATATAATAGTTTCAGAATACTGTCAGCAAATAAATCGTATAGTCGTAAACATCTTACAAATTATTTTGTCAAAAATAAGTGCAACCATGAGCGAAAAAAACAAGAGCGTGTTAGGTTTAGATGTAAACAAATTCGAGAGCCAAGCGAAGCGGAGCGGCGCGGCCTCCTTGCTTTTAACAGAAAGTAAATTGTAACAAAAGTCGCAGTTAATTTCTCGGTAAAGATGATAGTTTTCACATAACTTGATTATGCAGTTATGAGGGCAAACCTGTAAAAACTTGGTTTTTTTGTGTTCCTTACCCGAAGGGTGCCAAACGCGACCCTAGCTATTACTAAGCCTCAGCTGTCATAACATTCTTTCAGTCTGTCACAGGGGTCTACAGCTTCAACCGTAGCAGGGTGGCAGTCCGAGGGGAGGGGGGGTCCATTCACGTCAACCTCGAAAAATCCCCTAAACAAATAAACTACTAACTGCTAAGTAAGCTATTAAGGTCTAAGTAGAAATCTTCAAAATGACGTTAAAAAAGTAATTCAAACAGTGCAAAATTTGTTTCAACTGTTTTACTGTTAAAGTTGGCCTCTTGAACTGTACTTGAGCCTAGATGATCCCCCAAAATCTTGAGCTGCGACCGCGCCTCAGGTAGGAAATATAAACTTTCACAGAATACGTATTACTATGGCTTCTATCACGACAAATTTAATGAAAATTGAAATTTTAACCCAAGGTCCCTAGTGTTAACCATCTGAGATGACTTGACTGACAGCTCTTCCCGAGGCAACAGATGGCGCTTAGAGTAGGATTAATTAGTAAGATGATAGATGGCGCTAAGATTGTAAAGGCGGGCATTCGTAAATTTTGTTATGTACCATAATGTTTTTAGGGTTCCGAACCCGTAATATGTGGTGACATGAAACCCTTTGTGCGCGAGTCTGACTCGCACTGAGCCAAATTTTTATTTGATACTTGACAATATAAGGTGACTTTGGTTGATATATCCAAATTCATATTGGAGACTCGGTAAGTAAGTAAAGGATATATGAATATAATTTGCAATATTCCGCTAGACAATTCTTGTCGTGCTATTCAAAATGCAGACTCGTGCACCGCCCGCCCGCCCGCATAAAAACATGCAACAAGTGAAGACGAAAACATGCGTAACAATGGGGAGTGTTTTCGTCTCCCCATTTTCCCCACCAAACAACTAATCAGGCCGGTGTATAAAAGGTGAGTTTTGGTCGGCGGCTCGTCACTAGCTGCTGAGCTGTCGGGCGAACAACATCAGTTGCTGCGGAGCGGCTGGGCGAGCAACACATCAGTTGCTGCGGAGAAGCCGGGCTAGCAACACATCCCGAGGATGCCTCGTTCAGAGGCGAAACACGTGTCGATAAGTTTTCTTGCTTGTTATTTAAGATTGCTTTGCTTGTATCGCTTGCTTGTTGCATGTTTTTATGCGGGCGGGCGGGCGGTGCACGAGTCTGCATTTTGAATAGCACGACATGAATTGTCTAGCGGAATATTGCAAATTATATTCATATATCCTTTACTTAGTGATGGACTTCCGCAAGGTAACGCCTATTTCAATTAATCAACTCGGTAAGTAGTCTGAACCAAGGTTCAATAACCCTTTTTTCGTAGTACGATAATTTTTTGTGCCTCTATACTTGTTCGAGAACAACTTCGACTCAAGTATAGGAAGTCTAAATTTTATTTTGCGTATTTCACGAAAAGGGTCATGAACTTGGGTCCCACTTACCGAGTCTCCAGTATGAATTTGGCTATATCTAACAAATTCACGTTATAAAAGGTCCTACAATGATAATATATGATAAGTTAAAATAATTCTAGGGTAGAAGTGTGTATCTTTAACTGATCTATCACATTCAAAATTAAAATAATCTTTGGGGTTTATTTTTATTCTTAACACACTGTGACAGACTCAACTGACTAAATTTCTATGGAAAGGTGAAAAACAGCTTGTGTAAAAGTTACATATTATTTTCTCTGAAAATTAGGGACACCCCAATCATCGCTTGAATTTGTTTCAGTATAAATTTTAGGCGCGTGAATATTTAATAACGGTTCGCACTCACTTTTTTAGGGTTCCCTAGTCAACAGGGAACCCTTGTAGTTTCATCATGTCCGTCCGTCTGTCCGTTTGTCTGTCAGTCTGTCCGCGGCTTAGCTCAGAGACTCTTGGTACTAGAAAGCTGTAATTTGGCGTTTCCCACCCATGGTGTAGGGTGTCGTTGGATAGGTCGGTCACAAATATCGCGGCTGTGTGAAAACCACTTTTCAATTCAGGGATTCGTTTGCAAAATATTAAGCTCTAAAGTGCAGTTTCTTTTGTTAGGGTCAAGCCCCCCCCCCCCCTGCCAGCTAAACGATTGGGAGCAGCATATATAAAGGAGTATAAAAAAACAACTAGGTAGGCTTTACAAGTTAACGAGTAATAGTCGACCAACTTAATTTATCAAAATGATAAGTTTCTTATTTTTATTCGAATCATTTTAGTTTTTAACCTTTTTAATGGTTAATTATAATTAATAGCTAAATAGTAATTATCATAAGTATAATAATTATCATTTGTGACCGTCCTTTAAATAATTTAATTGAGCAGACGTGTTTGATTTGATCTCTAATTATTTCACATCAGAATACGTAGCTAACTAGATTATTACCACTTCCGGCGAGCTGATGAGATGATTATACCTATCTACATACAATATAGTCGTAATATGTGCCAGAAGTAAGTGGGCCAGTGAGAGGTAGCTCCAACCTCGACCGCCACAGTATCTCACATTAATGTGTACGCGACCCTCATTTGGAGAATTTGTCAACAAATTATATCAACTCGGTGGATCGTGGGGCGGCTTCGTCGGCGTGCCGCAAACGGAAAATTATTATTTAAATCAATCTTAGATACCGAAAATCCCTTGAAATTTACATGTCAATCTGCGTACAAGAATCTATACCTTCATAAATAATAATTAAGGTAAACGTATGATGTGATTTAAATATGTATATTGAAGTTGGATTGCAGAATCAGTTATTTTACAAAACCACCATTTGTTTAAAATTGAAATTGAAATTGAAATTGAAAAATATTTATTTATCACATAAAAATACAAAAACAAAAACATGCAAAAGAAATACAATACAGCATACAAAAAATAATAATCATACTTATTAATAAAACATTTCTATTGAATTTACACGTCATAATTGTGATAAAAAGGGGCAGACTCAGCATCTGCTGTGAGCTGTAGATCAGCAACACAACGCTGGTTTTCAGACTGTCCCTTTTTTAACCCTAAATTAATTTTCAAAATGCAGGTACCTTATAAATATAACATGCAACATTTTCAGCCAGGAATAATCGTTGATTATATAGCAGTATTCTAAAATTAAATTAAATAGCTCAATTAGTTTATAAAAAAGCTCCCTGGTTGAAAAAAGCTAAATGACTTTCAACTGGATTGTCATAACGTTACATTCAACAATAAAGCTACGCACGTAGATGTCATAATTTTTTTTTCAACAGAAATTCTAATATAGGGGCGACAACGACGAGCAAAGCAAAGTACTGTTTTTAACAAAATTTCAAATTCGGTAAACCGTTTTACAACACCTCTAAAACTGTTTTATAACACCACTAAATTTTGACCCGCCCGCGCCGCATTGAATAACGCACAATGTACAATCCTGTCTGTTGTTTTGTAAAAAAGCTAAACGCTGTTTTACAAATCCGAGTTAATTTGTAAAACAACTAGATGTTTTGTAAAAGAGCAGATTTTACCACCCATCTGCGACATGCATATTACTGAAGCATTGTATAAAGATCTCTGAACGGGAATTCGATCTCGTTTCCATACACAACAATGTGATATGTTTGAACATTCATAGTTATGTTGCTGCCATGACAATTCATATTTCGGAAATTTGACATTATCAAACACTATTCTATTTCACTAAAAGTTATTATTATTTACAATGTTACAATGAGTGCAGAGTTCTGGTAAATGATTTCCCAATCAGCTAAGTCTTGAGCTTAAGCCACAGACGGACAGACTGTACGGAACACAGGTAGCACTTAGTTTTATAGTAAGCAATGATACAACGCGGTAAGTGAACCTGAAGCCACAATTAAACAAAGCAGCTGAATGTTTCATTACTGAACCCACTTCCACAAAAGGATTTATTTTAATACCAAGCTTTTATTACGCCATTAAATTCATCATTAAAGCTTTCTAAGGTTCATAAATATGTGAGAACAGTGTTGTGGGGTGTGAAATCCTTCTTTTGGGGTAAAATATCAACCTCTAAACCGTACCCAGTAAATATTATAATGTTATGGAACAAGTGATAAGAAAAATGTTTTCGTAATGTCTGGCCAATTTCAAAAATGTCTAAGTGATCGTGATTTTCCGTATGTCATTACTTCCCTATAATTGATCCGTGTACGCGACACTATCGGTTTTTGTTATAAAATAGTGTGTTCTTTTCAAACCAACGGGTTCGATTCTTGGCTAGGAAAATATTTTGCAGTTCATCAAAATCGGCCTCGAAACTCTTTTAAGCATTTTACGACATTGCCTAACCTAAAGTTCAGGTCCACTTGAACAACAAACCCTATATACACGCGAATAACCACTGATCTCACTAATCGCGAAATCAAACTTGAAATTTGGCAGTATAACTATCACACAAACAGGCACTCGCTAAAAATGATTTTGTAGCATTCAAATCATAATTCAAGTGCGGTACCCCTGAACGCGGGCGGAGTCAGCGCATTGAGTTGTATGGAGGATTATCTCTATTTATCTTAGTACGATAACGTTATCGAGAACAGATATTTGTTGATGGCTTCACAGGTTGGAGCTAGGGGCCTGCCCAAGCCACGAATCCTAGTTACACCACGGGCGGAGCCGAAGCCATTGAAGCTAGTCTAGTAAAAATAGAAAACATTTCGTTAACATGGAGGTTAAACGATGTTACTATTTTAGTCAAGAAACATATTTTGTTTAATTTATTTATTACACTTAATGTACATTTACACAAAACATAACACAGGATATTAAATAATAATTTCATATTGTACAAAGGCGGCATTTTTTTGCTAATAGCAATATCTTCCAGGCAACCTTTGGGTGGAAGAGAAGATGTGAAAGAAAAATATAAAGGGGACCATGTAAATGTAAAATAAACTAGAGTAAATTGCATAGAGTTAATAATGAGTAATGCCTAACGCTATAATAAACGAGTACATGAACTTACACAAAAAAATATACAAAGAACAGATATACACACATAAATTCACACATTTATAATAAATAGATCATGGATAGTTTTGCATTGAATCAACATAATAAATAAATAAAAATAAATAAACATTAGGAGTCTAGCTCACTGAGGTAGTAAGCTTTAAGTTTAGCTTTAAATGTGTTTAAAGTATGACACGTTTGAATGGATTCAGGTAGGTGATTCCATAGTCGAGCAGCATGCACAATAAAAGAGTCTGAGTAGAAACCAGTTGTATGTGCAGGTATCGATTAGTTCTTGTGGTTGACAGGGCGTTGCAGTCTGCCTCGATCAGATACGAAAGTAAAACGATCCTGTAGATAATCAGGTGCAGAAACATTGTTAAGAATAGTGAAGAGAAGAACAAGGATGTACGTATTTCTACGAAAACGAATGGGGAGCCATTTCAGCTGTGCAAAATTCAGAGACATGATCATATTTACAAAAGCCAAAGATAAAATGCACAGGTTTGGAAGACGCTCAAGCTTGTTAACCAGCTCTACAGTGAGATCAAGGAAGCAGGAGTCAGAAAAATAACAACCAAATTCTTTACAGTTTCAGTGAATAGAATGGTGATGTTATCAAATATTATATCAATTGTATCACTAATATTTACTTTGGAAAGCATTTATGAACTATATTATTGTATTTTTTAAATATGTTACTAGAATCTATATGTGGTATTCCAACTTTTCGTATATTATATCTTCTGAGAATCTTTAATAGCAATCTAATTGAGAAAATTCAAAGTAAAATATTTTTCATTAAATATTTTTCTGAACTCGCTGCGAGAGAAAATTAATTATCTTCAATTTAGAGCTAATTTTATATCGATAATATACCAATTCGTTCACAAATAGCTTCGTTAACAGCTGTGCTACGGGGGCGAGCGACGGTGGGCGGGCGGCGCGGTGACAGGGGCGGGGGCGGCTCCAGCCAAGGGTGAAGCGGATTAAAATATTTTAGTCGTTTTTGATGTCGATGTGATGTCGTTAATAGAAATTTAAAAGAACATCTTTTTTCAAAGTTGTGGTTACAAAAATTATAATAACGAAGCTTGTTTGATCAGTTGCTTAATTTTAAGGACCGAATATTGGATAGAAACTTTTATTTCTAGTATTAAGTATCGTAGCTTTTCTGAAGTAATTGTTTTATTTTTCCTTACCGCCATTAACTAAATGTTACCAATCGATTTCACCACTTTATAGGAACCGTTTCTTTAATCGGTATATTTTTTTCAATCTACAATTAGATAAAATACGTTTAGTTATAATAAACGGTTACTGTATCAATAAAGATTCCAAGAGTTTCATTACGTTCATATCGTAGCTACAGCCACGTCCGTGCTACGTGTTACAACGTCACGCAGCATCTCGCCGCAAACGAAGTGAATAGTTCTAGAAATTAAAGTTACAAGTAAGTAGAATCACGTACAACAGTACTTGAGTATAAATAAAATCTCTCTAGATTAAAGAAATAGTTTGGAAATTGTTTAATTTGTATATATTTGTTGTAACCAAACGTTCTTTAAGCTGAGTGCTATGTGAACGCGTTTTGCTGTGTGTACACTTTTGATTGTCAAAGGGATTACACAAAAGGGATACACATTAAGTCCCATTAAAATAACTTTAATTCGCGATAGTGAGACCGATAGTGTGCGCGAGGTTGGAGTCTACATACCTAAACTTGGCTGAACCCCCTCCGATTGAGACGTGTACCGAGGCAGCCGCGCCAGGTGAACAAGAACGACCTGACACCGCCTTTGGAGTACGTTGAATAGGATCAGTTGGTCAGGTATCCCTTGGTCCAAATCTCCTCCTAATCACCTACCAACAAGACACCAGCTGCGGCCCATATGAATTGGTAAGTTCTTATAAATTCATAAAACAGAAATAACACAAATTGTGTACCCACCTACGTTTAGCTGCTTTTTTTTACTTTTATGGTTGAGTGGTACAGCGCTCGCCTGCTAACTCAGAGCTCGGTAATAGTGTGTGTGCTTCAAACGGCACGTTAAGCTGTTGGTCCATTTGTGCCCCAAGTATGGCGATAGGGGCCACCACACAGCACGTTGGGAACGTATATAATCACCGGTGAAAAGCGGATGTACCAGGTATGGACACTTGTCGACAAATGAGAACCCTGATGGATCTCTTACTAAACCTTACTAATACGATGCCGTGTTCGACGTGAATACACCATATATATACTGTAAAAGCTCTAAATATGTTTTATTTTAAACATATATATAAAGTGAAATTATAAATATGTACACAAATTTAAAGAAATAATAATAATAAAATTGAGAAAAACATACTTACAGAACATTAACTAGAACTGGCTTAGGAAATGGTAGCACTGCATATAATGTTGCCAATGGCTCACGTAGCATTCACCCAACTAGGCATGTCTTTTAAGTTTTGTCGTTTGAAGAAACAAAAACAACTGGAACCTAATAGTACTTTTTATTGTTTTTCAAAGTTTTCTCCGCGTAGTTTACAACACTTTCCCATTCGCTGGAACCAGTTATTAAAACATTTATTCCACTACAAAGTGGGGAAGTGTTCAATATGGCTGATTTGAAAGCGTCGACTGCTTCTTCACCGGACTGGAACCTTTGACCACGAAGAGTTTTCTTAATTTTAGAAAATGTAAAGAAATCGTTAGGGCTTAGGTCAGCACTGTATGGAGGATGGTCAAGAATTTCTACGTTTTCCTGCTTCAAATACTCAATCGTTTGATGAGCGCTGTGTGAGCTTGCGTTGTCATGATGTAGGATGATGCGTCGCTTTGGGTTAGATTTCCGAAGTTCGGCGATGACTTTTGGTAAACAAACTGTGGTATACCACTCTGCATTAACCGTTCTACGATCTTCAAGTGCAACTGTCACAACATGCCCGGTTTTCGCCACGAACGTAGCCACTCTCTTCTTTGAAGTGCTTCGAGAGCGGACAACTTTTGTCGGCTTTGGTTCGTCTTTGAAGACCCAGATTGTGGATTGTTGTTTGGTTTCAGGATCGTAGGCATAGATCCAAGATTCATCACCACTGATAATGTCGTTGACGTGATTTAACTCTCCTCGGTTGAACCTTTGAAGAGTTTTCTTACACCATCTGACGCGGGCCCTCTTATGATCGTCGGAAAGCAAATGCGGGATCCAACGGGAAACTAGCTTTCTCAAACCAAGCGCCTCATGCAAGATCTTCTGAATGGTTGTCCCTGAGATGCCAAATAACGCCCCTATCTCCCGATATGAGATTCAAAATTCAAGATTCATTTTATTCACCATAAATATAACAGCGGTCGTTACATTGGTAGGTCAAATTACAATCTAAGACACAAATGGTTAAACTAATCAAGATTAATTTTACAAGTTTATAACATATAGTATGATCACTAATTAAATCTTATAAATATCAGTACATGTCAATGCGATACCGTCAATTTATATAATAATATAAGAAAAAAATCTTAAGTCCTATTTGTCATAGTAATAATAAATGCAAACGAAAATAAATGTCATAATTAAATTGAAAAACTAATATTAAGAAATAAAGAATACAAATGTCATATATTTTAACAATAAAAAGTTCAAAACTACAACTAAAAAATAACATGATAATATCCACAGATAATGTTAAAAATAAGTATATAAAATGCACTGTTGGTTTTAATTTTATTGCTTTAAAAGAGTAAATGTGTTTACAGTCAATCGCTTTTGCATGAATTCTCCTACACAATAAAATGGATTGCAGGAGAAATATTCCTTCAACTTGATTTTAAAGTCAGCTACAGAGAGTCTGGTAATTTCTAGGGGAAGTCTATTATACACAGCAAGTTTAAAAATTGGTCCTTGTTTTTTTGTTTTAGCCAGTCTTGCCTTAGGTAAGAATATTTTTTCTTTATTTCTAGTATTAAATTTATGGATGTAGGCATAGATATATGTCACATGACGATCTTCGAGGATTAGATCTCTCACAGCAACAATGTCATCTTCAGTGAAGGCGGATTTTGGATATCCACGTTGGAATTCAAAATACCAGCGTTCGACAGTCCGCAGACATGGGGCTTCATCACGGAACACAGATGTTAGCTCTTCGGAACACTGAATCCGTGTTAGGGAAGTTGTAGAAAATGATTGCACGGACATTTTCCTTAGTAAGATTCATTTTCGTACGTGACCTGACAGATTCAAAACAACGCTGTGACTAAACAATTGCATTAATCCTAATTCTTTCAATTGTTTTGAAATTCTAAATTCACCAAATTTGAATATTGAACAGTTCTAAATTCAAAATTGGCGGCAAATATGTAACGACAAAACTTAAAAGGCATGCTTGGTACACATTCCTTATATTTACTAAACTATTTATATTAATTAGACTACTCTTTAATAAAAATAAAATGTACAGAATGAAAAAATCAAAATTATCAATTTTGTTTATTGATTTGTATTTCGCAAACAATACGTTGATCGAATGGTATGAATATCTATACATGTATCTCTGTACTAAAACGGTATTTTTTATTTCTTGTTCTAGCTCGACGACGTTTGTTCTAAATCGTCGAGCTCCTATTTTTTACGTTTTCGACGATTTTTTCCAGGCGACTAAATGTGAACGCTTTTTTCCGATACGCCTGCAAAAGTAAGTAAATAGTTAATTTTTATTTTCCCATAAAATTGACTTTATGTTTAAAGCTGGTAATCCTGTTTTACTAACCCGTCGTGGCACTGACACGAGATCGAACCTGATCGATAGGAATCACGGTGCATTGTTTGCATTTTCTCTTTCACAAAAGGCGTACCTTCAACACAATCTCTTTTGCACTATTGTTCAACGGCTTTGGCAAAAATAATACACAATTTATTAAATAATTTTGAAAAATCTGACCGACAACAAAATGACAGCAAAAGTTTGACAAGCAGTGATAAAAGTTAGTACAACTAGTAAAAGTTTTGGGTTGACATATCGAAAAGTTTTATAAATTTCATGTAAAGAGTTACCTTTCATTTTTGAATTGCACTATGTCTTGAGAGCCATATGTAGCGAATGTGATAATCCGAACTTCGTGTATAACATTGAAGAAAGTAACATCTTCAAACTGAGGCGTATCTGTGAATTGTGTCCTAGAATCCTATTAAAGTAGCTTTTTAAGGTTCCGTAATCCGACAAGAAACCCTTATAGTTTCGCCATGTCCGTCCGTCTGTCCGCGGCTTTGCTCAAAGACTGTTAGTAATTGAAAGGTGTAATTTGCTATGGGTATATATACATACTCCCGTACACATAAATAGGGGATGAATTTTTTTTCTCGTCTATCCGATAGTGTAGAGTATCGTTGGATAGGTCATTCAAAAACATTATGGGTATGTGAAAACCGTTTTTCGATTTAATGATCCGTTGGCGAGATATTAAGCTTTAAAGTGCTAATTTTTGTTAGAGTCCAGCCCCCCCCCCTGCCGGCTAAACGGTTGTTTATGAATATGTGGAAAAATTCACAGAAGTAGTGTATATATTGAAGATCACAGCTAAGTAGGCTTTACAGGTTAACGAGTACAGGGCGCGCCAAACTTTTTTTCCCCTCTGAACACGACAATGTATGGGCCGTTCTTCGCGAAACTTCCGCAACTTCCGAAGTTTAGCGCGATCTATATTAGTATACCATGTACTGGGCAACTACGGAACGCGTACTTGGGCAGTTTTTATTTTTACTTATTTATCTACACACTATATCCAAAATATAACAAATCAATAACGAGTGTACAAGTAAACAAGAAAAGATCATCAAGAACAAATTACAGTGGGCTCAACAACTGCCCCAGAACCAGTCCGTGTAAGATTGACAATATGATGCGTTCTTGGAAAAAAAAATTGGGCAATGAAATTTGTACAAATTTAAGCAGCTTTATTGCTACTCTCTATAATCTAGTATATGTATATCGTTGAACTGGCACAGCGTCAAACATTCATCCAAGCATTTACATTCTTAATATTAACTGACTCCAGACTCCGGCCAACCAATTGAAAGAAGGCAATCCCAAAACTGATAGGTGGATGCCTGCAATCCAACATTAGCGGAAGCATTGCCTGATTGTAGTTGCCAAAAAAAAATTAAATGACTTTTTACTTGTAACGTGACGTGAATGCCTGAACCATCGCCTAGTTCTCATTCATTGTGAATTCGGTACACACTGAGTGCAAGTTTCTGCTGTCAGTGTGCACCTCAACCAATAAGTGAAGACCTTCCCAACTCCCCCGCCCCTTCCACACCTCTCACCCGTCGTGACCTATTAACAATAGAGTGGTGCAAGAATCGGACTACAACTTTTCCAGCGAATTTAAGTTTTACCTGAAGAAATCTCTTTGGTGAATGTTTGTTTATTTAACTGAAAGTTTTCATTTTGCACTGGTACGGTGAAGAACACGTCAAGCTATACACTTGCAGTACGACATTAGTCTCTATAGTGAGGGGAATAATAATAATATAATACTAAACGTTTAATTCAGATGTGTCATCCATATTGTTAGTAACAGTTTTTCTTAATTGCTATTGTTAGTAATTACTATATTTACAATTTATACACTTTTGAACTATTTCGAGTTGCATAGGATTGACAACTGCACCCAATGTATAATGAATGGGTTGTCAATCCTATCAACGACCGTGCTCAGGATGGACAGGTAGAGGTTCTCACCCGGCGCCGGCGCAGCAGCGAGGCAGCGCGCACCCTCGTGATGCCGAAGTAGTCTAACATGCGCGCCGCAGCGAACATTCCAGACGCGCTGCACCATCGCCTTAGTTCCATCAGCGCAGAACTCTCATGGTCTTACTAAGGTGGCTAATCCACAGACCGCAAGCGTAAAAAGATTGACAGAAGGCTTTAAACAAGGTAACTTTAACAGCCTCTGTATACTTGCTGAATCTGCGGGCCAGTATGTTGATTCTGACAGAGAGAGCCTTGCGCTCCCTTTCGATATCTATATCATCACTTAGGTCAATATTCAAGTAATGACCTGAATATTTGAACTTGTTGACCCTTCTAAGGGCCGTTCCATTAAGATGTAGTTCAGGTACAATATCCGGAGCTCGTTTCTTAGCTCTGAACCGACCGACCGTGCTCCCGAGAATAGCCTTCACATACATGTAACAGTTTTTTGAGTGCACTGACCGAGGGACTCAGCAACACCATATCATCCGCATAACTTATAATATGTTATTAACACATACTCTATCTATATAGCATCCATACGGTTGCCCGCTAAGCTCCTCGATCAGCGCATTCACATAAAGATTGAACAGAGCTGGAGATGTCAAACCACCCTGCTTCACACCACATTCCAGTCTGTAAGCATCAGAAAAATCGTTTCCCCACCTCACAAGGTTCACTTGATTGTTGTACCAGTAGCGAAGAACAGACATTAGAACCTCAGGAAGCCCTGAATTCGACAACTTCTTCCATAATAAATCATACCTAACCAGGTCAAAGGCCTTCGACAGGTCAAGGAAGCACGCATAGACAGGTGTTCGTCTTTCAGTGTAATATTTAATCGTACTTTTTAAAACCAAAATAGCACTTTCTGTAGAACAACCAGCTCTAAATCCAAACTGTGCTTCATTGATATGCAGGTACGACCCTAGCTGCATCTCCAGTAATCTGTCAAAGACCTTTGCCAGTATAGTGGCTAGAGATATGGGCCTGTAGTTGTTCTTACTAGACATGTCTCCTGTTTTATCCTTCACCACTGGCACAACAATAGTCCTCATCATGTCAGACAAACAACTCATTTACAAATTATGCTCTTTAAAATAACCAGTCACGTTAGCCTTATACTTGGAGTCATTCATCTGATAAAAGAAGTCCGTTTCGTTTACCTTACGGAGTTTAAATAACTAAAATTCAATTTGCCATGTGTCTAAGTCCCCACCCTACAACAATCCCCGCCGCCCAGACGGAGCGCAGGGTCGCGCGCATGCACTCCGCAGTATCTCAGTTTGATTCTGATGGTAAACTACTGTCTTAAAATTAGAACAACTACTAAAATCGACATTTTTGTCTTTGATTGACGAAATCTTGTATAATACTCGTAGAAGGAATAGTTTAATTGGAACAAAAACAGCAGGAGTATGAAAATGAGACCTCAAATATCAGCATAAGGTGGTTGCTTCGGATCTCGTTCCGAAACGCACAACTTATATTGTTATAACAGGTATAACAGAAAGTCACGTTTATTGATTGATGGCACTGCGCGACAATATTTTTATGTGTATAAGATGCTTATCATCGTCTTATTTAAAGGATTGACAAATAAAATAAACTATGATGTGTTGCTCTATAAACAAAGATATAATTTAATACAAAACACAACGCAATTGAAACAAAACTCCTACCTGTAAACAAAGAAACGACATTTAAAGTTTATTCTTTAATATGTCAATTCCTTTTTCATTATAACTGGTTGTTCCAATATAATATAGTTTTTGTAACACATATTTCACTTTAGTCTTTACACGACTCCATATTGCTGTTTATCTCAAAGTAAGCTTGTCTAACCCAGTTTATCGACACAGTCGTTCACTAGAGTGTGCTTTACCGACGGAGGGTAGACCGTGGCAAAATTTAAATTCCAAATGGAAGAAATAACGTTCTTTTACATGTCGATTAGCAGTGTGTTATCTTACATATTATTTTGTAAATGATTCTGCACAACATTTTTTTATTTCCATCCAAAGGTTGCCTGGGATATATTGCTATAAGCAATAAGTGCCGCCTTTGTACCTAATATATGTCCTTTATTTTAAAATGTGTTGTAAAATATATATGTGAACGTACAAAAAGAGTAATAAATTAAAATAAAATAAAACATTTATAAACACGCTTTAAAGGTGCATTATATTTACAGAGTAGAGTTTTTATACAGATTCAGAGATTTTGAAAAAAGAACATGTGCCAGCCTTGGACGTTATACCATACCTAATAATATAATCTTACTCTACTCGTTATTACCTTCTGAAACATGTTTACGAAGGAGAACTGAAAGTTGGATTTTGTCTGGAGGCAGTTTTATGGCTAGAACTTAAAATATTTACAAAATATAATTCGAAAAGTCCTCTCAATGTGGACTATAAGTTTGTTTATTCCTGTAAAAGGGGTGGCTAGTGGCTACACACAACACAGAGTATTAAAATGAGTGTGTGTCCAATGGTAAATCTGTGAACGTCTTGAGTCCACAGAGTAAGGTCGGGGCGACATGTTCGTCGACCCAACAAGATGCAAACCGACGGGAACTTACAAACTTTGTTCATTTTCAGGAAGATTCCACCAAATTAGCATTTACCAGCTCGGATCAGCCTGCCCTCCGAGGGTCCACTATGATGTATGTAGCTAGATTACTTTCCACAAGCAAAATGTTTAGTTTGGATGGCGGCATCCGTCGTCACTCTAAAAACTTGTAATTGTATGATGTACAGATAACATTATGTAGAGTTATCAGAAACCTATGTGAGGTCTCGTGCACGATAGACGGGTGTTAGCTATCCACCACGACATCTTGCACTCGCCACTGTGGCTAAGTGGCTAACTTTAGAGAGATTGAAGGATTGAAGGTCTATACAAGTCCTCAAAAAACCTTGCTCCTAAATGGCGATATAAAGATAAAACTTACTACAAAACTCTACCTACGATTGTAAGTATAGATAAATTAAAGTAGAAATAACGAGAGAATATGACAGCTGAGTTTAGGAATTGGATAAATTTTAAAATATATTGTAAAAATAAAAATCAAATATCTATGTAGACCAATAATAAAGTGGTAAAAATGTCGTGTCTGTACATTGAATATTTGAAATGGATTATACTTCGTGCTTCGTCCTCGAGATTAGTAACTGAAATATATAAAACACAGGTAGTATCGTGTCTAGGATTCACCACTCGCACTAATAGTTGAGAATTTTAAAACCAAAATCCTCTAAAACCAGTTTTTTTTTTTTTTTTCCCACGCTGGCAACCCCATCCCTAGGTACGTCATTCACAGTTTAGTGCTTCACCACTCAACATCTTTCGCGAATATTTTGTGCACATTTCGCGTTTATTTTGTATTTAAGTAAAAGTTTAGTGAAATAAGGGCATTATGCCGAAAAGGAAACGTCATGGTGATGATCAGTATGAGGTCAATCGTAAAATAAGGAAATTGGAGCGCAAATTAAAACGTGCTCGTAAACATCGAGTACCATCGCCATGTTCGTCACCGAGGGTCTCGCCGCCGCAGGACTTGGATCAACTAGCAGGTATGTAACATAAAACAATCAATGGATTGGTTATTTTCATCTAATCTGGAATATTATCCAATAAACTATGGCCACGTTCTTTTCATAGGGATTGTAACATATAGTGCCAATTAAAGTAAGGTTCGCTCATTTCGCAGGACTTGAGCATACGCCTGACATTTATTAAGTAAGGTTCGCTCTTTTCGCAGGATTTGAGCATACGCCTATATAATAAAACTTTGTAAAAGCAATGCAAAACTCTTTAACTCCCTACAGAAGTTTGAGGAAAATTTTCAATCTACCCTCAATTTCTAAAAATAGTTTTAATAATTCTAGCCGAGCATTTCGAAGAACCAGTGAGGTCATTGGACGCAGATAATCACGGGGACGACATTGTTGTATCCATGGAACCCGGCTTCGTACGCAATGCCGCTAATGAATCTATTACTATAGATAACGAACCACCGATCTTGGAAAATGATGAGCCGATTTCCATCGCTCCAGCTGCAGAGGTAGATGACGATCTGTTAGAAATCCTGGGTAAAGACTTGTCTGTAACGACAGAGCATGGTCCTGACTTACACTGCGAACTGAGTATTCGTTTACAACACATAGCCACAGCTGGCTTAGATAAAGAGACTCGCAAGGAGCTCAGTACTAAGTATCTCATTCCAGCCAACTGCACGAAAATCTCGGCTCCAATCATGAATGACGAAATAAAAGCTGCTTTACCGGAGATAGTAATAAAACGAGACAAAGGATTAGAAAATCGACAAAAACATATAGCATCGGCCATATCCTGCCTAGGTGATGTTATCTCATCTCAATTGCAGATCAAAAATAAAGATAATAACTTGCTTAAGAAACTGATGGACGCTACGAAAATATTGTGCGATATCCAATATTTCGATTCTTTGAAACGTCGTTATTTTGCGAGCACAAGTGTCAAGAAAGATATCCATGACCATATTACCAAAACTAAGATCGATAGATATCTTTTTGGTGAGAATCTCGCTGAAACCCTCAAGTCAGCCAAGGCAGTCTCGAAGTCAAGTGCGGAGATTAGAGTCACTCCAAATAATAACAAATACGGTAGAAAAACCGGGAACCAACAACCATCGACTTCAAAAAACTGGAAGTCCCCCTCGACGAACCGCAGGCAGCCGTCGGGGCTTCAGAGGGGCCGCCAATTTGTACCCCCACTGCCGCCGCATCTGCCGCCGCCCCTGCCGCCGCCACTGGCGCGCGCGCCGCCTGCAGCCTTATCCAGGCCGTCGCGGTATCAGCCGAGACAGACCTACCGCCACTAGATGAGGTAAAGTACGCCGGACAGCTGGCGTTATTTATAAAACAGTGGTCTTTAATTACCAACGATCGCGTCATACTGTCGTGGATTAACGGGTATAGCCTAAAATTTATTAGTACCCCAGATCAAAATGAATTGCCAAAGTTGCCTTCTTTTACTAATATAGAACGGTTTCATTTGGATGAAACCATACATAAACTGTTACATATGGGAGCAATATCTAAATGTCAAAAACATTCTGAGCAATTTTTGTCAAACATTTTTTTGCGACCCAAACCAAATGGCAAAATGCGGTTCATTCTTAACTTAAAGAACTTAAACAAGCATATTGAGACAAGTCATTTCAAACTAGAAGATTTACGGACTGCTGTTAAATTAGTTACAGAAAATTGTTACATGGCTTCAATAGATATTCAAGACGCTTATTTATTAATTAAAATTAGCAGTGACTCACGAAAATATCTACGTTTTTTTTTCGACGAACTTTACGAATTTAATGTTTTGCCATTCGGTCTGAATACAGCCCCATACGTGTTCACTAAGATAATGAAACCCGTAATTAAGTTATTAAGGACCGCTGGATATGTATCAACCTTATATCTAGACGATTTCTGTCTCTTTGGACGAACTTATAATGAATGTAAAGAAAATATTGACGTCACATTAAAACTGTTAACTTCGCTTGGTTTCAAAATTAACTTTGAGAAAAGTTCTTTGCAACCGTCAAGGTCTTGCAATTTTCTTGGCTTCATTATCGACTCAAATAAATTACAAATTAGTCTACCAGATAAAAAGAAAATAAAAATAAAAACAGAACTACTCAAATTTATAAAAATAAAGAGATGTAAAATAAAAGAATTCGCGCAGCTCCTGGGATTGTTGGTTTCTGCATGTCCTGGGGTAGAATATGGAATGCTTTATACAAAAGAGTTCGAACGGTGCAAATTTCTTAATTTAAGAGGTCATGCCGATTACGAAAAATATATGACAGTCCCTCAGACTCTTCAACCGGACTTTAACTGGTGGTTGCGGACTATCGATAATTCTGTTCGCGAAATCAGAGACGATAGTTACCACAGTGAAATATTTTCTGACGCCTCAACTACTGGGGGGTGGGGGGCCGCGTGTGGTTCCGAGACAGCCAGTGGGAGGTGGTCTGAGGAAGAATGTGCTATGCACATTAATTATCTGGAGTTGTTAGCTGCGTTTTTTGCATTAAAAGTGTTTGCAAAAGACTTACACGATTGCCAATTGTTATTGCGTATCGATAATACAACCGCAATAAGTTACATTAACCGAATGTTAGAAATGTAAACGGAACGCAATCATCTGCTGTCTCGTTCACTTATGTGTCATCTCCTTCTTGCACTGTCAACCGCCGCCATGTTAACTTGTGTGTCACCTCTTCGATAATAAAATCCCTTCTAAATAAATCAATCTTGTCTCATTATAACCAATTCATCAGGTTATGGGCACCAGCTTGCTTCCCTGTGATTAAATTAAATATATTTTTTGAATTCAGACAGATTGTCATAGTTTTCCCCCAAGTTCGTAATTCCAAGCATCATGGCCGACCCCAAGACGACCATCGAAAAACTACGTGGTGTCGACAATTACGGCACTTGGAAGTTTGTAACAAAGATGTTACTGATACATGAAGAACTCTGGGACGCTGTGGAAGAAAAGAAGGAAAAAGATGACAAAACACAGAAGAAGGCATTAGCTCGTATTTGTCTTCTTGTTCAACCATGTGTATATCCGCACATAAGAAACGCGAAGACGGCACACGAGGCCTGGAGCAACCTTGAAAATGTTTATGAAGGTAAAGGCCTGAGCAGGCGCTTGTCATTGTTACGCACGTTGTTCGGGATGAAGCTCGATTCTTTCTCAAACATAGAGTCATATCTCACGAAGGTGGCCGAGATAGGCCAACAGCTTGACGATATAGGCGCTGGCGTGGAAGACAATTTTCTAGCTATCGTAATGCTGAGCGGGCTCTCATCAGACTACGACCCACTCATCATGACTTTAGAAAATTCGACTTTGAAACTCACAACTGAGTTTGTGAGGTCAAGATTAACTCAAGAATATCAGCGGAGACAAGAAAGAGACGATGCAAGCACAGCGCTGATAGTAAGGAAACAGGCAAAGGTGTTTCGCTGCTTCAGATGTAAGAAACCGGGCCACAGCATCAAGGATTGTCCTCGCAGAGCCAAGGATGATGGTCATTCAAAGGGAAAGAGTTCAGATAAGGCCTTGTTATCTGCGTTATCTGTTGAATTATCCAGGGATGTTTGGTATGTGGACTCGGGTGCTACCAGTCACATGTGTAATGACAAAGACATGTTACACGATTTCGTGTTTGACACTCCAGTATCGGTGAGTGTTGCGAATGGTGAAAAACTGATGTCATCGGGAAGAGGAAATGTGAAAATTCCTTTACAGAACACTTTAAGAACTGTAAGTGATGTGTTATATGTACCTAAGCTAGCGACTAACTTACTTTCAGTCAGTGCAATGGCACGTAAAGGTTTTAGTGTAACATTTCAGGGAAAATTGTGTAAAGTTTGTGATGGCCATGAGGTAGTTGCAACGGCTAGATCTCAAAATGGTATTTATGTACTCAATACCAAAGGTGAAGCTTCTTTTGTTACTAAAGAGAAGTCATGTGCTGCGTCTGTGTGTGGAAGGGGGACAGATTTTGTTTTACCAACAGACCCAGTTGCAGAGGTGGCCGTGCCAGGATCTCAGGCTGCATCCAGGGAGTCGCAGGAGGTTTGGCATAGAAGGCTTGGACATCTCAATGTGCGAAGTATGCAGCTTTTAAAAGGTATGGCTACTGGCATGGATTTTGATAACTCAACTTTCAAATCATGTGTTGCTTGTATTCAAGGTAAACAAACAAAGTTACCTTTTCCAAAGAAGTCCAAGAGTAGGGCAAAAGTCTCGTTAGGGCTTGTGCACAGTGATCTTTGTGGGCCTTTTTCAAAGAATTCATTTAGTGGATCGAAATACTTTCTAACATTTATTGACGATTTCACTAGGAAAACCTATGTGTATTTTCTGAAGTCCAAAAATCAAGTTTTTGATAAATTTAAAGAGTTTAAGGCTATGGTAGAAAATCAAACAGGGAATAAGATAAAGGTATTGCGCACTGACAATGGTGGTGAATATGTAAATAAATGTTTACAGGATTTCCTAAAGAGCTGCGGGATCCGTCACCAGACCACAGTACCGCACTCACCGCAGCAAAATGGAATTGCTGAACGAGCCAACCGCACCATAGTGGAGAAGGCCAGGTGCATGCTTCTCGATGCAGGCCTTGATCAGCGGTTCTGGGCAGAGGCAGTTAATACTGCTGTTTACCTGAAGAATAGGACACCAACCAAAGCTGTTCTGGGCACTACTCCTGAGGAAAAATGGTCAAATAAAAGGGTAAATATTACTCACCTTAGAACTTTTGGCTGTTTAGCTTATGCAATGATAGAAAAACGTAAGAAATTCGATTCAAAATGTAACAAATACATTTTTGTGGGTTACTGTGAAGAGACAAAAGGGTATAGATTACTAAACCCTTCACGTCCGTCAGAATGCATTAAAGCAAGAAATGTAACTTTCTTAGAAAATGAATTTTATTTACCAAAAGGTAAAAGTGATGAATTCACTGAGCTAATTCTAACATATTCTCACAATCAAAACTCTTCAACTTCTCATGAGATTGAAGATAATATGGGCAATGAAACTGTTCCAGAGTCACTAGACCAGTCCATGTCAGATCAGTCACAAGAACAGTCCATATCAGATCAGTCACCAGAGCAGTCAAGACTAGATCAGTCCTTATCAGATTTAAATGATGTAACAGGGATACCCAGTAATGCGGGATCTGATAAATCTACTATAATTCCCCGGGATAGTATTATATCAGTGAGTAGCCTTGAATCAGATGATTCGCGCGATGAAACTTACGTTCCAGGTGACACATCGATGGACAGTTCAGAAGAGTACACTGAAGTTGTGAACTTAGCATCGCAGTCTCCACACTTGTCCGAGATAAGCCGCTTTGATGACGAACCAGAGACAGTGGTACAAGCTTTGCAAGGAATAGAATCCAAGAAATGGAGAGATGCTATGTCAGATGAGTATAAATCATTTTTGGATAACAAATGCTGGACCATGACTGACTTGCCAGATGGGCAGAGACCTGTGAAGTGCAAGTGGGTTTATAAAAGGAAGAGAGGATTGAATGGAGAAGTATTGAAATATAAAGCTCGATTAGTAGCAAAAGGTTATACACAAAAATATGGCGTAAATTACAATGAAACTTTTTCACCAGTGGTGAGGTACTCAACTATTAGAATCTTGCTTGCTTTGGCCGCTGAGATGAATATGGAGATAGATCACCTTGATGTGAAGACTGCATTTTTGAATGGAGACCTCAAGGAGACCGTCTACATGGAACAGCCGGAGGGCTTTGAGGATAAAGAGAACCCGAACAAAGTCTATCGCCTGAATAAAGCGATTTATGGGCTCAAACAGGCTTCTAAGAGTTGGTATGAGAAGATAAATACAGTTTTAATAGAAAAACTTAACTTTAGAAAGTTTTCTTCAGAGCCATGTGTTTTTATGAAGAATCATGTTGGAACTGTGACTATTATAGCACTTTATGTCGATGACATAATCTTATTTTCGAATAACAAACAAGAGAAACTGAAAATTAAAGAGAAGCTTATGACTCAATTTGAAATGAAGGATCTAGGGCCAGCATATCACGTCCTTGGCATGAAACTATGCAGAAGAGATGGAAAGTGGACTTTAGATCAGTCTAGTTATATTCAAAGAGTGTTGGAGCGTTTTAAAATGTCTGATTGCAAGCCAGCATGCACTCCTATGGAATCTGGGCTGAAGCTTGTAAAAGCAGATTGTAATGAAAATAATTTTCCGTATAGAGAATTAGTAGGATGTATAATGTACATTTCAGTTTGCACGAGGCCAGACATTGCTCATGCAGTCAGCATACTCAGTCAGTTCAACGATAGTTATGCTGAAATACACTGGAAGGCAGCAAAACGGGTGCTTAGATATCTGAAAGGTACGGTTAATCATTGTCTTACTTATGAAAAGAGTAGTATGGATGTCAGCGCCTACGTTGATGCAGATTGGGCCGCCAATGAGATAGATCGGAGGTCATTCACTGGGTTTGTCTTTAAAATAGGTAAGTCTACAGTATCATGGGAAAGCAGAAAACAAAAGACGGTCGCTCTTTCTAGCACGGAGGCGGAGTACATGGCACTCTCTGACGCATGTAAAGAGGCTTTGTTTATCAGAACTTTCTTGTATGAATGTTTAGGTACAAGTTGTAAAATTACTATGTTTAATGATAGTCAATCAGCACAAAAACTTTGTGTTAATCCAATGTATCACTCTAGAACTAAGCATATTGATGTCAGACATCATTTCATTCGAGGAATTGTAAACAAAGGTATTATTGATTTAAATTATTTGTCTACCGATCAAATGACGGCTGATGTTTTAACTAAACCTTTAACTAAAGAGAAAACTGAAAAATTTGTCAGTCAACTTGGCTTAGCGGAGACAATTTAAATATTGTAAAATCAATTAATAATGTTACCTGTTCATTTTAAGTTGCATAAAAACTTTATAGCTTTTGTTTTAAGGGCCAGTTTGATAAATGATTGCATTGTTTAAGGGCCAGTGTTAGAAATGTAAACGGAACGCAATCATCTGCTGTCTCGTTCACTTATGTGTCATCTCCTTCTTGCACTGTCAACCGCCGCCATGTTAACTTGTGTGTCACCTCTTCGATAATAAAATCCCTTCTAAATAAATCAATCTTGTCTCATTATAACCAATTCATCACCGAATGGGTGGTGTGCAATACCCCCATTTAAATAAAGTCACTAGAAACATTTGGCAGTGGTGTGAAGCCCGGAAATTATATATTTTTGCGTATTACATAAAATCTAGTGATAATACAGTAGCTGACGCTGAATCGCGGAAAATACATCCAGACATTGAATGGACATTGACGGAGTTCGCTTTCAAAAATATTGTAAAAAGCTTTGGGATACCACAAATTGATCTTTTTGCTAGCCGCTTAAATAACAAGTGCTCCATATACGTCTCCTGGGATAGAGATCCTGACGCATTTGCCATAAATGCGTTCACCATCTGCTGGTCTGAATATTATTTCTACGCATTTCCTCCATTTTCCGTAATTTTGAAAACGCTTAGAAAAATAATATCAGACAAAGCCACGGGCATTGTTGTTGTACCTATGTGGCCAACCCAACCTTGGTACCCAATTTTTAACAGATTATTAATTTCGGATTTAGTTCAATTCAATTCTAATCAAAAATTTTTAATATCTCATTACAGCAGATGGGACATTCAGAACAATCTTACACTGGCTGCCGGGATCTTATCCGGAAAGCGTTTCTACGAAGAGACTTAACGCCAGCCTCAGTAGAAATAATGGTTGCCTCACTAGCAGACAGCTCTATAAAACAATACGATGTATATTTAAAAAAATGGGCAGAATTTTGTAATAATCATTCCATAAGTTTACTTGAAGCGCCGATTTCTAAAATTATAGAATTTCTTACTATGTTATATGAAACCGGCTCACAGTACAGCACACTTAACTCGTGCAGATCAGCCCTATCGCTAGTATTAGGCCCTGAAATCGGTAAAAATGAGTCAATTGCGAGGTTTTTTAAGGGCGTCTATAGATTACGACCACCCTTACCAAGATATAACGTAACATGGGACACATCATGTGTATTAAATTACTTACAAACTTTAAATCACAATGAAGACTTATGTTTACAAGATTTAACAAAAAAATGTATCACACTATTGGCTCTTACAACTGCACACAGAGTGCAAACATTGTCCAAAATAAATATAAAAAATATAGAACGACATAATGATAAAATTGTTATAAAAATTCCCGACTTAATCAAAACTTCTAAATTTGGAACAAATCAGCCCATGTTAGTTATACCTTACTTCTCTGAAAACCCCGCAATATGCCCAGCACAGACTTTATTAATGTATGTCGAAAAAACTTCTCAGTTTCGTCAACATGACGCCTTATTCCTGACAATTAAGAAACCGCACCACCCAGCTTCTACACAATCGTTAAGTCGCTGGATAAAAGACACCTTAAAATATTCCGGTATTGATGTGTCCATATTTTCAGCACACAGTACGCGCCACGCCGCCACTTCGCGCGCTTGTAGTTCAGGTGTGAACATTGACTTGATTCGTAAGACAGCTGGATGGAGTGGCACGTCCAATACTTTTTGGAAATTCTATAATAGAGGCATCATTAATAATGATGATCAATTATCGGTAGCTAATGCCATCCTTAATCATTAATTAAGCTTAAGTAACATTAGTTACGTATGTTAAATCCGTATTAGGAAAAAAAAAAAAGTTCCTAGTTAATTATATTGTTTGAAATAAGTAATTGTTATTTGTTAAGAAACAAGGTTGAAGTATTTTTTATTTAATTTTTTGGTACAAAAGGCAGTTGCCTATTTTGTTTAGAAAGGTATTCATAATATGCATCGACCTATATATATTTCGATGATAATATGTTTCACATTTTGTTCCTTTTATAATTAGTTGTATAACTCTTTCTATTATATGCAAATTTGATTTAATTCTTATCTGGTCCAGAAATACAGCGTATTTTCATTATTAATTATTGGTGTTTGATATTTCCTGTTTTGACTCTCAATATCTACCTGTGTTTTATATATTTCAGTTACTAATCTCGAGGACGAAGCACGAAGTATAATTTATGATTAAACGAACTTACCTGAAGTGAAGTTCTATCATAATTATACGAGGTGCTTCGTCCGAAGAGATTAGTAACTCACTCCCGCCCGCCCATCTTATACCCTGAAATTATCAAGGAAATATCAAAGTTTTGAATTCAGCTCTAAACTTAATGACGTACCTAGGGATGGGGTTGCCAGCGTGGGAAAAAAAAAAAAAAAACTGGTTTTAGAGGATTTTGGTTTTAAAATTCTCAACTATTAGTGCGAGTGGTGAATCCTAGACACGATACTACCTGTGTTTTATATATTTCAGTTACTAATCTCTTCGGACGAAGCACCTCGTATAATTATGATAGAACTTCACTTCAGGTAAGTTCGTTTAATCATAAATTATTGAGTACTGTACTGAGGCTAAAACATTTTTTTTTTTAATTTTTCTTTGTCCGTCTGTCTGTCTGTATGTATAATGTATGTTCGCTTTTAACTCGAGAACCACTCAATTAAGTAATGAAAATCAAAAAAATAGTACCCGAAACGAGCAGTACATCGCTTTTCGTCGCCAGTAACAATGAAGTATTACATTGTTCTATGACACTATTAAATAATAACGAAACTTGGGAGGCACTTAAACGTCATTCTATTTATTATTACTTACTACCTATAAAACGACGTAGTTCGACGAAACAACGATAGCCTCCAGTTATGTAAATGGAGGTACGCGTTCTGTACTGGCTGGGGATGAGCCAGGCGTCTACATCTCACAATTACACTAAACACCTACACTTTGATGACACAACCCGAAATGTTTCGTATTTTTGTCGGTACTCACAGAAGTTGTTATTTAAAGGGTTTCTTTCGGTACATTCTTAACTGGGCTCTGTCGAATATAATTTTCTTGACCAATATTTATAGTTCCTGAGATGGTGTGGGAACTGTTTATATAGTCTATGTTTCCGGTTACACCCGGTTTTAGGACGAACTATATTGGCCCAGGCCAAAGCGGTTCTGAAGCGGTGCGACTCGCCATACCTGAAATTCTAACCTAATCCACGGTTCTTTTAGCGAAAAACTAATTTAGTCTAGGGCAAACTACTTTATTCTAAAGTCGGGTTTGACCCGTAACATCTACACCTCTAACACCTGTATGTTAGAATATAATAGAATAGAAAAACGTTTATAACATGCAGTACATTAAACGATACAGTGAAAAAAATACCAAAAGAACAAATAAAACACAAACAAGCTGGCCCTGGCTCAGCAAATGTTTGAGATTAATCCCCAAGGCTAGGTTTCAACGCATGTTTCCGCAGTTTTTCCGTGCTTAAGATCGTCTCAACGTCCGTCCATAGCTATATTTGTAGAAAATAGCCTTCTAATATATAAAAATATTACTGATATAAGGTATTATTATTTAATGGGCAATCTACCCGTTTTTGCAATTTTTTAAAGCTTTTTCTACATTTACGAAAATGCCCGATAAAACGAGTCTGCCAATGCTGATTTAAATAAAAAACGTATAAATTACGGTTAAAGTCAAAATCACCTGAAATGGCATTAATTGCGAATATATCTAAGCTCACTTCCACCCACCCACAAATGTAATTAATAGCTGTCCTTACAGACCTGCCGTCCTCGAACAAACTATAGTAGCTTCTGTCCAAGTGAAGAGCAACTATTACAACAGCTAAAAACAAAATCAGTTCTGTAGTTCCCGAGGTTGCCCCTAACATACAAACAAATTATACTTCTTTATAATATTATTGTAGATAAATAGTGTGTGTTGTGCGTCTGTGCGGAATGCAACTGAATAATGACACAACCTTCAAGGAAGGGTGCGCCGGCGCCGTAATGACGTCACAGCAGATTTTGTCTAAACTCGATTTAAATCCAACAACTGTGTTCTGTTTTGTGCAACGTTTTATGTCTTATCTACGTATCATATATTTTTCATATAAAACGGGGGAGTAATTCTGCTCGTTCGTAATTCAGATTTCGATTAACATTCCAACAAAATGATGCCCTAATATTATTGTCCAATAGATACTTAACTAAGAGATTCAGTTCGCGTCCACGGAATTACTATTTACATAAAAAAAAGAAATGTATAAGCCAGTTGTACAGATTGTTAAATTGAATAATTTTCTTTACAGATAGATATCAGAAATAGTAAACAAGATCCTGAACA
The DNA here is from genome assembly GCA_910592155.1 of Ypsolopha scabrella. NCBI lineage: Eukaryota > Metazoa > Arthropoda > Insecta > Lepidoptera > Ypsolophidae > Ypsolopha > Ypsolopha scabrella. The sequence continues at coordinate 32,192,051 of OU342962.1, read as the reverse complement.
TTCTGCTAGAAAGTCTGTCGTCGTATCGATTTTATGACGCTCCTAAAATAATATTTATTAATCCATAAAGATATCGCAATTCGCCAGTTAGGGTAGGCGATAAATAACAAGCTGTTGGGAACAGTAAAATGGAATATTTTTAGAAGCATTTTCTGTGTTGACCCCGTTTAGCACAGACATATTTTGGTTTAAGTACGAGTATAACGCTTTTCTGCAGGTTGTATTCAAGAAGACTGTTTTGGACTAATTTAACTATAATCATAGCTATAGCACTATTCCCTTAAGGGTAGTAGCCCAAAGGGATCTAAGGTAGCCCGAAGTACGGCGATAGGGCTCGCCACCCATCACGTTGGGACGTAATAATCGTCGGTGAAACGCGGGTGTGCCGAGTGTGGACTGTGACTTGCATTTCACAGTTCACTTGTTCAAGAACAGCTTCGACTCAAGTATAGGGAGTATACATTTTATTTTGCGTATTTCACAGAAATGGTCATTGAACCTGTCCACTTACTGACCACTCCAGTATCAATTTGGCTATATTAGTGAAAGTCGTCTTATATTCCTTTAGCCAAGAAATCGTTAATTTTAAAAGCAACTAAAACATGAAAATTATAAAACTAATAAAAAGTACACAAAGTGTTTGTTTAAATTAAATTTAACAGATTTCTTGGTCCGATAAATGTGTAATACCTAAGTTAGCCTAAGTAAATATTTGTGGATCAAAAGTACAAAGTGTTTGTAGTTTGTTAAAGATAATGCTACAAACAATTATTTGAAACAATCGAATATTCATGTATTTAAAATACAAAAGCTTTTACCACGACACGCCGCACAGAGGTGAAAAATCCAAAAAAGTTGGCCAAATCTATTTCTTTTTTCAAATTTACATAAGGTTGGGTGAAGGATTCTTCCTGGTCAGTTTTAGGGGTAGAGGGATAGTGGAGGTGGAGGAAATTACCAAATATTCTTCTACTTTTGCAACTAGGGGTCAAAATGGCCTGGGATGGTTACTTTGGGGTTACAATTCATATGGGTCTCAAAAATATACTTGCTAGTGTTAAAAATTATTATCCCCTCCTTTCTCTTCTACTAACTTCCCTCCCCCTTAATTTCACACAGGTCAATAATATAAGTACACAAATAAAAAGCAAGTATTTCATAATCAAAAACCATATATATTTATGTTTAGTTTATTCTGCAGTGTCAAGTTCAGGATCCTCTAATAAATTTAACACAAAGGTAGATATTTTTTGGGCACAAGTTTTCTCAGACCACTAATAAAAGGAACAGATGACACCATAAGTCTTTGGTATGTGTCTTCCATACCCTGTTTTCGAGAAAACTTTCTGGAAAATTGCTCCCTGTAGTTCCTCACATCTTTGTTTCTGCTCTCTCAAAGAAAGGGCTTTGTCTGAAGACAGAGTTTCATGTTTCTCTGAAACGTTACTGAAGCTAGTATCACCAAGAGCAGTTTCTTTTATTATTTTGGATGCTTGTACATTGCCACATTCACGATACTTCACTTGTGCAGCAAACTCAAGTTCTGCAGGTTCAGACAGTTTTCGAATACGTTCAGTTTTTAGTCGTTATGAGCAATCATTACATAGTTTCTTCAAACTTTTTGGAAGGTCGGCCACCTCCTTGGTTGTGGGCTGAATGCACAACAGGGAAAGTAACATAGGTATTGAACCAATCTTTGTGTTTGTTGGCGCACTGTGTAAAATTTTCGTGTGCTTGATGGAGTTTGGTCTTATAATCTGACACTAATCTTGTTTACAAGCACTTGATTTCGTGAGAAAGATCGTTGACGCGTAGAGCACTTTTCATCTTTTACAGCAAATATTACACTTTTTCGTGATGCTTTCGGGAAGTACACTCCCTATAATAGCCGATAAGAGTATATCTGCTAAAGTAGGCTTCTTCGTCAGTTGATCCTAAAACACCAAAAAATTTAAATTAGCACACATGTCTAATCAAATGAAATTTTTGTTAGAGCGACGGCTACGGACGGGAAAATTTTTAACTGCTTTAGCAAGACTAAGGATCACTCTTTGTAACAATGTTAACAATAAAGCCGGATCTGCCAGGAAATTCACCTCTATCATTTCATGAAAATTACTAAACAGAAAAATTTAATTTTCCCGTCGTTTTAGTATCATTAATGTCTTAAAAAAAGTCACTGACTATCTCAAATAATTAATAAAAAATTGTTAATTACCTCCTGGAACCGAATCCATCGCAAAAACTCAAACTTTCACTAAAAATTTCGAGTAAGAAATTAATAACCGCAAGACTTTAAACTATCGAAAACACATCCGAATTTGAACAAGTTCAACTTTGGACTGAGATAAGAATGACAACCCGTTTCTCAGGTACCACTGATTGCTGTGGTGAACCTTTTCATTGTTTAGTCAAGTAGTAATGAAAATTATTTTTGTCGTGTTCCGAGAACTTTTACGTTTTTAGGTTTCGACCGGCTTTTATGGATTTTTCACCTTTGTGCGGCGTGACGTCACACCGGCGACCGATGTCTGTACGGAGTGCGGCGCTGGGGACGTAGAAATATGCTTCTTTTTCAGTTTCTCTTTTGACGAAAGAGTTGCGAAAATGAAATTTATAGAACAGAATAGTGGGACAGATGGGAGCGAACGATGATTTATCCTTCCGTCGCGTTTTTGGAACCCTTGTTTGCGCTCGGACTCCAAACAAACGGAAACGAAAAATCCCTTTCACATCGTTAAATAACAAAGATCTAAAATTACATCCTATCGGTATAATCAGGAGTTTTCAAAGTTTGTTTTATTTACATTTTGTTTAAGATTTATATTTACAAAAATATTTGTAAATATAAATCTTAAACATCCTATCGGTATGGTGATGGATGGATGGATGGATCGATATATAATAGAGTAGGCATGTTTGTTTAATTTGCGCCATATCTATCAGTATTGTTACATATTAGATTTGAACTTACGCTCCGCCTGAATCCATTTCCTCTATATTTCACATTTCTGTTCATCACTTATCCTTCAAAAACATTTATTTAAAGACCTAAGGTTCCATCGCTAAAGTCAAATCATCCTTGTCATTTTTGAAGGTTTCATACCTCAAAAAGAAAAAACGGAACCCTTATTTATAGGATCACTTTGTTGTCCGTTTGTCTGTCTGTATGTCAGTCTGTCTAGGCTGTTTTTCTCGGGCTCCTTTAGAGATATCAAGTTGACATTAAAAATTACCTCCTACAGAAGTCTACGGCCTGAGCTACGGCCATATTATATTAAGATGTCTTCTATGCTGCAGCCCCATAGAGCTGTTAAAATATCAGGTTTCTAACTTAATGCAAAGAAGGTTCTTGCACAATAAGTTTAAAAAAAATTATACAAATTGCCTCACCGTGCAAAGCTATAGGGTACTTCCAGTTGACTTAGGAACTTGAAACTCTCTTTACAGTTGGGTTTTACAGCATACGTCCAGGAAAGGATCAGAAAACTCGAGTACCTATGTTTAATTATGCAAAAAGAAATTAACGAACAACTTAGTTAGACCCCTTGGATACACAGAGGAAGAGAACGTAAGATTCAGTTAAGTGGGTCTCCTGTTACTACTTGTACTATGAGTTTGTATTTTAAAAGGTATGTACGTATGTATGTATATAAATTTGAAATGCTCTTAATTTTCTTTACTCCCATAAAATACAACTTATAAATAACTCACCATATCAATAATATAATATATTGGCTAGTAATAAAAGCTCCGAAAACTGAATCAAAAATGAAGATGTTCAATTTATGAATGTTACTGCTTTAAATACTTAGTTACCGAAAACTTCTGTGCTAATAAATAAACCACCAACTACCGAAAACTACCGAATGAAATACTGAAATTTCCGAAAACATAATACATCAAAAAGCTGACATAATACTATTTCACCAGCTGAAAATACATTTCAGCGAAAACTGTTGTCAGCTTTTTTGTCGTAGATCTCCGAATAAAAATTCAAAGTTGCCTGACCATATCATGACTTCTATTAAAACTTAAGGGGTCGCCTCGCTCCGGTCCGCTTCGCTCGGCTCCCAATATGTATTTACATGTCAACCTAACACGCTCCCCCTCTCTACGCTCCTCGTCGCACCTATTTTTTGACTCAGCAGAACATTTTTTTTCGTTAACTTAGTATTTCTTTCGGAAGTTCAGTAATTTATTCGGAGGTTCATTATTTAAACCAGGTCGTCGTAAGGAATTTTAGTTTGCTATTTTTTATTTATTTTGTCGATAGATGTTACACAGTTAAATAAGTATATTTTTCGGTAGCAAATTTTACAGCTGCTTAAATAGTCTTACAGTGTGCAGCAGTTCGCTGGGATTTAATTTGTTTTCGGAGGCTTTATTATTATCCTAATATATTTGATTTAATATATTTGATTTAATATAGTGCTCCTTTATGTTTTCCTTAAATAACTGATCCTCAGAGAACCTACTTGTGGGAACGGGATATAAAAAGTTATTTTTCCGAACAAAGGACAATACGAAGCCATTCACGGCTTTTATCCTCCGGGAAGGGAGCTGAGAGCTGGCTACTTAGTAAATTAGATAAAAGTCCGGTCTCACTGCAGCATCAATAAATCCTTGTCGCTCAAGGACACCGACTATTCTTTGACGTTTTACATAAAATATATACTTTTTTGTTGCAAAACGACTCAGACATAAGCCACATTACAAAAAAAGACTTTTCATCTTTCCTTCCTCGGCTAGATAATCAATTTTACTATGCAATTTTCAGCATTAGTAAGGTCAAACAGTAACTTGAAAACCGAACGAAACTTTTTGAAATTCTCGCGCAATCGTAATGTAAAATGGTAAGAAGCTCTTCACGTATTTCCGAACTCAAAGCGGGTTTGGCTCACTCCCGCTCATTCCCGCTAAGGTCGCCTCGTGGTCCCGCGTTTGTGTTCGATATTCAAAAGATATGGAGACAATCTTTTCTTCATGATTACTGTGTTGTTGCTGGTACTATTGTTGGAACTTTATATTTTAGTTGAAAGTGTTTTATGCCAACTTATGTTATACTAATATATATACTAATTGGTAAACAAGAGATATAATTATCTCACTTTTGCTGATTTCCTCTTGGTGGAGATAAAAAATTCAGAGTGCCTCTCACTCAGGTGTGTTTGGGATAATGTCTTCAATGAAGCAAGCTGTGAATTTACTATAGTTCGACTTTAATTATTTATCGATAGGTTACAAAATATAATTAGATAATTAGCACAAGCGCCTGCGTGACGGCGCACACTGGTTCCATATCACGAAATCGTGGACTTAGGGGTAAGTCAATTTGAAGGTCAAGGAATCGAACAATTTTTTTTTTGGTAGACTGCTGAAACTGTTACAAACACCTTTTACTGATGTAGTTTTTCTGGGATATGCATTAGTTTAAGAGAAAAAAAAACATTGAATTATTTTTTGTATAGAGAAAATTATGTTTTTGTCAATTACTTGCGTGCTTCATATTTCTTTAAAATGAAACTTACTACAGGTCATTCAGGAAGTCACGGCCAACATTTTATTTCCTGACACTTATCTGCGAAAATCTGCGCTTTGGAAGCTACAGGCACTTGAAAATATTTCATGAAAAGGTCAAGGAATTGAACTGATTTTTTTTATTTTGTTAGACTGCTGACTCTATTACAAACATCTTTTACTGATGTAGTTTTTCTGATATATGCATTGGTTTAAGAGAAAAAAAACATTGTATTATTTTTTGTATAGAGAAAATTATGTTTTTGTGAATTACTTGCGTGCTTCATGTTTATTTAAAATGAAACTTACTACAGGTCACTCAGGAAGTCACGGCCAACATTTTATATCCTCACACTTATCTGCGAAAATCTGCGCTTTGGAAGCTACAGGCACTTGAAAATATTTCAAGAAAAGGTCAAGGAATTGAACTGATTTTTTGTTTTTGTTAAACTGCTGACTCTTTTACAAACATCTTTTACAAATGTAGTTTTTCTGAAATATGCATTACTTTCAGAGAAAACAAATATTGAATTATTGTTTGTAAGGAGAAAATTATGATTTTGTCAATTACTTGCGTGCTTCATGTTTATTGAAAATTAAACTTAGTTCAGGTCATTGAGGAAGTCACGGTCAACATTTTATTTCCGTACACTTATCTGCGAAAATCTGCTCTTTGGAAGCTACAGACACTTGAAAATATTGAACAACAAGAGAAAATTACGTTTTTATCAAATACTAACCTAATTTAAAATGATACACAATTCCAAGAAATTTGGAGCAAAAATGTTAATAATAGAGATAATGTCATGACGTCATCACTTGTTTGTTGGTAAAATGGGTGATACATTTGTTTTGATAGAAATTTCTCGGTAATCCATTATTACCTGCTAATTGTTATCCCGACCATTTGGAGTAATATTAAGCATTTTTAAATTTCTAGTCATCATTATGTGTTCTGAGCTCTTATCGTCAACGTTACTTCCTAAACTAAACTCAGAAAATGAGTGCATTCGTTTCTAATTTAGACATTTTTGTCTTTCTACAAAGTAATGGTGGCATTCAAGACAGTGATAAATTTTACAAAACCCTTCTTGATTATATTCCAAGTGACGTTTCTTCGGAAGATCTTACTAAAATTAAAAAGTTTTGCTGCAACTATACGTTAAACCTGTACAAAAGATGGCAAGTTGCAAGTAGAAATGAAAGTAGGTTTAGAACCAAAAATATGTCGTGGTTAGAGTCTATGATCTCGTGGCCAGTCTGTCAATCGGTAGATTTCTCTACAATATTCCATCGGGAGACGATGCATATCATTAAAGATGAACATCAAAGTAAAAGTAGAAGCGGTTGCGTCTACTTCAGAATCTGGTACTAACACTCTACATCCAAGAAAAGCATTTAAATATTTGACAAATAGACAGAAAAAAGGCGATCAGATTCATTTTCAGATCTTGACGAAGAAGAATTGTTTTATGCACTTATTTCCAAACTAAAAAGTAATGGAAACACCGTGTTTGCTAATGTTATTGAGTGCCTTTCAAAAAGCTGAGAAAAAGTGCAAGAAGTGAGTGAATTTTTATTTACAACCAATAAAAAATCGGTCCCTGAGGACGAGACCTTGCATTAAATTTGTCAAAATGGCAGTACCAAACTTTGAGGTCAATGTTAAATGTGAAATTTAGTGGTTTTCCCTTCCTATCAGAAGTTACTGGATAAGATAAAAGAGTGCTATCCGGCAAAGGAAGACATGACGATTACGGAGGCAGGAGCGCAGATAAAGTTACAGGCAATTTTAGACTTGACGACCGAAAAGATCTTAAAAATAACTGACACAAACATGGTGGCGTTCTAAGGCTTATTAGCAAATGGGGGTGTGATGGTGCGTCATCTCAGAGCTGCTTTAAACAAAAGCCCACTACTAGTGATATCATAACAGAATCATCGGTGTTTATGGTCAGTTTTGTGCCACTTCGTCTTATGTGTGGCGATAATTTAATATGGGAAAATCCACGTCCTTCTTCCACAAACCTCTGCAGACCAATTATGTTTCAAATTAAACAAGAAACAAAACAATACATACGGGAAGTGGAAGCAGCAATGGCCGAAGAAATTGCAAACTTAATACCAACGCGGATAGGTGATTATTGTATTTAATGAGTTTTATTATGTTTATTTCAATAACGTTTCTTATAATTTCAAACATTTTATTTTGTTATAGAAGCATTTGAAATCTTTCATGATTTACACATGACAATGATCGATGGAAAAGTAGCCACAGCCCTCTCTGAGACACAGTCCGCTGCTAACTGCAACATATGCTTGATCACCCCGAAGACTATGAACAAGTTAGACATAGTTTATAGTAAACCAGTCAACTATGATATGTACAAATATGGCTTATCTTCGCTCCACATGTGGTTGAGATGTACGGAATGTACTTTACATATATCTTACAATATGGATTTAAAAAAATGGGTGGCTAGAGGCGAAAATAGATTATTGAAAAAAGCAAGAAAAGAGATGACACAGGAAGAGTTTTTTATTGTGACTGGTTTGCTGATTGATATCGTTAAACAAGGCAATGGGACTACTAATAACGGCAATACAGCTCGAAGGTTCTTCAAAGATTATGAGACGTATGCAGAAATTACAGGAGTGGATAGTAGCTTAATAAAGCGATTTGCCGTGATACTGCAGGCTATATCTTCTGGGAGAAATATTAATATAGAAAAAATGACAAATTACTGCAAGTAAACATTGGAACTTTATGTGCAACTCTATCCTTGGTACTATATGCCATCGAGTGTTCATAAACTTTTACTACATGGTGCAGATATTAGCCAGCACTTTCATCTTTTTTTGCACTTTTCTTTCATCCCCATTGGTATGATGTCTGAGGAAGCGTCAGAAGTGAGGAATAAAGACTTCCGTTCTGTGAGGGAAAAACAAACGAGAAAAATTGATAGAATCCAAACAAATCAAGATATAATACACGGTTTTTTAATCAGCTCAGATCCATATATTACGCACATCAGACCCAAATTTTCCAAAATGCAGAAGAAACAGATGTTTGTAGAAACTGAAGATATGCTTAAGGAGGACAAATTACCCAATTAATTTGAAGAAACTGAAGAAGAAGAAGTATATGTTGATATTGAAAATAACCCATCTATAGATTCGTTAGCATAAATACTCAGATTTTTTTATTTTGTGATGTCCATTATTATGTAATTAAATCCTTACATAATTTTAAGTTATATCTTGTTGGTAACAATTTATACATCTGAAACTTTAAATATTAATGCTTGGACAGTAAAATTTCTAAATAAGATTTGAAGTAATCTAAATCCATTGTTTGAATTATACTATTCTATAAAATATATAATATAGTCATTTTTATTATTAAATTAGTGTAATGAAATTGAATTAGTTACAAGATTTGTATACTTACTTTTATTTATTTAGATTTGTTGTAGTAAAATACAGAAAATTATAGTAGTAAATACATACAAATGTGCTTTAATTTTTTGTATATTAAATACCAGTATCATTTTGTAATTGTAAATATTATTGGAGTTGATGCTCGTGATTGTTGGCACTTGGTGGAACTTTTGATACATTTTTGATTGAAAAATACTTGTACTTGTCCACTGATTTATTTATTTCCCTTACCGGTTTCGCTGTTAAAGCATTATCAAAGGTTTTTTTTTTTTTTAAATACGTAAACAACCATAAAACCTTTGATAATGCTTTACCAGCGAAACCAGTAAGAGAAATAATATAAATCAGTGGACAAGTACAAGTGTTTTTCAATCAAAAATGTAAATATTATTGTTTTATGTACTTACTGAAAAATACTCTGATATATATATATGTGTGCATATATATATAAAGGTTTATAAGCTAGACGATATACTTAATTTACTGAAGAAATAAATATGAATATAAAAACAAATTGCAAGTTCTTTCATGTCCACATTTGAATAAAACACATATTTGAAACCAATAAACAAGTAAATAAATTTTGAAGAAGCTTAAGACTACTGCAAATGGTGGGAATAGTGATTAGTAAGTGCTAAGAGATAACCAGGATATTGCTATAAAATTACAAATGCTTCAAGCATTTTACCGACAAACTAGTGATGAAGACATAGTCCCTGCGAGTGACACTTATGAAATATCTTATGAAGTTTATTCAAGTTCTAATAATAATTGAAAACAATTGGTACATAAGGACCGTGTAGAGTTTTAAATTGGACAAGTAATTTATAAAAACAATTTTCTATATAAAAAAAAACAATATTTTCAAGTGCCTGTAGCTTCCAAAGCGCAGATTTTCGCAGATAAGTGTAGGGAAATAAAATGTTGGCCGTGACTTCTTGAGTGACCTGTAGTAAGTTTCATTTTAAATAAACATGAAGCACGCTAGTAATTCACAAAAACATAATTTTCTCTATACAAAAAATGATTCAATGTTTTTTTCTCTTAAACTAATGCATATCCTAGAAAAACTACATCAGTAAAAGGTGTTTGTAAAAGAGTTTCTTTCAGCAGTCTACCTTGACCTTCAAATTGACTTACCCCTAAGTCCACGATTTCGTGATATGGAACCAGTGTGCGGCGGTATCGAGATTATGTATACCTACAATAAACGTTGTCGGGTCCTCGCGTCTGCCGTCGAGGTTGAAGTCTGAGGTCTGGGGGGAGAAGCCGCAGCGATGATGGTACGATTCTCAATAGGAGAGATATTAATTTCACACTCAATCTATACCTCGTGTGTGTAGTTTTCCACCCTTACCTTAGTTAACAATATAATTACTATGTTATGCATGTGCTATACTGACGTAAACATTAAACCTACGGAAGTCACCCTCATATTACTTTATGTGCTCCATATTTAGCTTTAAAACGTATTAAACATTCTTCATAAAAGTATTGCATGCTGTGAATTTTTCAATAGAATGTAATAAATTCAATAATGCGCGTTTTGATTTCCTATAAGGATATTTTTATTTAAAACATTCGATTTTATAAAACTTGTCCTGCTCAATGTAAACAATTACAACGTAAAATTGTCGACATGTTAGAGAACACGAGGCAGAAGACTCGCATACAGAAAGTATCCAAACATGAACATTGGTTATAAATCGGAGCCGACACAGAGCGCAGGCGCTACTCGAGTTAGTAGGAGACACGCAGGAATGTCGCTCGAGCACCCAGCGAGAGACAACCATGCCGATGTTTCCACAAATACCTAAATATGAACATTGGTTATAAATCGGAGCCGACACAGAGCGCAGGCGCTACTCGAGTTAGTAGGAGACACGCAGGAATGTCGCTCGAGCACCCAGCGAGAGACAACAATGCCGATGTTTCCACAAATACCTAAATATGAACATTGGTTATAAATCGGAGCCGACACAGAGCGCAGGCGCTACTCGAGTTAGTAGGAGACACGCAGGAATGTCGCTCGAGCACCCAGCGAGAGACAACAATGCCGATGTTTCCACAAATACCTAAATATGAACATTGGTTATAAATCGGAGCCGACACAGAGCGCAGGCGCTACTCGAGTTAGTAGGAGACACGCAGGAATGTCGCTCGAGCACCCAGCGAGAGACAACAATGCCGATGTTTCCACAAATACCTAAATATGAACATTGGTTATAAATCGGAGCCGACACCGAGCGCAGGCGCTACTCGAGTTAGTAGGAGACACGCAGGAATGTCGCTCGAGCACCCAGCGAGAGACAACAATGCCGATGTTTCCACAAATACCTAAATATGAACATTGGTTATAAATCGGAGCCGACACAGAGCGCAGGCGCTACTCGAGTTAGTAGGAGACACGCAGGAATGTCGCTCGAGCACCCAGCGAGAGACAACAATGCCGATGTTTCCACAAATACCTAAATATGAACATTGGTTATAAATCGGAGCCGACACAGAGCGCAGGCGCTACTCGAGTTAGTAGGAGACACGCAGGAATGTCGCTCGAGCACCCAGCGAGAGACAACAATGCCGATGTTTCCACAAATACCTAAATATGAACATTGGTTATAAATCGGAGCCGACACAGAGCGCAGGCGCTACTCGAGTTAGTAGGAGACACGCAGGAATGTCGCTCGAGCACCCAGCGAGAGACAACAATGCCGATGTTTCCACAAATACCTAAATATGAACATTGGTTATAAATCGGAGCCGACACAGAGCGCAGGCGCTACTCGAGTTAGTAGGAGACACGCAGGAATGTCGCTCGAGCACCCAGCGAGAGACAACAATGCCGATGTTTCCACAAATACCTAAATATGAACATTGGTTATAAATCGGAGCCGACACAGAGCGCAGGCGCTACTCGAGTTAGTAGGAGACACGCAGGAATGTCGCTCGAGCACCCAGCGAGAGACAACAATGCCGATGTTTCCACAAATACCTAAATATGAACATTGGTTATAAATCGGAGCCGACACAGAGCGCAGGCGCTACTCGAGTTAGTAGGAGACACGCAGGAATGTCGCTCGAGCACCCAGCGAGAGACAACCATGCCGATGTTTCCACAAATACCTAAATATGAACATTGGTTATAAATCGGAGCCGACACAGAGCGCAGGCGCTACTCGAGTTAGTAGGAGACACGCAGGAATGTCGCTCGAGCACCCAGCGAGAGACAACAATGCCGATGTTTCCACAAATACCTAAATATGAACATTGGTTATAAATCGGAGCCGACACAGAGCGCAGGCGCTACTCGAGTTGGTAGGAGACACGCAGGAATGTCGCTCGAGCACCCAGCGAGAGACAACAATGCCGATGTTTCCACAAATACCTAAATATGAACATTGGTTATAAATCGGAGCCGACACAGAGCGCAGGCGCTACTCGAGTTAGTAGGAGACACGCAGGAATGTCGCTCGAGCACCCAGCGAGAGACAACAATGCCGATGTTTCCACAAATACCTAAATATGAACATTGGTTATAAATCGGAGCCGACACAGAGCGCAGGCGCTACTCGAGTTAGTAGGAGACACGCAGGAATGTCGCTCGAGCACCCAGCGAGAGACAACAATGCCGATGTTTCCACAAATACCTAAATATGAACATTGGTTATAAATCGGAGCCGACACAGAGCGCAGGCGCTACTCGAGTTAGTAGGAGACACGCAGGAATGTCGCTCGAGCACCCAGCGAGAGACAACAATGCCGATGTTTCCACAAATACCTAAATAAAATTGTGTTACAAATATTTTACATTCCAGTTTGTAGTCGCCCGCGGCACACAGTGGAAAGTTTAGGTCTATTTCGGATCAAAATCGATAACATTTCTACACGTAGTATATACGGCTTTTTCAGGGTTCCGTAGTCCGACAACCCTTATAGTTTCGCCATGTCCGTCTGTCCGTCCGTCTGCGACTTAGCTCAGAGACTATCAGTACTAGAAAGCTGTAATTTGGCATGGGTATATACATATTAATCACGCCGACAATATTTTGAACATTTTTAGGGGTACCTACCGTACACGTAAATTGGGGATGATTTATTTTTCTCGTCTATCCCATAGTGTGGGGTATCGTTGGATAGGTCGTTCAAAAACATTGTGGGTATGTGAAAACTATTTTTCGATTTAGGGATCCGTTGGCGAAATATTTAAAGTGCAAATTATTTTTAAGGATCTGGCCTTGTTGTCTCAGATAGGGTTAGTAGTTCCTAGAACTAATGCGAGAATTGTCAACTACAACAAATCCTTTCATATTTAGCGATTTAGAGCTAATTTGGGACACTACAGTACGCACAATAATTTGTTTCATTCAACAAGAATGGATATTTTCAGTAATTCGTTTAACAAATTTAAACATTTCTTGTATTAGGTGGTAGAGCTAATGCCGGGCTCGACTGTGGAGGTACCACCATCTTACTCGCAAATCTTCCCGAAGTTATTCGGGGGAGAGTAAGAGAACAGCTCTCAAACAGACACAACCAGGCGGCCCACCATTGCCTGGGACCGATGGATGGCGGTATATCCATCCCCAATCGCCGGGCCTTATATAAATCAGACTGGTGACGGGCAGCGGCGTCACTGGTGCAAGGGATTCGGCACCGCGCTCACCAACCCGCCTGCCCAGCGTGTGTGAGTATGGGCATTTCTTCCAGGAGGACCGCCAAGAGTGCCGAAATCCTGGAAAGGCCTATGTCCAGCACTGGACGAAACAGGCTGATGGATGGATGGATGTATTCCACAAAGGAATCCATATCAAAGTAATTCTATCGAGCTATATAGTAGTTGTAGTATCGACTATTGAGCGATACTGTCTGTATAAACAAGCTGTGTATGTCTGCTACTAAGCTACACCTCTAACCTACTTTATATGTACTTAGATAAGCTATCAGTTAAACTGTTAAGTCTGTTTGTAAACCAATTCATAAATAAAATAAACAAACACAAGAAAGATCAGAAGTTCACGTTTGTACTTTATCTACAAGATGTTTTCATTTATGAGAGATAATGTTTTTGTTGGACATTGGATACTCCGGTTAGTTCCACGGTCGTCAAATGTTGTCAAAATAAAAGCCACTCAAACGAATCACGGTTTTGTGTGATATTTATTTTATTTAGATTTCCATTTTGTATATTTCAATTGTGACTCGATCGGCACGAGAGATTTGTTCGGATTTATCGGAGGATTCAGATCCAATCACATTTTTGTAACATTGAGAGAAACCAGTTCCGCGCGAGTGTGAGTGTGGCTCGAAATACGACAAATGAACCAATCAGCGGTGTCGTTCTGTTACAATTTGACTATGGAACCTTCAGCGGCCATTCGCATTTGAATTTCGAACACGAGATAACAATGAAGCGCAATTATATAAAATTTTCTCAATTGTAGGAGTGTGGCTCGCTCACAGCCAGAGCTGGGATGCTGAGGTGCTGGCGCCCATCCGAGGGTGATTGATACTTTTGAATGAAAGAAAAAGTCATCCGCACTCATCTTTTGTTGAACATTTTAGAATATTTCTTTGTTGAAAAAGTGGCACAGTCAGAAAGTTTCGCCGTAACGAGCTCCTGAAGTTCATGTTTTAGTGTTCTGTATTATGGATACGTTTATTAGGGTAACCAACGGGGCCCTATTACTAAGACTCCGCTGTCCGTCTGTCACCAGGCTGTATCCCATGAACCGTGATAGATAGACAGTCAAAAAAATTCACAAACGACGTATTTCTGTTGCCGCTATAACAACAAATGCTAAAAAACAGAATAAAATAAATATTAAAGGGGGCTCCCATACAACAGACATGATTTGATAAATGGTACGGAAGCCTTCGTGCGCGAGTCCGATTCGCACTTGGCCTGTTTTTCTGATTTAGTAAGGCGAGGACCAGTCGCATTATTACTGTGGTGTTTGTCCATCCGTCGCGTATAGAGTACATTCATAAACCTTGAGATGGCTGTTATATATATTTATGTGTGTGTGTTTATATATTACATGGTTTAATTACTGTGATAAACATGACTCCAACAACATAAAGTAAGTAATAACACAAATCGCTCATACATTTCATGGATTACAGTTAATGTTTGAATTATCTATGTATAAACATGTTACAGAACACTCGGGACAGCAAATAGCAGTAGCAATCAGGCAAGTCCAGTAAACAAACCAATTAGATCCTTGGTGTCGCCTTAACTGTTGTTTTAGGAGAAGTTTCCGCAGAGATCTAAATAGTCCCATTAATGGGCATTGTTCACGACAGCCTTCCCTCAGAACTTTATTATTTATGTAAATATTTGTGGAAATTAATGAAGCTTAAATATTTAAAAACGGATAGGATTCACTTCTTAACTGTGCAAGGAGGCACGAGCTTTCGGTGAGCTCTTCGGGAGTACTTTTGCGCACGGCGGCGGTCAGTTGAGCTTTCGAGCGGTCGCAGCTCAAGATTTTGGGTGGGTCATCTTGGCTCAAGTACAGTTCAAGAAGCTAATTTTAACAATAAAACAGGTTAAGCAAATATAGAACATTTTTTTATAAAATTAAAAATCTCAATCATAAAACAAATGGAAGGCTTCTATGAATATTATGGGGTATGTGACCGCCGCCTTCAACGTCCGCATTGGCACGTATTTCGCCGGCTTTTCAAATTTGCTTTGCACCGTTTGAGTTATTTTGAACATTTTTGACTTAGACGTTAGTAGGCAGATAATCATTTGTTTGAAATATTCGTAAACCGCCAAGTTATAGGGGATATTTCAAGTTGAGGTGATGATTTTGGGAGGGTCATAACCCCTGTGACCGCCACTGCTTTCGACCTGGAGCTGTATTTTTGAATCACTCGCCGTGAATCATATATTCACACTCGAAATTCAATTCGATTGGTCTAGATTTTACGTATTTTTGAATCAGTAGAAATCAATGAAACAATTTTCGATTTACGCAGAATAAATAAGAACCGGAAAGCAATATTTCGATGATTGAAGTGAACGGAAAGTAAATTAAAAAGTTATAATGTCAGTCTCTCATCGACGTTTTCGTTCTCACGTTGTTGTTTCCTTTCCTTTTGATTGTTTTCGTTTCTGTTGTCTGTTTTTACCATGTTTTTAATTCTGTTTTAGGTTATTATTATTATCATTGTTATTATTATATCCTTTATTGTACACACATAGAACCATAAACTAAGATTACAAAAAGAAAAATATCCTCAAAGGCGAGCTTACCTCTTCAAGAGGTTTCTTCCAGCCAACCAATACTGTGGTGAAAGAATACACGAAATAGGTTGGCAGCAAGCATACAAAAGGATTTTTACAACAGAACTTATTCTACACAAATGAAAAATAAAGATGAAAATTATAGATATAGATATAAATATAATGCATATGAATCCATCCATCCATCAGCCTGTTTCGTCCACTGCTGGACATAGGCCTTTCCAGGATTTTGCCACTCTTGGCGGTCCTCCTGGAAGAAATACCCATACTCACACACGCTGGGCATGCGGGTTGGTGAGCGTGGTGCTGAAACCCTTGCACCCGTGGCGCCTATGAATAAAGAATGTAAATATGCATCAAAACATTTTAACTTGTCAATTCAATGTCAGTCATTCAGTCATGTCAGTCTTGCGTAGATTCTACTAGTAGAAATCAGACCACTCGTTGCAGAATTCACAAATGAATTTTCAAAAATACCGATTTTAAGTTTTCGTATGCGAATCATGCGGATTCGCATGCGAATTGAAATTCGAATGATTCAAAAATACACTCCCTGTGCCTCAGTTGCACCTTGCACAGTTATAAAAGTGAGTATCCGTTTTATAAATGCTCATGATGCCAACTCACTCTAATTAATGAAGCTACTGAACAATCCCAGCATCCGCTGTGTGTGACCTCTTGCAAGTGGATATTCTATATGGTTATTTCTCAACTCATTCATGAAATTATCGTGTTTGTGAGTTTTTCCTTTACCCGTAAAGTGGCTTTAGCCACAATAGTGGCCAGTATAAGCTCTTCTTTAATTCTTACACATTAATCCAGAATTCTACACATTTATAAATTTTCCTTCTAGTTTCCTCGACATGCTGTTTATTTTTAAATCACTCCTTCTAGAAATGAAGGCGGGAATGTTTTGTTCCAGAACCTTCTTTGCTCAAGATTCTTTTTATGAGAAAACCTTTTTAATAACGACAATTTTTATATATGATTTTTTTTTCTTTGAAGATATTTTGATATTTTGTTACAATGTTTTTTTTCTGTTTTCTTAATACCGTCTGACAATGAATGCATGTTTCATGACTTTAAAAAATCTTCAAAATATAAGGAAATGGTTCAAGTAAACATAAAAATAATGTTTAATGGGCGAATTCACCTTGCTTGAGTCAAGAGGGACGAACTTTCCCAAAAATTTAAAAGAGGACGAATTCTTGAGGACTTATTTCCCCGACCCTCAGTATCTCGGGGAGTCTACTTGACGACCTCGACCGACCCCGCCGCGATTTTACTCAGGACATTATCTCGTACTTAACCGACGCCATTTAACTCTTCTTATCTCTTTATTGTGATCCTCCACCTTTAACTCAGAGAGAACTGAAAAGAACGACGTCACGCGATAACAGAACTGGGGCACCGGCAACATCACCCTTAACTCTAGTTTAAACTACCTAATAAATGTTAATGAAACTCTCTTAAGTTTCACCATTCGTTGGTTAACGCTATTAGACTATTATACAAACAGATCACTATATCAGTAGCTACATTATACGATGTATTTTTGTAAAAACGTCCCTTCAAAAACATTAATGTGAAAAGGGGACCGATTTCAGTAAAAAAGCAGTGCAGCATTGTCGGTTTTACTGAAAAAATATATAAGAGCAAATTGGGTGCCGAAGTTTACGGAGGTTCCTTCAGTCATAACTGCAATAATGTTCAACCTTCACTTGTTTCGTTCAAAAAGTTTGTTAGGGTCCTTGCTACTGAGAATGTAGAACTTGGCGAGTGTTCACAGCTAAATTATACAGTACACAGGTTAAAACCGAACCCCCTAGCTTTACTGAAATCTCGGAAACAGAATCACTGATTCACATACACGTCTTGTATGTTGTACCCTAAACCTAAACTTAAGTACTTGTTTTATTGTTCAACATGGAAACATTTTTTTAAATACATGACCATGCTTAGTTTCTTGCCCTTCTTCTAATCAAGACTAATCGAATGGGTAGAGTCAGGCATTACGTGCATTTATAGTTTATTTATTTATCAGACTTATTTATTGCATAGTACATTTAATATTTTCATTTTAAAGTTGTGTCTTTATGCTAGCAGTATATAACTTATTTATATACTTATATTTATAACTTCATTCTTATTTAATTTAAATAAGCCAAACTTATAATTTTTTTTATTATATTTCCCCGTATTATATTCATTATTTTATATTATTTTGAGGATTTCCGTGTAAAAAGTGTATTTTTATGTAACTATTTCATAAAATGTTTTTTTTTCCAAGCCACAATGGCAGCGGTATAAACCACGCTTTCCCATTAGGTTTCTACACGATCTCACGAACAAAGACGCCCTAAAACGCAGCGCAACTACACCTTTAGTTTGAGCACAGAAGATATATCAATTGTTTACTGTGGTTTCAGTATCTCAACCACTAACAAAACACATGCCGAGCTACCAACCCCCAACTCCCAGGCACTCCCAGCCATCAAAGGAACATGTTCCCACAAGCTCTCAGTGTCCACTCTAAATAAATAAACAAGTACGGTTATGTTCAATATTAAGTAAATATGCCTCCAAGTTCGTTTACCTTTTCTACCATCTTTCTTTACCTGTCTCGTCGGAACTAACTTCACACAGACGCATTTAAGACTGATGCGATGTATATAATGTAAGTTTAATATTTTAGCAAAAAATAATATATAATAGCTACTTTAAATAATTCCATCCATCCATCCATGTTTTCGTCCACTGCTGGACTTAGCCTTTCCAGGATTTCGCCACTCTTGGCGGTCCTCCTGCAAGAAATGCCTATACTCACACACGCTGGGCAGACGGGTTGGTGAGCGCGGTGCCTAAACCCTTGCACCAGTGACGCCGCTGCCCGTCACCAGTCTGTTTTATATAAGGCCCGGCAATTGGGGATGGATATGCCGCCATCCATCGGTCCCAGGCAATGGTGTGCCGCCTGGTTTTGCCTGAGAGCTGTTCTCTTACTCTCCCCCGAATAACTTCGGGGAGTTTGCGAGTAAGATGGTGGTACCTCCACAGTCGAGCCCGGCATCAGCTCTACCACCTGAATTAACTTCCCGAGCACGTCATCACTAGGTACACCCGGGACGAGTGTATGCGCAAGTGAAAAGTTGGCCCGAGGTCTTAATATCTTATTGCAACATATATTATCGCTTTCAAATGTGTGACAAACGAATGAAATCTCCATCGTTTTTAGCCAACCATGATTCATTTGAAGCGATAGCGACATATGTTGGAGTTAGTCAATAAGGCCTCAGGCCGCCCTAGAAGGAAGTATACCGACATTCAACCTTTTTTATGTTTAGTTAACTGTTTTATATTCTTTTACTATATATGATGTTTTGTTTAATTTAAGGTTTGTTTTTAAATCTTTACTGTGAACTTTGTAGGTGCATGGTATATTTAAATGTGTATGTTGGAAAACTAAGATACCTAACAGTGCAGTTAAAAAAGCGTGTTTGAATTTTCATTTTATTTTATGTACGAGACCCTGAAGAGACCTAGTGAAAAGTGCCCGAAATATAAGAGTTCGTTTATACAACTCGATTCAGGAATCTGAAAGAAACTAAAGGGCAGCGTTGCCGGTACGGGTATTTTTACTCGATTTCATGTAATTTAGGCCCTAAGCGGGTTTTTTGCAGGTAACCATGACTGTCGAGTAAAAAACTTGTACCGTCAATAAAAAAAGCAAAAAGTATTTTTTTTATTAAATCATCTTGACGCAGCTACATAATTGAACACATCCTATCTTTCTCTACTATTTGTGTGTGTGTGTGAGAGAATCATGATTTATGTGAGGCTAATCCGCACTAAAACGACGTGCTAAAGAGATGCACACACAAATATCAGTAGATTCTACTGAGTAGAAAGCACGATTATTTTGCTGTTTGTTCCGTTTAGTTTTGTGGCTTGCTCTGATAAGTTATAAATACTATAAAACATGAAAATTTTTATGGAAAGGAGCCTTTAAAATCAACTTTTTTATTATGAGTTCTTTGTTGATAAATTATTTTTTTGTTTGCGTTATTTTGATTCTTAGATATTATGAATAACGATTCGGAGGGGGCTCGTAAGTGATAAAATAACTCGCAAAAGAGAAACAATTCAATGAAATGAATTCTAGGCCTTTATTTAAACGGCCGAGATGAAGTGGTGTATGTCGCTAGTTTTTCCAAGAACATCGCGATAAAGGCCAGAAAAATATTTAACATATTGTTTTTGATCAAAGTTGTCGTCGTCGCGGACCGAGCTCTTAAGGCGCCTAGGCACGCCACCGTTTTAGTACAAAGTTTAATAATCCGTTTCTCTGTTGTTTCTCGTAATAGACCAAACTATATGACCTCCATCATCTGGTGCTGGTATTTTAAAAGGCACCATTTTGCCAAAATTTTGAATATTTATTTTGTTTGAAAGATATTAAGCTGGACAGATTTACATACAAAGTTGTTTTCTTGCCTCAGATTGTACATATATAAAAATTTAACATTTCAGCCACATAGCGACTTTGTAAATGCCTGTATTTAACTATTTAGGTCTATACCTTTAGTCTATAATGAAAAACAACAGAGAAACGGGTTATCAAATTTTGTACTAAAACGGTGGCGTGCCTAGGCGCCTTAAGACATCTTATCTGATGCGTTCGACAAATGTTCCAAACGCGACACTCCCATAAGTCGAAGAACAACTTTCAACCGCCACGTGGAGTGTCTTAACACGACGCTACTTTATTTAACATATTGTTTTTGATCAAAGTTGTCGTCGTCGCGGACCGAGCTCTTAAGACATCTTATCTGATGCGTTCGACAAATGTTCCAAACGCCACACTCCCACAAGTCGAAGAACAACTTTCAACCGCCACGTGGAGTGTCTTAACACGACGCTACTTTATTTAACATATTGTTTTTGATCAAAGTTGTCGTCGTCGCGGACCGAGCTCTTAAGACATCTTATCTGATGCGTTCGACAAATGTTCCAAACGCCACACTCCCACAAGTCGAAGAACAACTTTCAACCGCCACGTGGAGTGTCTTAACACGACGCTACTTTATTTAACATATTGTTTTTGATCAAAGTTGTCGTCGTCGCGGACCGAGCTCTTAAGACATCTTATCTGATGTGTTCGACAAATGTTCCAAACGCCACACTCCCACAAGTCGAAGAACAACTTTCAACCGCCACGTGGAGTGTCTTAACACGACGCTACTTTATTTAACATATTGTTTTTGATCAAAGTTGTCGTCGTCGCGGACCGAGCTCTTAAGACATCTTATCTGATGTGTTCGACAAATGTTCCAAACGCCACACTCCCACAAGTCGAAGAACAACTTTCAACCGCCACGTGGAGTGTCTTAACACGACGCTACTTTATTTTCTTGACTTATTGAAAAACAACCAAAAATCCTTTGATAATGCTATAACAGCGAAACCGGTAAGGGAAATAATATAAATAAGTGGACAAGTACAAGTGTTTTTCAATCAAAAATGTATCAAAAGTTCCACCAAGTGCCAACAATCACGAGCATCAACTCTATTGAAAATAAACCATTATTTACCTATATATTTTTTAAGTATTTATAATTTATTATTTACAATTAAACAAAAGATAATAAACTAAAAATCCTAAAAGTAAAATAAAAAGAAGAACCTATGCTATAACAATAAGATCAACTTAGAAATAAAACCCTAACTATCAAAAAGTCCGCCCCTAATTGTACCCGGCGCAAAGGTCCCCATTACGCTAGCCGCGTTCCCGCGTTGGATGGCTAGGGAAATCCTTTGCGCCAAGTACGACATGGAGATGTGGTCTTGGCACCTGTCTTTTATTTTTCTTCCGAGTGCCTTTAGAAATGCCCTGGCCTCAGAGCCCCATACGCCGGTCGTTTCAAATGCGGCGGGAATAAAAATGTATTTTTTTTTCAGATCATTGTATTTGATGTGCTTTTGCCTAGCGGCACTCTCAGCGGCAGACCCTGCAGTTCTGACTGTGGAGGTTGAATGACAGCTAGCATAAGTGCTGACGCAAGTTGCATCCCACAGCAGACATCTACCTCTCTCCCAGGGAACGAGGGTGAGACCATCTGGGCGCTTGCCGTCTGTCCGGCTAAGGCCAGGGGGCTCCAGGGTGCAAGGGATGTTGGCTGAGACGAGTGCCCGGCGGATGATTTCATTTAAGGCATGGTGCCGTGGGAATCTACCTGTACATCTTAAACCTTTTGTGTCGACTGTAGAGTTGCAGATGCAGGCATGTTCCTCGCAAACATGGCAACCAAGTTTCAGGGCCACAGCAATACGAAGGGAGTCGTTATCAAGTAAAGTACCAAGCTGTGGAGATGGAAGGGCGTGAAGCCAGGCACCGGACTCAGGTTTAGTAACGGCTTTTAGTCTTGCTAATTCCGCCCCTGAATTATTTTGTTTGAGCTCTTCTATTATGAAATATTAAATATTAAACCTATATTATATTTACACAGAACATAATTTACCAGATTTGTCGTGACCGACTATAATACATTAAAAGGAATCTATTCAGCTTTTGCATTACCTACATTATTTGCGTAGTACCTAAATCAAATCACATAAATTTATGGCCGCTGGAAATCTATCACAATAATATTGTTATTTTTGATGTTTATTGCAAAAACCACAGCCCTAAGCACAGATAAATGTAACTAATAAGATTTTTCCTATGCCAATTACGGTTTTACAATTTATCAAATAACAGTTTTGAATACTTCAAAGACCAACAAAAATACATACCTGAATAAATTTAGAGCAAAAACCTGATACAATAAATAGACTTAGCAGTGTAGGGTGTCAGAGTAAGTGTGTAAGTGTAGAGGTATGTGTGTGAGTGAAGGTGATCTAGGAGAGAGAACGTTGATACTTATACAATATTTAATATGTTATGAATATGTCACGTCAAACTTACAGGTTGTAATGGAGAACTCTTGTACTTTTCCACACATTATAATTAATATTACACTACACAACCAAGCTCGCTATTTATGCACCATCAGGGGCTTTTAAATTATAGTAAATAAATCAATCAATCAATCAATCAATAAGCCCTTTATTCTGAACTAAGAGTTGTGATTTTTGAGTTTATTTCTGTATTTATAGGATATCTCTTAGTTCAGTGTGCCTCTTGGCAAAGGCCTCCTCTAACATCTTCCATTGTTTCCTGTCTCGAGCAACTCTTCTCCAGTTAGGACCGGCTGTCAGTTTTAACTCGTCTTCCCATCTTTTTTGTTGCCTTCCTTTGCTCCGTTTGCCATCTCTAGGGTACCAATCTGTGACAATTTTGTTCCATTTATCTTGGGTAGATCTTATCATGTGACCTGTCCATCTCCATTTCTGTTGGTCTATTTTGGAGAGCACGTCAACAACTTTAGTTTTTTCTCTTATATGTATACTTTGTACTCTATCCTGTTTTTTGATACCTATCAGACTTCTTTCCATGGATCTTTGGCAATGTTCGAGCATTTCTCTGTGGTGTTTGGTGAGTGACCACGTTTCGCAACCATATGTGATGCAAGGAAGTATACATGTATTGAACACTTTCCGTTTTACCCCAATACTTAGATGTGTAGACTTCATAACTTCTTTCAATGACCAGTACCTTTTCCATCCATTGGCTATTCGTCTATTTATTTCCTTAGTTGTTTGGTCTTTATGAGAAATGAGCTGGCCTAGGTAAGTGTACTCGTCTACACACTCAAGTGGCTTGTTGTTGATCTTAATTTCCATGTTTACAGAGTTTGTCAGTAGTTTTGTTTTGTCTATATTCATTGTCAGTCCTATTTTTTCGCTATCTTTGTTTAGATCTTGTATCATTTTCCGTAAAGTTTCTGGGTTTTCTTCAAATAAGACAATATCATCTGCAAACCTGAGGTGGTTAAGTTTTCTTCCATTTATGTTAAGACCAAATTGATCCCAATCAAGTTTTCGGAAAATGTTTTCAAGCACTGCAGAGAATAATTTGGGAGACATAGGATCTCCCTGTCGGACTCCTCTTTTTATTTCAAAGGCATTGCCTAATGTTTCAAGTTGTATTTTTGCTTTGCTGTTACAGTATATGGTTTTGATTGTTTTAATGTATGTTGTGTGTATACCCTGTTTTTCTAGACTTTCCCATATAGCCTCATGGCTGATACTGTCGAAGGCTTTGGTGTAGTCAATGAAAGCCATGTATAGAGTCTTGTTATATTCATTGTATTTCTCAATAACTTGCTTCACGGTGTGTATGTGATCTATTGTAGCATAATTCTTTCTGAAGCCAGCTTGTTCCATTGGTTGGTTTTCATCTAATGTGGTGCTAATTCGTTCTAAGATAATTTTGGAGAATACTTTATAAATATTTGACATCAAGCTTATTGGTCTGTAGTTTCCTATGTCATCTATTGCGCCTTTCTTATGTATAAGAGTAATGTGGGATGTTTCCCATTGTTCTGGTATGTGTTGAGATATTAAAACTTCATTGAAAATTTTTGTGAGTATAGGGACAAGTTCGCTCAAAGTTCCTCTTAGTATCTCATTTGAGATTTTGTCTGGGCCTGGTGCTTTTTCCATCTTTTGGCTGAGTATGGCTTTCTCTACTTCACTCGGTAAGATTTCAGGTTCTTGGTTGGTTTTAGTTACTTTGGTACTTCTGTTTACATGTTCTGGGTGTTTGTAAATATGGTTTGAATAAAGGTTTTGGTAGAATTTAGTTGCTAGTGTGTTCATGTCTTTTCTGTTTGTGATAGTGTCTTGTTTGTTTTTAAGGTTTGGTATCCAATCTTTGTTGTATTCACGTATCTCTTTCAGAGCCTTTCTTGTTCCTCCTGTTGTCAATATGTGCTTTTCTAGAGTTTTTAGTCTTTTAGTTTTACGATCTTTTCTAATGCTTTCTTTGATGTTTTTGCTTAACTCTGTTATCAGTTTGGTGTTTTCTTTTTTGAGGTGGCTAGTTAATATGCGTTTTCTTTCTTCTATAAGTTGGAGTGTCGAGTCGCTTAATTGATATTTTTGCTTTTCAGTTTTCCTGACTTTGTGGCATGCTAGCTGATTTTCTAATTTAGCGTAGGTAATTTTGACATCAATTTTGCTGTTGTCTGATAGCTCCGTAGTTATTGCCACCAAAGACTGAGCGGTGTCCTTATAATTTTCTTCATTTGCATCGTTCGCGTTTGAAGGTTTTATGTGTTTTCTGGGCTTTTTGGGTGGTTCTATTTTAAGTGATGCTCTGACCATACGATGGTTGTTGTTTTTAATTTTATTTGAGGAAGCTTTATTTTATTAAAAGAGTTTTTTATTAGGTATTGCGTTTTAATGTTTTATTTGAACCAACATCTTGGTTGACACATGCAAGCAACCAAAAAGCAGACAGAGACAGTCATAGACAAAATTTAAAAAATAACATTCATTGTTCGGTGTACATTGCTTGGTGATAAATAAATTTATACATTGATGGTTTTAGATTATTGTATCTATTTAAATATTCAACACACCCCCGTAATCTAAAATCCTCAATTTTACAAATTAAATTTTCATGTTTTCAAAGTATCTAATTTTTTTAAACAAAAAAAAAATATTATTAACTTTTAAATTGAACATTTTTTTATGCAATGGTAAAGTTGTTTTCTGTCTCTATCTTTATATTAACACTGATTAATAAAAAAAAATCCTTTTAGTAAAGAAACATAGCAGTCTTATACAAATTAACAGATACATAAAAAAAAATCATGTCACTATTTTAGATGCAAATCTATCAAACTTAATCTTTTGCAAAGGTTTAGTGAATAAGTCTGCAATTTGCTCATTAGTTGGACAGTAATATACTTTTAGTTCACCATTACAAACTTTCTCATGAATGAACTTGAATCGGACATCAATATGTTTAGACCGTCTATTTATCACTCCGTTTTTTATCAAATTTATGGCACTTTGATTGTCCACATATAGCTTTACACTAACACTTACACTTAGTAATTCTTCACATACACTTTTCAGGTATAACAGTTCTTTCAAACATTCAGCTGCTGCTATATATTCTGCTTCGCTGGTTGAGAGTGCAACAATTGGTTGTTTTCTTGTGCACCAGCTTATCGGGTTACCACAAAAATATATAATGTAGCCAGTCGTGCTTCTTCTTGTCAGGGGATCACCGGCATAGTCAGAGTCACAGTACGCTGTTAACTCAACTAGTCCATTGCCTTTTCTGTATACTAACCCTTTTTCTTTTGTTCCTTTCAGGTATTTTACTATTCTTTTTATTGTTGTGACATCAGAATCCGTAGGATTTTCAGTTCTTCTTGCACAATAGTTAACTGCATAACTTATGTCTGGTCTGGTTTTATTTGAGATATAAGTTAAGCTTCCAAGTAGTTGTCGGTATGGAAAATTTGTATTACCATTACTTTGTTCATCATTGTTGTTTCCTTCCATCGGTGTGTTTGCTGTTTTTATATCTGTCATTTTATAGTCATCTAAGATTTTATTTATGAATTTTGCTTGTTTTAGTTTCAGTGTGTCTTTTGTCTTCTCTATTTCCATTCCGATGTATCTTTTGGGGTTTCTGTCGACTTTCATTTCAAATCTTTTGCTTATTCTTTCCAATATTTGTTCAATTTTTGTATCATTTGTGCCCACAAGAATGCCATCGTCTACATGTATGCCCAAGTAGATTGTAGCATCTTCGTTTCTGAATATACATGGTTCTGCTGTTGTTTGTTTCAGACCTTCAGACTCTAGAAAACTTGTAAAAGTCAGATTCCATTTTAAAGGGGCTTGTTTCATGCCATATAAGGCTTTCTTCAATTTGCATATTCCTTGTAGATCTTCCATTCCTTCTGGTGGATACATATAAATATCCTCATCGATCTTTCCATACAGAAATGCTGTTTTTATGTCAAATGATTTTATGGTGAATTCTTTCTCTTGTGCTATTGCAAATAGTAGTCTTAATGGGCTACTGTTAATGACAGGACTAAATGTCTCATTATAGTCAATTCCTTTTTCTTGTTCGAAGCCTCTTATTACTAATCTGGCTTTATATGTTCCATCTTCTTTGATTTTTAATACCCATCGGCTAGTTAGGATTTTCTGGTTTTCAGGAATTTTCTCTTTTGGTACAACTTTCCAGGTTTCATTTTTCATTAGGGATTTCTTCTCTTCATTGATAGCATCTATCCATTTACGTTTGTCTTCTCCATTTATTGCATCTTCATATGTGATCAAAACATAATCATTATATCTAGTTGGTATTTTTCTTTCTCTAGTTGGTCTCTTTTTTGTATCTTTGTTTTCATTTTCTTGTGTAGAATTATTTTCAGTTCTTGGATTTTCTTCAGTATTTTCTTCCAGTATTGGGATTGGGACAGGATTCTCTTGGACGATTTCTATTTCAACATTTGTTTCAGAGCAATTTTCATTATTTTCATTCTCATCTTGTAGTGAGGTATCTTCGGTTATTTTGTTTGTTGTTACAGGTTCTTTGTTTTCTTCAATTTCTTCATGAACTACAATGTTTTTAGGTTCTTCAGTAGGATCATCATCACCGTTCTTTTTTGACTGAAATAAAACATCTCTTCTTATTATTATTCTTTCTTTTTCTTCATCAAATAGTCGATATCCTGTTGGGGCATACCCAACCATTATTAGTTTTTCCATTCTAGATTCCAGTTTTTGTAAGTGTCCTAGCCTTTTGCTGTATGCATCAGACCCGAATATTTGTATGTTTCTAAGATCTGGTCTCTTTCCCGACCACATTTCAATAGGTGTCAAATTGTTTATTGACTCAGATGGTGATCGGTTTATTAAATATGCAGCAGTTTTGGCTGCTTCTCCCCATAGGTAAATCTCTGCTTTAGATTCAAAGAGTAGAGCTCGCACTTTTTCCATAATGGTACGGTTCAATCGTTCGGCCTTGCCGTTCAGCTGGGGGCTAAATGGTATAGTGTAGTCTAATATTATTCCTTTGTTCAGGCACCAATTTTTCATTTCATTACTGGTATACTCACCTCCATTGTCACATCTTATCATACTTATTTTCATCCCTTTTTCTCTTTCTTTTTCTTCAACATAATCCTTGATATTTTTAAATGCTTCACTTTTATTGGATAGGAGTTTAATTTCAGTGTAATTTGTGAAGTCATCAGTAATAGTGAGTATGTATTTCTTATCGTCATAGGTGTTTGGCGAAATTGGGCCACAAACGTCGCTATGAATGATTTGAAGTAATCTTTCTGCCTTTGTTCTTTGTGTACTGAATGGCAGTCTTGTTTGTTTAGCTTGTAAGCATACTGTGCAAGTTTCTGGTAACATATCAATGTCTTTATCGGTTATGCTTAAGCCTTCAACACATAGTAGCATTTTTCTCATAGTTACCTTGCCAGGATGTCCCAGTTTTATATGCCATTCAAGTGCACTGTTATGATTAATTGTTACTAGAGAATTTTCTGGTTTTGTAGTTTCTAATTGTATTGAATACAGTCCGTTGCTCTTCTTGTTCCCTTGTAGTATTATTTCTTCATTTCTTTTAATAATGACTTTATTTTTTGTGAACAATACTTCTCCATCATTTTCTGTAATTGCATTAACAGACATCAAATTCTTTTGTAGTTGAGGCACAAAAAGCACATTTTTTAAATCACATTGTTGTGTTTCTATTTTTCCTTTTTCTGTGGACTCGATTTTTTCATTTTTCTTTGCCACTGTAATATCGCAGTTGTATTTTGTAACCTCGCTCAGTAAATCCAATTTATTTGTCATATGTGACGTACATCCTGAGTCTATTATGAACTCTTCTGGACTTTTCTGTATTTCAGTAATAAACGCTATCTTATTATCCTTCTTCCTGAAGTAGCACTTTTCTTCCGTGTGATTATTTTTTTTGCATATTTTGCACATCTTTACTTCTTCTTTCTTTTTATAAAAACAATCATTTTCATTGTGATTATTCTTTTTACAGATCTTGCAGAACTTTTTATTATATTTGTTTTGGTTTGTCTTTCTGAAGCTCGCTTTGAATGCACATTTTTGTTCATAATTATCAGTAGATTCTTTACCAAGTCTTTGTTCTTCTGTTAGGAGCCTTGCTGTCAGATTCCTTAATGTTTTTTCACTTAATGGTGATGAATCCCAGGCTGTTGCAAAATTATTGTATCCATTCGGTAAGGTGGATAATATCTTTGACATGATCATGTTGTCATTAACTTTTTCATCAATGGAATTTAGGTGGAAAGCTATGTTTTCTAGTTTACTTATGTGGTATGTCATATCTTGCCTGTGATCATACTTGTATTCAAAGAAATCTTGCAGAAGTTGACATTTTTGTTGTGTTGTACTTTTCTCAAATATGAAGCACAACTTATCAAACATTTCTTTTGCACTAGGGCAGCTCATAATCAGGGGCATGTGTTTCTTGTCAATTGTGTTCATTATTATTTTCTGAGCTCTTGCATCATTTTTTTCATGCTCCTTTCTGTCACCACCCAAAGCAATTGCATTTTCTTCACCGTGCACTATTTCGTGCAACCCATAACTTTTAAATATTATGTTCAGTTGGAATTTCCAACAGGAAAAAGATTTCTCATCACAAAGCTTCTGAATGCCTGCAATTTCTTCGTATTTTTCCATGTTTTACTTTCGTCGATTTTGTTTCACAGGAACACGCCACAATGGCGGCACTTTTTACTTGTTATTTTCGTTATAGCACTGGTTTTTTTATTTTTTTTAGTTTTCAGTGGTAAGCGGGGACTGGGCCCTTAACCTGTTGTTTTTAATTTTATTTGAGGAAGCTTTATTTTATTAAAAGAGTTTTTTATTAGGTATTGCGTTTTAATGTTTTATTTGAACCAACATCTTGGTTGACACATGCAAGCAACCAAAAAGCAGACAGAGACAGTCATAGACAAAATTTAAAAAATAACATTCATTGTTCGGTGTACATTGCTTGGTGATAAATAAATTTATACATTGATGGTTTTAGATTATTGTATCTATTTAAATATTCAACAATGGTTAGTGTTAAAATTTAGTTTTGATTTTGATATCACTGATGTGTTTGTAAATGGTCTTGGAAAGTTGCTTATAATGTAATCTATTTCGTTTTTATATTTTCCATCTGGGGAAATCCAAGTCCACTTATTTGTTTTGTTTTTCTTGAAGATACTGTTCAGGAGAGTCAGATTGTGCTCTAATAAGAAATCCACTAGTCGTTGTCCATTGACACTTCGTTTGCCATAACCAAAGTTTCCCAGTGGAGATTCATCTTTGTTCTTTTTATTTCCAACCTGGGCGTTGAAATCACCCATAAGGATAATCAGGTTGTTTGAGTATTTTCTTATTATTTGGGATAGATGTTTGTAGAAAGATTTAGTTTCCAGTTCTTCAGCTTGTTCAGTTGGTGCATAAACTTGTATTATCGTCCATGTTTTTCTATAGCTGGGTAGTTTGATGTTTAGGATTGCAATTCTGTCTGAAACTCCGATGATATCTTCTATATAGCTTTTCAAGTGCCTTTTTATTAAGAAACCAACTCCTTTTTGTCCTCCAGTTTCACCTTTTTTGAATAGTACATAGCCTGGATGTTCCTCAATTGTTTCCCCTGCTCTTCGCATTTCACTTATTCCTAAAATATCCCAATTTATGTTCTTTAGTTATTCTTCTAGTTCTAATAAGGCTTCAGATGTCCTTAGTGATCTTGTATTGAGTGTTGCAATATTTAATAATTTATTGTTTTCTGTTAGAGGGTGGTGGTCTATTTCTCCCGCGGAGACCAGCCGTGGTGGGAGAGTTATTTTTCGTTGTTGTATTTGTAGCTTTGTTTGTTGTATGAATCCGGTTTTGGTTGTTAGTTGTTCTTTAGTTTCTCCATGTGTTTTTGTCTGATAAGGAGTAGGATTTTTCACGCATGACTTGAAATGCATCCATTCTTTTAATTTTGGGGTCCTGTTTGGTATTTGCATTTTGGTCTGGTTTGTTTGGGCTTGGTGTTTCAGAGTCAGGTCCTTTTCTTTTTACACTTTCTCGCTGTTGGTTTGATTTATCTCTGCGTTCTTGTAAGAATTTTTTTGGGATGTCATGTGTTTGGTTTCATTTTCTTTTTGTTTCTCAATATTTGGATCTTCTTTTGGAGTGTTGTTGTTGAGAGAAGTATAGGTCTGATTTTCGAGTTGTTTTCCTTTTTGCCTAGACGTTGAATTCTGTTTATTTCGCCATTTTCTAAGGTGACACCTAAATCGTTAATAGTTTGTGAAACAAGACTTATCAAGTTATCTTCTTTCTCGTCGGACGATTCAGAAATTCCGTGTAGTAAAATGTTGTTTTTCCTGGCATTCAAATCCAAGTTTTCGATTTTTTTGTTTAGTTGCGTTATTTCGACTTTTAGTTTTTCATTTTCTTCTATCAAAGGTTGCATTTTTTCGTCCACTTTACTGAGAACTCTTGTGGTTATACTTTCAGTAATTTCATTCGTTTGCTTCTGAAGCTCTTCTTTTACTTTTTCGAAAAGTAATGACATTTCTTTACTTAGTTCGGAAGTCATCTTACAAAAATTGCTGAACGCAATTTATTTCGAAAACGTAATTAATGTCGATTTCGATGCAGGTCAGATGCGCAAAAAGGTACACAATCGCGTGCGTGAACGCAGCCAGTCATTCAATATGTTGAGTAGTTGGTAGCCCTGATCGGTTCTTCTTGTCTTTGGTCCGTACTTGAGCGTTTGACAGAAAAGATAACCTAAAAAGGTTTCGCGTTTCTAACTGCACTGCACTTAAAACTTATTATTTAGTATCAATTTATAGTCAGTAGCACTCGCCGGCACCAGCAGTATAGGAATAAGTATGTTTGAACACTGTAAACTGGGATTAGACACACGATTCGTTTTTATTTGAGGGAGCGACTGACAACACGTCTTTAGTGCACGAGAAGCGGAACCGGAAAAAAAAAAAAAAAAATATTTTTTTAAATATTTGTATGCTAGATCTCCGATATTCGTAAGTAACCTTGAGAAGCATTATAGCCATTCATATGAATATGGATACTCCGTCACGTTCCACACAGACAAACGCGCGCGACACACGCGCTCCACCCGGCCACATCCGACACACGCGCTCCACCTGGCCACATCCGACACACGCACTCCACCCGGCCACACGCGACACACGCGCTCCACCCGGCCACACGCGACACACGCGCTCCACCCGGCCACACGCGACACACGCGCTCCACCCGGCCACATCAGACACACGCACTCCACCCGGCCACATCCGACACACATGCTCCACCCAGCCACATCCGACACACGCACTCCACCCGGCCACATGCGACACACGCGCTCCACCCGGCCACATCCGACACACGCACTCCACCCGGCCACACGCGACACATGCACTCCACCCAGCCACACGCGACACACGCGCTCCACCCGGCCACATCCGACACACGCACTCCACCCAGCCACACGCGACACATGC
This sequence comes from Ypsolopha scabrella, assembly GCA_910592155.1. Lineage (NCBI taxonomy): Eukaryota > Metazoa > Arthropoda > Insecta > Lepidoptera > Ypsolophidae > Ypsolopha > Ypsolopha scabrella. The sequence continues at coordinate 32,159,342 of OU342962.1, read as the reverse complement.
GCTCCACCCGGCCACATCCGACACACGCACTCCACCCGGCCACACGCGACACACGCGCTCCACCCGGCCACATCCGACACGCGCGCTCCATCCGGCCACATCCGACACACGCGCTCCACCCGGTCACATCCGACACACGCACTCCACCCGGCCACATCCGACACACGCGTTCCACCCGGCCACATCCGACACACGCGCTCCACCCGGCCACATCCGACACACGCACTCCACCCGGCCACACGCGACACATGCACTCCACCCAGCCACACGCGACACACGCGCTCCACCCGGCCACATCCGACACACGCACTCCACCCAGCCACACGCGACACATGCGCTCCACCCGGCCACATCCGACACACGCACTCCACCCAGCCACATCCGACACACGCACTCCACCCGGCCACACGCGACACACGCGCTCCACCCGGCCACATCCGACACGCGCGCTCCATCCGGCCACATCCGACACACGTGCTCCACCCGGTCACATCCGACACACGCACTCCACCCGGCCACATCCGACACACGTGCTCCACCCGGCCACATCCGACACACGCGTTCCACCCGGCCACATCCGACACACGCGCTCCACCCGGCCACATCCGACACACGCACTCCACCCGGCCACACGCAACCCACGCGCTCTACCCGGCCACATCCGACACGCGCGCTCCATCCGGCCACATCCGACACACGCGCTCCACCCGGTCACATCCGACACACGCACTCCACCCGGCCACATCCGACACACGTGCTCCACCCGGCCACATCCGACACACGCGCTCCACCCGGTCACATCCGACACACGCACTCCACCCGGCCACATCCGACACACGCACTCCACCCGGCCACATCCGACACGCGCGCTCCATCCGGCCACATCCGACACACGCGCTCCACCCGGTCACATCCGACACACGCACTCCACCCGGCCACATCCGACACACGTGCTCCACCCGGCCACATCCGACACACGCACTCCACCCGGCCACACGCGACACACGCGACGCACGCGCTCCTCGCTGCGTCACGCGACACCCACCCGTTTAATATTCGAGCTGATGGATAGAGGGGGAACTGTGATAGATCGATATAAAAGTGCAAGTCCATGTTCCACTGGAAGTGGCCAATCCACAAACTGTCGGCGACCGAATGTCAGTGACGTCACCATTCGGAGAGTGAAATCTAATACTCGGTTCGAATATTATTTTGGGGTTCTATTCAAGTCCTCAGTTGGTACATAAACTGCGAAACTGAAAGCTAATAAATGTTGTTTAAAGAGCTAGTTACTGAGCGGTAATTTCATAATTTGCAGTGTTCCAGTACCAGTAACTAAATAGTACTCGTACATACAACGTACATACTGGTGCTATGTAAATGTAAGTCGGCACTCTCGAGGGAGAACTGAACTGACTGAATCTTGCCCCCGAGATAAGCAGATTTTATGGTTTGCAGTTTGCATTTTCAGTTATCTTACTTCGCAAGTTATCGATGTTGCATGCATGTTGAATACTAAGTCTCCAGTTTTGGGATTTAAGAGGTAAATACTTACTAATTGTTTTCTGCTGTTTCGCCGCACTAGTTTTTTATCTATCGACTGACATCAATCAAACAAATGTGTAATATTGTGAAACAACTTGCACACTCATCCCGAAATTCCGAAATTGTAAAATAGTTTGAACACAAATTGGGCAAATAAGCGCACAAAGAGAATACGCGTACAGAACCCTATTACATACATACTCGTATATATATCAATAATATAGATGATATAGCAACGTTAAGGCGACAAAATAAACAAGACGCTAAAATAGTAGCCCCTGACAAAAAATTTACGCTACCTGGGTACGGTACCCTACTTTTTATTATTTTTTGTTTTACTTTAGAATATATCCTATATATACCGTCTAGAAGTAAGATCCAAAACCAATAACGTTTAATTAATACAACTTTTTCAAGGTTTCTCGTATAGAAATTTGTTATTTGTCGTGATAAAGGCAACAGTAACACGTATTCTGTAAAAAAAAAACAACTGGCTACCTATTACGGCTGAGGCTGTAGACCCCTGTGACAGACGAACAGACAGACAGCGGAGGCTTAGTAATAGGATCACGTTTGGAAACCTTTGGCTACGGAACCCTTAAAATTATGCATAAGTGCAACTTTTGCATTGTGTGCCACATATAGACAGTAATGCACACTACGCTTCATCCGCGTCGGTATGAGGCACACAAACAAACAATTTGGCCAAGTGCGAGTCGGACTCGATCACAATGGTTTCCGTACAAACCCACAATACTATTATGGTTTATGGTAAATAACAACAATACACATGCCCAAGTTGCTTGCTCAAAGTTACAAAAAACAAGGCGCTAAAATGATAGATCCTGACGATCATCGATCAGAAAAAGATACGATCATTTTTGACCCACCGCCACTGTCACCGCACGCCGTACAAAGTAAGTAAAACCGAGACTTAATCGTTTGAAAAACTAAATAGGTCTTTAGTTAGAGACTCGGACAAATAGGAGTTTTGTTTCGTTCGTGCGACTCGCGCAGCTCTCAATAAGTGTGACCGACCTGCGGCGTGCGGGTGATCGATCAAACGATCGAATCATTCTGACCCAATCACCTGACCAATGGGTCAAGATCGACCCGGGTCACAGGAAATGATCGATCGACACAGGTCTATGTACTACTCTGTACCTCCTAACGTTGACTTATACACAGACACCCATTGTATAATCGCAACCTTGGCTTCAGGATTGCGGCGCCCCACCGACTGAGCCAGCACGATTTGTTCGGTACTCGTACTTGCCCCCTTTCTGCATTTGTCCCTAATTTGAGGTGCACATAGTATTTGAAGAGCTTTGCCCACTTTTCAGACAATCTTCTTATTTGTTATAACTGTGCCCACTATTGCACGCATATTTCATCGTTTTCTTGCTATGACTCCTTTTTGAAATGTTTATACAATAAATTGCCCTATTTTGTACTGTCGGATAGAAAATGAAATTGAAGAACAGTCAGATATTACTTACTCAGATATTTATATTATTATTTTCACTTGCCCTACGTAAACACTTTAAGGGTCCATGCCACCTAAACGTGCCCCACCGTATTGCTGATTCATGACAGAAAATATTTGTTTAATGAGAAATAAATAATCACACAAGTTGTCGAAGAGTTGTATTACAACCTAATTAATTTGATTTTTGCATAGAATTTATAGCAAGCTAGAAAAAAAATCTAAATTCACTAAAAATCACGTAAAACTGCTCTTCACGTATACAAAAATTGTAACTTGGTGTATTTATCCATCGAACATAATAATTCGGCATCGAAACGTGATTCTTTAGAGCGCGCGATGTTTCGGTTGTCGTAACAGCCACGGCTCAGAGCGCGCTATTTTAAACAATAATGAAACGTCACAGAGTTCAGTTCTACTTGACGCTAAGTGAGGTGCTTAATGTTAGGGAGAACGGGTCCTTAACTACCTTAAAATTACTAACCATTAACCTAGTTCGTCAATCTTAACATACACTGTTCCACGTTAATCTTATTTGAAAATAGATCTTCCACAATCTTCTTAATGCGCTGATCTGTGATTATATAATTTTGCTGTCTTCTCCTTGTGTATGGAAGGTAAATGTTATTACGTCTCATCAAAAGAATGTAGTGCACGCTTTCCTCCATCAAAGTATTTATGACTAAAAATAAATTCGGCTTCTTTGTTTTAACTACACGGTTGAGGTGGGCATGCCCACGAGTACGAATATATCGGTAGCATTAATTGTTCGGTGGCGATTATCATTAGTAACAAACCACAAAACATCATCCATTGACTATTAAAGTTATCAAAAGAATGTAGTGCACGCTTTCCTCCATCAAAGTATTTATGACTAAAAATAAATTCGGCTTCTTTGTTTTAACTACACGGTTGAGGTGGGCATGCCCACGAGTACGAATATATCGGTAGCATTAATTGTTCGGTGGCGATTATCATTAGTAACAAACCACAAAACATCATCCATTGACTATTAAAGTTATCAAAAGAATGTAGTGCACGCTTTCCTCCATCAAAGTATTTATGACTAAAAATAAATTCGGCTTCTTTGTTTTAACTACACGGTTGAGGTGGGCATGCCCACGAGTACGAATATATCGGTAGCATTAATTGTTCGGTGGCGATTGTCATTAGTAACAAACCACAAAACATCATCCATTGACTATTAAAGTTATCAAAAGAATGTAGTGCACGCTTTCCTCCATCAAAGTATTTATGACTAAAAATAAATTCGGCTTCTTTGTTTTAACTACACGGTTGAGGTGGGCATGCCCACGAGTACGAATATATCGGTAGCATTAATTGTTCGGTGGCGATTATCATTAGTAACAAACCACAAAACATCATCCATTGACTATTAAAGTTATCAAAAGAATGTAGTGCACGCTTTCCTCCATCAAAGTATTTATGACTAAAAATAAATTCGGCTTCTTTGTTTTAACTACACGGTTGAGGTGGGCATGCCCACGAGTACGAATATATCGGTAGCATTAATTGTTCGGTGGCGATTGTCATTAGTAACAAACCACAAAACATCATCCATTGACTATTAAAGTTATCAAAAGAATGTAGTGCACGCTTTCCTCCATCAAAGTATTTATGACTAAAAATAAATTCGGCTTCTTTGTTTTAACTACACGGTTGAGGTGGGCATGCCCACGAGTACGAATATATCGGTAGCATTAATTGTTCGGTGGCGATTATCATTAGTAACAAACCACAAAACATCATCCATTGACTATTAAAGTTATCAAAAGAATGTAGTGCACGCTTTCCTCCATCAAAGTATTTATGACTAAAAATAAATTCGGCTTCTTTGTTTTAACTACACGGTTGAGGTGGGCATGCCCACGAGTACGAATATATCGGTAGCATTAATTGTTCGGTGGCGATTGTCATTAGTAACAAACCACAAAACATCATCCATTGACTATTAAAGTTATCAAAAGAATGTAGTGCACGCTTTCCTCCATCAAAGTATTTATGACTAAAAATAAATTCGGCTTCTTTGTTTTAACTACACGGTTGAGGTGGGCATGCCCACGAGTACGAATATATCGGTAGCATTAATTGTTCGGTGGCGATTGTCATTAGTAACAAACCACAAAACATCATCCATTGACTATTAAAGTTATCAAAAGAATGTAGTGCACGCTTTCCTCCATCAAAGTATTTATGACTAAAAATAAATTCGGCTTCTTTGTTTTAACTACACGGTTGAGGTGGGCATGCCCACGAGTACGAATATATCGGTAGCATTAATTGTTCGGTGGCGATTGTCATTAGTAACAAACCACAAAACATCATCCATTAACTATTAAAGTTATCAAAAGAATGTAGTGCACGCTTTCCTCCATCAAAGTATTTATGACTAAAAATAAATTCGGCTTCTTTGTTTTAACTACACGGTTGAGGTGGGCATGCCCACGAGTACGAATATATCGGTAGCATTAATTGTTCGGTGGCGATTGTCATTAGTAACAAACCACAAAACATCATCCATTGACTATTAAAGTTATCAAAAGAATGTAGTGCACGCTTTCCTCCATCAAAGTATTTATGACTAAAAATAAATTCGGCTTCTTTGTTTTAACTACACGGTTGAGGTGGGCATGCCCACGAGTACGAATATATCGGTAGCATTAATTGTTCGGTGGCGATTGTCATTAGTAACAAACCACAAAACATCATCCATTGACTATTAAAGTTATCAAAAGAATGTAGTGCACGCTTTCCTCCATCAAAGTATTTATGACTAAAAATAAATTCGGCTTCTTTGTTTTAACTACACGGTTGAGGTGGGCATGCCCACGAGTACGAATATATCGGTAGCATTAATTGTTCGGTGGCGATTGTCATTAGTAACAAACCACAAAACATCATCCATTGACTATTAAAGTTATCAAAAGAATGTAGTGCACGCTTTCCTCCATCAAAGTATTTATGACTAAAAATAAATTCGGCTTCTTTGTTTTAACTACACGGTTGAGGTGGGCATGCCCACGAGTACGAATATATCGGTAGCATTAATTGTTCGGTGGCGATTGTCATTAGTAACAAACCACAAAACATCATCCATTGACTATTAAAGTTATCAAAAGAATGTAGTGCACGCTTTCCTCCATCAAAGTATTTATGACTAAAAATAAATTCGGCTTCTTTGTTTTAACTACACGGTTGAGGTGGGCATGCCCACGAGTACGAATATATCGGTAGCATTAATTGTTCGGTGGCGATTGTCATTAGTAACAAACCACAAAACATCATCCATTGACTATTAAAGTTATCAAAAGAATGTAGTGCACGCTTTCCTCCATCAAAGTATTTATGACTAAAAATAAATTCGGCTTCTTTGTTTTAACTACACGGTTGAGGTGGGCATGCCCACGAGTACGAATATATCGGTAGCATTAATTGTTCGGTGGCGATTGTCATTAGTAACAAACCACAAAACATCATCCATTGACTATTAAAGTTATCAAAAGAATGTAGTGCACGCTTTCCTCCATCAAAGTATTTATGACTAAAAATAAATTCGGCTTCTTTGTTTTAACTACACGGTTGAGGTGGGCATGCCCACGAGTACGAATATATCGGTAGCATTAATTGTTCGGTGGCGATTGTCATTAGTAACAAACCACAAAACATCATCCATTGACTATTAAAGTTATCAAAAGAATGTAGTGCACGCTTTCCTCCATCAAAGTATTTATGACTAAAAATAAATTCGGCTTCTTTGTTTTAACTACACGGTTGAGGTGGGCATGCCCACGAGTACGAATATATCGGTAGCATTAATTGTTCGGTGGCGATTGTCATTAGTAACAAACCACAAAACATCATCCATTGACTATTAAAGTTATCAAAAGAATGTAGTGCACGCTTTCCTCCATCAAAGTATTTATGACTAAAAATAAATTCGGCTTCTTTGTTTTAACTACACGGTTGAGGTGGGCATGCCCACGAGTACGAATATATCGGTAGCATTAATTGTTCGGTGGCGATTGTCATTAGTAACAAACCACAAAACATCATCCATTAACTATTAAAGTTATCAAAAGAATGTAGTGCACGCTTTCCTCCATCAAAGTATTTATGACTAAAAATAAATTCGGCTTCTTTGTTTTAACTACACGGTTGAGGTGGGCATGCCCACGAGTACGAATATATCGGTAGCATTAATTGTTCGGTGGCGATTGTCATTAGTAACAAACCACAAAACATCATCCATTGACTATTAAAGTTATCAAAAGAATGTAGTGCACGCTTTCCTCCATCAAAGTATTTATGACTAAAAATAAATTCGGCTTCTTTGTTTTAACTACACGGTTGAGGTGGGCATGCCCACGAGTACGAATATATCGGTAGCATTAATTGTTCGGTGGCGATTGTCATTAGTAACAAACCACAAAACATCATCCATTGACTATTAAAGTTATCAAAAGAATGTAGTGCACGCTTTCCTCCATCAAAGTATTTATGACTAAAAATAAATTCGGCTTCTTTGTTTTAACTACACGGTTGAGGTGGGCATGCCCACGAGTACGAATATATCGGTAGCATTAATTGTTCGGTGGCGATTGTCATTAGTAACAAACCACAAAACATCATCCATTGACTATTAAAGTTATCAAAAGAATGTAGTGCACGCTTTCCTCCATCAAAGTATTTATGACTAAAAATAAATTCGGCTTCTTTGTTTTAACTACACGGTTGAGGTGGGCATGCCCACGAGTACGAATATATCGGTAGCATTAATTGTTCGGTGGCGATTGTCATTAGTAACAAACCACAAAACATCATCCATTGACTATTAAAGTTATCAAAAGAATGTAGTGCACGCTTTCCTCCATCAAAGTATTTATGACTAAAAATAAATTCGGCTTCTTTGTTTTAACTACACGGTTGAGGTGGGCATGCCCACGAGTACGAATATATCGGTAGCATTAATTGTTCGGTGGCGATTGTCATTAGTAACAAACCACAAAACATCATCCATTGACTATTAAAGTTATCAAAAGAATGTAGTGCACGCTTTCCTCCATCAAAGTATTTATGACTAAAAATAAATTCGGCTTCTTTGTTTTAACTACACGGTTGAGGTGGGCATGCCCACGAGTACGAATATATCGGTAGCATTAATTGTTCGGTGGCGATTGTCATTAGTAACAAACCACAAAACATCATCCATTGACTATTAAAGTTATCAAAAGAATGTAGTGCACGCTTTCCTCCATCAAAGTATTTATGACTAAAAATAAATTCGGCTTCTTTGTTTTAACTACACGGTTGAGGTGGGCATGCCCACGAGTACGAATATATCGGTAGCATTAATTGTTCGGTGGCGATTGTCATTAGTAACAAACCACAAAACATCATCCATTGACTATTAAAGTTATCAAAAGAATGTAGTGCACGCTTTCCTCCATCAAAGTATTTATGACTAAAAATAAATTCGGCTTCTTTGTTTTAACTACACGGTTGAGGTGGGCATGCCCACGAGTACGAATATATCGGTAGCATTAATTGTTCGGTGGCGATTGTCATTAGTAACAAACCACAAAACATCATCCATTGACTATTAAAGTTATCAAAAGAATGTAGTGCACGCTTTCCTCCATCAAAGTATTTATGACTAAAAATAAATTCGGCTTCTTTGTTTTAACTACACGGTTGAGGTGGGCATGCCCACGAGTACGAATATATCGGTAGCATTAATTGTTCGGTGGCGATTGTCATTAGTAACAAACCACAAAACATCATCCATTGACTATTAAAGTTATCAAAAGAATGTAGTGCACGCTTTCCTCCATCAAAGTATTTATGACTAAAAATAAATTCGGCTTCTTTGTTTTAACTACACGGTTGAGGTGGGCATGCCCACGAGTACGAATATATCGGTAGCATTAATTGTTCGGTGGCGATTGTCATTAGTAACAAACCACAAAACATCATCCATTGACTATTAAAGTTATCAAAAGAATGTAGTGCACGCTTTCCTCCATCAAAGTATTTATGACTAAAAATAAATTCGGCTTCTTTGTTTTAACTACACGGTTGAGGTGGGCATGCCCACGAGTACGAATATATCGGTAGCATTAATTGTTCGGTGGCGATTGTCATTAGTAACAAACCACAAAACATCATCCATTGACTATTAAAGTTATCAAAAGAATGTAGTGCACGCTTTCCTCCATCAAAGTATTTATGACTAAAAATAAATTCGGCTTCTTTGTTTTAACTACACGGTTGAGGTGGGCATGCCCACGAGTACGAATATATCGGTAGCATTAATTGTTCGGTGGCGATTGTCATTAGTAACAAACCACAAAACATCATCCATTGACTATTAAAGTTATCAAAAAATTCATCACATGCTCTGCCACCATCTACTATTTTAAAATGTATAGAATGAAAAGCTTCAGGAATACGTGGGACGCACTATAAGTTTCCGGAATGAATATGAAAAAATACTATTAAAGGTACAAAATTAATTTATTGTTTTTCAAAATAATCTCCCTTGGCGTCTATGTACTTTTTCATTCGATCAAACCAGTTTTGAAAACTTTTGTGCCACTCCCCTGTGGTGACCTCTGAAACGTGTTTTTCATACTCCTCGACAGCCTCTTCTGGTGATGAAAATCGTTGACCGCGTAATTGGTTCTTAATTTTTGAGAACAGAAAAAAGTCACAAGGTGCCAGGTCGGGACTGTATGCAGGATGACTCATGAGTTCTACATTTTTCGTCTTCAAAAAGTCGTTTGTCTGTCTGGCCGTGTGAGAACTAGCATTGTCGTGGTGCAGGATGATACGGCGTTTACGGTTATTTTTACGGAGTTCGTCAATAACTTCCGGCAAACAAATGGTCGTGTACCAGTCACTATTCACGGTACGACGATTCTCTAAAGCAACAGTAGCCACGTGTCCAGTTTTATTAAAAAAAGAAGCAATCATCCGCTTAGATGCACTTTTCACGCGCGCCACTTTGGTTGGTTTCGGCTCATCTTGAAAGACCCATACGCTCGATTGCTGCTTTGTTTTGGGATCGTAGCAATAAATCCATGTTTCGTCACCTGTTACTATGTCCCACACCAAATTTGACGCACCTTCGTTGAATCTGGTAAGCATGGCACTGCACCAAGTGACGCGGTCCGTTTTTTGAGCCTCGGTCAAGTTGTGTGGGATCCACCGCGAGCACAGCTTTCTCACACCCAAATGTTTGTGTAGGATTGATTGTATTTGACTCATGCCTATTTCTAAGGATGCGCGAATTTCATGGTAGGTCACATGCCTGTCTGTTTCAATCATACGGCGCACAGCATCGATGTTTTTGTGGTCACAGCGGTGGACGGCCGACCATCGCGAGATTCGTCACTGAGATTGATACGACCACGCTTGAATTCTGCAAACCAGCTATAAACAGTCGTCTTGCATGGTGCTTCATTGCCAAAAGCTATTTCAAGCCGAGCGATGCTCTGTTGAGCTGTCAAATTACACTTAAAATCGTAGAAAATCATACTACGAAAATTTTCCCGAGTTAAATCCATGTTGATGCAGACACACAATTTTTTAAATGGCGCCAGAAGGTAAAAACAAAAGACAGTCAGATGAAACAAACTGCATTCTACAGCCAAAGAGTTCTATTTTCAAATGTTGCAATAAATTTTTAAATATTGTTTATGTAAGTGGCCAGTTCCGGAAACTTTTAGTGTTACCTATGTATATTCAACTTGTAGATATGCGAAAGCTCTTAATTTTCCAAGAACGACTTTTTCTTTTAGAGTGTCCCCCAAACCAAGCTTTTTAGCTTTTCTATTTACACCTTCGCCTAACGAAAGTTACATCCACGACTGGTAGAATACTTCCTTGAATGCATTCATTCCCGTCCACTCAAAATCAGTTTGATAGTACACCGAAAAAAATGTTGGTAGGTTCTCTTTGATAAGATTAAATTACCTTTTGTATGTAGGTATTATGCCGGCTATAAAAGTGGAAGACATGAAGAGGCGAAAATACACAGCGCTGGGACAAAGTTACCACTTTGTTCCCTTCGCTGTGGAAACCCTCGGGCCGTGGGGGTCAGAAGCTTGACGCCTCTACAAGGATATATCGTCGTGCCTGGTTGATGCTTCGGGGGATCCAAGGGCTGGATCCTACGAGTATTTCGGCCAAAGATTAAGCCTCGCGATCCAGCGAGGCAATGCCGCCAGCCTGTTGGGTATCCTGTCAGGTGACGGTAGCGATCTGGCTTAAATTTTTTACTTAGTTAAAGTACCTAATTTCTGTGGTTTATATAAGGTAGATATTCTTTTTCTGTTTTTTTATATATTTATTTTGGTAGTTAGTTTTATTTATAGATAAATTGTTATTTAAGTTTGAGATAATTTAAATAAAATATTGTGTTTAAGTAGCAGAGAGCTGAATTGAAATAAAGTTATAAAAACCTCAACGCTAGGGAATGCAAACAGGTTTCACCGAAAAACAAGTTTATGTTCAGTTGATCTCTTTGATACTTAGCTTAAGGCCTGGCCCATGCAGCACGACAATCTTATCGAGTAAATTATGACCGTAAGTATAGGTATATTGTGAAAGTCTAGATTATAACGTTTGCTTAATCTGTGAATTTTCGGGGTTCTTATGGAAAGTATTTGGTGCAGGTATTTTCTAGTTTTACATTCGAAAATAAACCATGTTTTCTTGCTATAGCAGTAATTTCAGACATAAAACTCAACCCGCTAAGATAAAATCGTATATCACTTAAACAAACTATCGAGTGAAATGTGTCCAATTTAGAAAAGAAACATAAGGGTCTGAAAAAATGTGTGTTTCACACCGATCAGGTAAGAAATTTACTCAGCATATTTAACCAAAATGCCTTGAAATATAGAAGGCAAGGCCTGAAGTACAAAAACTAAGTAAACATTTTCCTTAAACCAATTTCTGCATATTCATTTAAATTTTTAATACGTTTTTCCTTTTAATAAATTCGTTTCTATTTAAGAATTGAAAAGATTCAAGATGTACGTGGCCTGAATTGGACAGGCAGTAAAAATTTCATCCTGACAAAGAATTAAAATTGTTATTTTCAATCCGGTTTCAGCGAAAATAGTTTTTTTTTTATATGAAACCTGAAAAAGTTACGGGTTTCAATTTCCTACCCAACGCACAGTGAATACTTTGAATGTTTATCGACGACAATAAGACGAATACTGCTATGTCGTAAAACAATAAAAAGCCATTTTCCCACTTAATGTATAATGTTTACCTCGCGACATCGTGACATGCATGACATTAAGCTGCCATCTTTGAGATGTGTTCCTTGTACCGAGCGAACACTTACTCGTTTATGTATCTACATGTCGCCGCCCCGTTTTTAAATCAGCTTCTTGACTATGCGTCCGTCAGCCCTCTTGTTTAACGTTGCGTTCAGCCGTCTGATTGAATGCCACCATTAAATTAACAACCGAGCCACAGATTAATATAACATTAAGGTGACAAAAAACAAGGCACTAAAATGGTAGCGCCTGACAACTGAGAAACAATTTCAACTTCTTGCTTACTGCATCACCTCATGGTAGGGTTGCCAATTCTCAAAGGAACTAATCCGGGAGATTTGAATAAATCGGTGGAGCATTGAAGGAAGGTCGGTACATTATTTGTTAATTTTCATTTTTGTAATTTGTATTTAGATTGCTTTCGAGAAGCATCTAATATTTGTGGGTTTTTGACCACATAATCATAAAAGGTTTTACAGGAAAAATCAAAATTTTGTGATGTTTGTAACCCAACGATATAATCATTCTGTCTCTTTCCTTGCTCCACACTTGTTCTATCATGCTGGATACGCGTTCGCAAGAAGCATTATAGACAGGACTAGAAAGAACAAACGTGACAAGCTTTCTCAATTCTTGGCAGTCATTTCTGTTATTTGATTTCGCAAAGAAGTCAACCCAGTAATCGGTTCTTTCAAGAATAAAATTTTCAATGCTTGGTATTCCGTGTCTTCATAATTATACCATCAGCATGTGAAAAACTTGTACTAATTTCATTCATTTACAACATAAAAAACAAAAATAAATTTCTAAACTAATAATATAAATTACACTCTTAACCTTGAAAATAACTACAAAAAATATACCTCTTCTAAAATTGACCCCTGCGGCATGGTGCCCAGAACGCTGGCCACATTTCCTCTTTGAATGGCCAAACTTATACGTTGGCCGAGGAATGCGCCAATGTCACCCGAAGTTTCCACTAAAAGAACTGATATATTTTTTACTTGTTTTTAGCGCTGGGCTTTGGCCGAAAGCTTCAATCCCAAAACTCGTTGACTTCAGTTATAAATTTAATTTTTCGGGGTTCATCAAAATACTTTAATAATCCATTCGGGCGATTATTGCGCGCGCGATTTATTTAGTTCGATTTTTAGAAAGTCGGGAGAAATTGGTACATTCCGGGAGCTCGGGAGGCAGAACAATATTCCGGGAGTCTCCGGGGCAATCCGAGAGGGTTGGGAACCCTACCTCATGGGGAGGCGCTGCCAAGTCACATATAATAAAACTCGAGAGGGCACAGAGAGCTGTACTTAAAGTATGCACATTTCGCCCATTCAGATTCCCAACAGATGAGCTTTGTGCCTCATGTGGTGTTCTAACTGTTGACAAATATTCACAGCACAAACTATTCTCAAGCAACATACAATGTTAACTTTCTCAAAGTCACATCCTTCTCTGTGCAAAAGACGACATTACGCAGTCGCCAACACTGTTTCCACCCACTTTAAAACTGCTTTCGCTCAGCGCTTCTTTTGCTATCTTGGTAGCATACTTTGTAATAAGGCAAATAGGGTACTTACTATTTTCCCTTCTTGTAAAAGTAATTGTAGTAGAATGCTGTCAACCTGGTTATTAGGCCTCTCCTACGCAGGCACGGAAAAGCTCTTCGAGACCAATTCCTAATTTATTTATTTTTTTGTTTTTATTTAAATTCTTACTTTATTTGTAAAACATAATTTGGGTTTAGAGAGAACAGCCAAACCAATGTGTGTAATGTTTTGTAGGTATTGGTTTATTTTCTTCTTAAATTTATTTTCATTGCATGTCCTCGTTCATCATAGATAATAAGTAAAGTAGAATCGTCGTGATTTTTTATGTTAGTTTCTACCGATTATGACAAAACTAATGTTATCTGTTTTGTTCAGATACTCATATTTTTTTCTTAAATTTATTGCTATTGCATGTCTTTGCTTAACATTGATAATAAATAAAGTATAATCGACGTTCTTGTATGTTAGTTTCTACCGATTATGTCAAAACTAATGTTTTGTGTTTTGTTCGGATACTCGTATTTCTTCTTGAATTTATTGTTACTGCTTGTCCTTGTTTAACAAAAATAATAATAATAATGTATAACAAATGTTTTGGTAAATTATTGTCAAAATCAATGTGCCTTTGTTCAGATGTTCACTTCTTTTTTATAAACATACTTAGGTACCCACTTGTTCGGTACGTAACATTTTATAATATAATTAAACACTTATTTCATTCTGCACAACTGGAAAAGCACTGATGCCTATACTACGGTTTTTACTATATTAGGCATCAGTAGTCATTTCATTAGTGCTGAGTAACATGACATTGTAAAGTACTATGTTTTTGAATTGTATAACATATGTTAAATAAAATAATAAATAAAATAAAATAAGTTTTATTCATCAAGATGACATACATAAAACAATATTAACGTCGGGGCCCCGTGTTAATTACGAGAACTGAAGTACAGGAACCCCGCACTTCCTCTTGGAATTGCATTTAACAGTTTCTCAATGCTAAAAACTAGGTACATTAAATATAACAATAACTAGTAAATTTAGTATTAATTTAGAAAAAATATATAATTGCAATTGATTTTTAAAGATTTCTATAGTATTAGACTGAGAACAAGTTAATTTTGTTTAGGTAGATTTTGAATACAAAATAACAATTTTGTTAGTAATGAATTTAAAATATATATATATATATATATTATAATTTTTAATATTAGTTTAAAAATGTGTGTGAGTGTGTGTGTTTGTTAAGTGTGTGTGTGTCCCTAGCCCTACGACCAAGGTCTTGGGATCAGTTTACTACTAGGGAGGGTGTGTAGTGAGAGTGTTTGTGTGTGTGAGGGTGTATGGAAGAAGGGTGCTTATGTATAATGTTTAACCTCAAGCTTGAGTGTTTAATAATGATTCGGTCATTTCGTAATCTAAACTTTTAAGCCAGTATTAAATATTTTTATCCAGTATTTTAGCCAGCCTAATGTTTTGTTCAAATTGTTGATGGTAACAATAAATATTTTCATTTTCAATTCAACACCCTTTGAGTAGGGAGCCCTAATTTTATCATTTGTGTTTAACTTTAGAGTTTGTACAACAATGTGACCAAATGTGAAACTTGTGTGTATTACCGTCTTAGGGAAATTCAAATTCAAATTGCTTATTTGTAAAATAGATACATAAAGTATACGTTTTACATGTCAAATCTAATCTGTATAAAAATAATATTTTATGATTAACAAATATGATACGGGAAAAATATAAAAAAACTATATTTAAGTTGGGCTACAAAAGTTAAATGCATAAAAGAAAGACTTAATGGAATAAGAATATTATTATAACTACACAATGCAATTAATAAAGTTGATAAATAAACTGAATAGACCCTGAATAAATATAATGCCTAGCCAAATATATACTAACATAAGTAAAAAATTAAAATATTGTATATACCTACATAATTCAATGAATAAATAAGTTAATAGATAAACTATAAATAGATATAATGCCTAAATCCGCCCATTCGATTAATCTTGCTAAGAAGAAGGGCAAGAAACTTAGCAAGATCATGTCTTTTTTTTATCAGTTTTTTTTTTAATATGCCTTAATACTATTACAGTTTTTTTTAACTTATATAAAATAATACTAAACAATGTATTAAAAAAAGGATAAAAATATAAAAGACAGAAGGAAATTGTGTCATGAGAAAAAAATAAAAAATATGTCTTAGTCTACCTGTCTACTGAGGTAGTAAGTTAAAATACTAAGCAAAACATCATCCACCTGTCTCATATAGTTTATCACTTTTTTGATAGTCAGATTATCAACTAAGTAATAAATGCTAAGTTTAAGTTATACAATGTTCATGTCAATATGTAAAAAGAAATGTCAAAATAATAATAAAAAAACAATATAAAAATATTAGTCTACATAAAAACAGACGATAAAGCTAAAACAAACAACGTAAAAATATAATTATTGATGAATATTCTGTGAAAATTTCATCTATCTACGGACGGACGGACGGACAGGCAGACGCGGAAGCTTAGTAATAAGGTCCCGTTTGGCAACATACGGAACCCTAAAACGCTTAAAACAGTTGAAATTCCATAATAAATCACATTTACCCCTGATTTCGCAGTTAAGAATTTCAATTTACGTAGTGCTTAACTTTGAAATGCATCGCTGTGATTGGCTGTTGGGTCACTTAAGTATGCGCTTAACGAGATTTCCTAAATTCAGAAACTGGCCTTTAAAGGCGCCAGTTAAAGCTCAATTTTACTGGCACAGCCCCGCAGACACTCAGCGATACACTGCAACTACCTATTTACAAAGTTATACACGTTATACTCGATGAGCCTTTCATTGTAACACTGAGATATTCTTAACAAGCGTGATGATCAGTTGGAGAGATGAACGCTGTTCTGTTGATGCTATGTACCGTGTACAATTTCAATTTACAACGATTTAATAAACAGATGGAATCGGAGACTCACATGTCTGCCTGGAGTACAATGTCGTGAGGGTGTTGACTACACGGCCCAGGGCTCCGAACGACCAACAAGCCTGGAGACGCCGTCGCGTCGTTCATCTAAATACGGAATGTGCAGATATGATCATGATTATTGATGTAGGTAATCTTAGAAAGCTTTATAAAACTGTGGACTCGGTGCGGAATGCTTGAATCTTTAAATCGCTTAACGTTAACATTTCAAAATCTTATTCATGTTTTACCCAACACTAGCTTGAATAAAATATAGATTTAAAAAGCTCTTCGTGAAATCAAATAAAGTAAAGGAATGTACAAAATGGCTGCCGTCAGTCTGACAAAGACATTCCTTCACGGCTGTAAGAGATCAGTCAGCGGGAACACGTCGCTACAATCTGCGCCCGCCCTCGAACAGAGCGCGCTCCGGTGTGACGTCACTGTGTGTCTGTGGGCGGCTCGGCAAGCCTCAATTGAATCTTCCTTGACCTTATTGAACATTCCTGCCATTTCAGAGGTTTTAACGCCCAAAGAGGGGTCCTACGTCTCGCAAGTGTTTGCACGGGACCCTACATATAGCCTAAGTCAACAGTTTGGTTACAACGCGGTTTTCTCTATATGTTTTTGCTTTTCTGAGGTGTTCTTTGATCATAAACCATTACAGTGGCTTATAATTCAAACATTGCTTTAAGGGAAAAGCTATAAAAACCTAGTGCCCCATCCCCTAGAGGTCTATAATTGCTTGTAACCTTCAAACAATTAAGGGCTGGTTTAATTCATATGTTATTTAAAAAAAAAACTCATCAAGAACTACAGATTATCTTAAATAATTATCTCGATTAGAATTTTAATTTTTTATTAGAAATTTTAACTAAATAAATACCAAATTAAGGTTCAAGTTAAGACTAAGATCTGATTTAATTAATTAAGTATGCAAAGAAATATCTTCAAACTTAGTCGAATTGAAGATATCATTTCAACAAATGAGCTCCCTTGGTTATTTTTTAAGAATTTTAGTTATGACAATTGCAATTCATTATTTAAATACAGAAATTCAGAAATACAATAGTTTATTCTCTATATATAACAATGTTCGTTATACACGGTTTGTCCACTAAATTAAATTAAATTAAATTAATCAACTTATATTAGGTATAAATACATTGATGTAACTTATTTACATATAAATTATAATTACAGCAAATAAAAAATACTATCAAACAGTTGATAAGAGTCAGAAGTCCAATGAAAGGGATATCTTAGCGCGCTCGCAACTTGATTCCCCGTCGAGCGTCAGAGATATCAATACGGGACAGGTCGTGCGCGTGAGTGAGACGAACGTACCCGGGGTCACCAGTAGTAATTGTCAGTAGTAATGTGAGAGATACCCTTGTCGGCAAGGTACGAATAAATAATCCCAATCGCAAAAAGAAACGATTGAGAAACAATACATGATTTTGGCAAAGAATATAAAGTATGACATTGGCATGTTTATTGCTGAGCCTGAGTGTTCGTTCATCGTCTCGTGTTTTGTGAGTATGTCTTGGGCACGAGACAACCGGAAAGTACAGCCTGGCAAAAAAGAGTTTGACGCGGTGACAGATGAAACCAAATATTTTAGTCGTAGTATACAGTTTTACTCGTAGTGTGTGGTATTACTAAATAATATGTGGTATAGCGCCCTCATTTTTTCCAAACTCTTTTTCGCCAAGCTGTAAATAAAAAATAAGCCAGGTCACAACATGATTATTGCTTTTACTTATTCTAGGTTACCGACAATCGTACAATGTATGTTTACTGTGTAGTCGTGTTTCTTTTTACATATTTGTCTGTCTTGGTTCAGGTGGTACTTAGAAAGCAATGTTTTTTTTTTCTTTACAATTTATTTTAATTTTTATTTTATTTTATTTATTGTCATAACACAAATAGTAAACATAAAGAAAAATAACAAACAAACAGACCTATAGAACCATAACAATTTACAATGATAGATCGTGATAATTTTACTACGTTTACCTCTGAAAAGAAATTAAATTGATCTGTGGCAAGATGGTGCTGTGAGAAGGGACCGTAGCCAGAAAAACGAAACTTGCGCGCGAATAAACATAATACCTACTAAAAGTTCCGACTAAAAAGCTAAAAGCTCCGAAAACTAAATAAAGTGAAAATGAAAATATGAAAATGAAAAGCGAAGTAAGGCGGTCTGCGTCAAGTTGCTTGAGATCATACATTCGGAAGCCGAGTGAAGCGGAGCGCAGCGAGACGGATCCCTCACACCTCTCCTCCCAATTAACTTTCTGTTGTACACATTATTGTTTTGTGTTTGAGCTAAAGTATACGGTGGGCTCATATTGGTGGTACTTATATTGCCCCAGCTGGCATATATAATAAAGTTCAAAAAGTAATTTAATGTTAAACATTATTTGCCGAAAAAAAAAATATTCGAATTATTTCGGGTTCTCATAATTTTAAAAAACACAAAGTTTCTAAATCTGGGCATAATTTAAAGATACTTTGTAAGCTAAATTTGGTGAACATTTTATCTTTTTGGCTGCAATTCTCGGCAAAGCTTTAGGTATAATTTTGGTTTATCAGATAGCTACGAGCCTAGTTTGAATAACCAATTACACTTACTGAAACCTGGTGCCTACAAAGCGTTTAAAGTATTTTTTTTTGTTTGTACTATATATTTTGCGTAACTTATTATATTGTCTGTAAGTTAGTATTTATTTTGAAAGGTCTATTTTTATGAGATTTTTTTTATAATTAGAACATGCTTTTCATTATTGTTAACAATTTTAATGAAAATACAAAATACAATCGTTTTGTTTGCTAATTTCGATTTAGTTAGGTTACTTTATAATTTTCTGCACCGTTAGTACTGCAGTAAGGTGCACCCCGCTGGGGTTCCATTTATTGCAGGAACCTTTATTATTTTCCTTAATTAAATACGCTGAGTAACCAAACAAACAAACATATCGTCACGACATGTACGCCTGAAGGTGCGTCAGGGTGTTTCCGAGTGTGGAATGTCGTTGCAGCAGTCAACACTCGTACACCCACTTTTCACCGATGATCTTTACCTCCCAACGTGATAGGGGCTGAATCTTATTGCCGTATTTCAGACAAAGGACACGATTTTATAGTGCGAGCAGGTTTTCCTCTCCGTCAGCAAGTGGTAAGTATACAACTACTACTTACACTACGCACGTATATTCCGAAAGACTCATTAGGGCGTGCTTGTTTGGCAAGATATGAACCCGCGCCTCGAGACTGAGAAGCCAGCAACCTACCGACTGAGCGCCCGCTACTCCCACGCTCAGTAATTACCTATTTACATTAATTTAATTAAATATCTTTAAAACTTTAAGAAAGAGGAATTTGTAGTGAAAGTTTTAATTTTACATTAAAATTTCTGTGCAGCAACTTTCAAGTCTTTTAACTTTGTCGTTTGCAGAAGGAATTTTACAAAGTCTCTGTAAGTGTACGCCGTACAACATATTAAACGAGTTTTCAAATTAAAAAATATATATAGTGTAATAATAAAAATAAATGACAGTGTGAAGTCATCATTTGTCCCGTGCCTCCATGTGAATTTAACTCAATCTACATCTACAACAAACATTCCGAACAGCTCAATTGGATAGCTCAAGCCAGGTAACGAGCCTCTCGTGTAGCCACCGAGGCCGACATTGTGGCAGAGGGGGCAGGGGCACGGGCCTACAGAGACTACTTGAACACATATCGTGATCAAAAACTAAATATTTATATTTAAAAATACCCACTTCGTATTTTGATTAGCCCCCGAAGTGTAGTTTCGTGATACACAATGGAAGGGTCACTCGGCAATGTGGTTGGTTCGTCAATGATGACAGGACCAGAAACCGGATCGAGAAACTTTAGGACAGTGCCCAGTGACAGTGATGACGTTGCGAGTTCGGTCTGTTTAATGAACGACTCCAATAATGAACAATTAGAACCATGTGCATCGTCAAACCCACCTCTATCGATGACGCAGCCGACTGTCAGCGCCAGGGCCGCGCGCGCAGCTCGCCGATCGGCGCCTGCCAGTGGCCGTGTGACAACGTCGGTGAACGCCGCGTCGTCGTCCTAAAAACGACACTCGTCTTGATAATGTCGAAATTGTCTCGGTGAAACAGTTGGCATATAGTCAACAATAATAATACGTGAGTGTTAAAGCCGGTATTTAATAATAATTTACAGGATCTGATTGAAAGCTCAGAATTCTTTACCTACTTGTGTAAATGCTGGTATGCTATCGTGATTTTCAAATATAAACAATTTTTCCTACAGATTTAAGGCATTGGACTGTCAAAATAATAGCATCACTGTTACATTTCAGAGCTGTTCGAATTCAATTAACACTTAGATTTACAGAATTTCGATATAAACATTTATCTTCTATTTTACTTCCCCCCCCCCACACTTCCTTAAGAAACGATTTTCTAAAAACGCTGAGACAAGGCATTCTTAATTTTAAACCGAAAATCTAATTTTCATATCTGGGGGTACGGCAGTGCCCCCCGCCAAGATGAGCCAAAAGCGGGCGGGGCACTACGTACCTTTTCTCGAAGCGTTTCGTCGTATTTTCGAACCCTCATAACTTTGGTCTGGATAATACCAGATTCTCAAGATAAGATGCAGTAAGCAGTCTTATTAAACAAAAACAAGGCGCTAAAGTTCTTGCGCCTGACAAACAATTCGACGCCCCCCTGAGTAAATTGCAAATAATAAGCCAACAAGAAAAAGACGCAAAGGTAGTGGGCTATAAAAAAGTCATTGCCAAGGCGTAGGAAATACAGCCTGAAAAAATTAAAAAAGTAGATCATCTTACAAAAAGAAATGAAATCCCATTAAAAACATTTCATGTAAATTAGATCGCCAAGACTCAGAAGCTCATAAAGCTTTCACGGTTTAAAAGTTATCAGATAACATGTAGAGCCAAGCCTTTAACTCTAAAAGTCCTAACTCTACAAGCCCTAACTCTACAAACCCTACATCTTGATCAAAAAGTATGGCTTGGCCGTTTCATGGAACTTTTGCATGACTTAATATTATAGGTCCATGGGAGTGTCTGTTTGACGGCTGCGAAACGGCCAAGCCGTACTTTTTGAGCAAGATATTGGGTTTGTAGAGTTAGGGCTAGGGCTTAGGGAATTAAAGGCTTGTCTCTACATGTTATCTGATAACTTTTTAACCGTGAATGCGTTATGAGCTTCTGAGTCTTAGCGACCTAATTTAAATGAAATGTTTTTGATGGGATGTTCTTGACCACAAAAATATCA
This sequence comes from Ypsolopha scabrella, assembly GCA_910592155.1. Taxonomy (NCBI): domain Eukaryota; kingdom Metazoa; phylum Arthropoda; class Insecta; order Lepidoptera; family Ypsolophidae; genus Ypsolopha; species Ypsolopha scabrella. The sequence continues at coordinate 32,137,164 of OU342962.1, read as the reverse complement.
AACCCCCTTAGGTTATTTTTAACTTTAGTTTTTATTTCCAACTAAGAGGCTTAATTTCAATTTTTATGGTTTAAACTACAAAACTGAAGATTTTTTTCTTTTCGTTAAAGGGACATTTTTTTGACCTAATTTAACTCTTCAAAGAATTATTGTACAAAAACGCTAAAATACAGCATTCTTGATTTTCAATCAAAAGATTTTATAACCAATTTTCATGGTGTAAACTACAAAAATTCAATAAAAAATTTCGTGCCTTCGTTACGATCGCATCCATTTTTTACTACGGCAAAGCAAATGTTCTGATCCCAGTTTTTTCCGCTTTGCCGTAGATCGAACGCAAATACGCGTCAGAGGCAACGTATGTGTTAAGAGATGATTTTCGCAAAACGCAAAATCATAGTTTCATATTTTAACTACAAAAATAACTAACTCCCATACAAACTTTCATTCCCTATTTTTTATCTCCTTAGGAGTTGTTTTTAACAAAATCTTTTCTTAACGGATGTCTACGTAACAGAAGTAACTTACTGCCCAAGTTTATGTTAATAGGTTCAGCCGTTTGGTGTAGACATTGATAGATCAGTCAGTCAGTCTACAAAATTTCTACTAAACTGGTTCGTATCACTTGCTACGCCGTAGCATCAACGGCAATGCGCCAAACGGAGGTAACACTTTGTAACGACAAAGGATAGCAAACTATTGTAGCGACGCGACGTAGTACTTCGTAGCAGCGAGGAACAGCAACCGTGTAGTGACGTAGCACTTGCTAAGCCATTAGAAGAAATAACAAAAATAATAGTAACTTCGTAGCAATCGTTACTATATTATATTTTCAACACACTTGCTTATAAAGTGGCCCTTATTTCATCGTTCTTAGGGTCATAATGCAGCATATTAAACACGCGTGCTTTTTACTTTACATTATCGTACTAGTGTTTTTTACATTACAGTTTTTTTTTTTTAGCAAAGAGTTTTAAAGTCTTGAGAAATAGTAAAGTTTTTGGAATAAATTTATTTATAAACTGTCTCAGTTAAAATATAATAAATAATCATTTCATTTTATCAAAACAAAATACATAAAAAAAAACTTAACTAAATTATATAAACATAAAAGTTAAATTAAACAAAAGACTTTATTTAAGTCGTCGCTGTCACTGGGCAGAGTACCCAAGACACTGGCCGCATTACCTCGCTGGATAGCAAGGCTGATGCGTTGCCCGAGATAAGCTCCAGCCCTTGGGTCCCCTGAAGCATCCACCAGACGCGATGCTATTTGTTTATATAGCAGTCGAGCGTCAGGCCCCCACGGCCCAAACGACTCCAAACGGCACAAAAATGTAGCCTTCTCCTAAAGCTGCATATTTGCGCCGCTTGTTGCGCTCCGCCGTTGCAGCAGCCATTTTATCAAATTATTTATTTTTATCAACAATATAACTAATCTTTGTTGTAAATACATATATATTCAGTTTGTTTATATTTTATATTTGGCTGTTTTACGGGTGCGTTCAGTGCCTCTACTTCCATCTGCGCGCGCATGTGATCTGTGATCTCCGCCGCCATTTTTCATAGAAAATTGTCAAGTGGTTTTGATTTTGTGGAAAAAAGACAATTAAATTTTATTATTTTTCCTCGCAAGTGTGTTGAAAAACGTACGAAACGCGTGAGCGCACTTGTATCGTAAGACAAATATGTTTAAGTTTAATGACGATAAGTATTGTAACCTAGATTAATTTTTTTTTTGTAAATAAATACATTTTTCACTTTTTTCTTTATCTTATCTTATATACCTACTATTAAGACGGTACCGTGGGCACATTAATACTAGGTGAAATTCAATCAACCTACCAAATTCGTACTGGAGACTCGGTTAGTAAACTGTAAACGAGTCCAATCAATACGGAAGCAAAAAAATATATTTTTCGAATTTGGCTAAAAGGTTTACTGAACCTAGTTCCTGATCACTAACTGAGTCTCCAGTATGAATGTGGTCGGTTGATTGAATTTCATCCTACATAAGTTGATTTAAATAAGTTGTACTTATTCTTGTACATGTTCTACTAGTTTAGGTGTTATTTTATACTTTATTCGTAAGAAGAAGCAGAATAACATTATGTTTCAACAAAAACTGATCGTCCAATATTGAAGCTATAATTAAAATAACTCCTATAAATAAGTTTGGCATGTAAAACTTTTGAATAGTAGCTTAATATCAATAAAACTTATCAAGACTAACTCGAGCTCGTTTATTCAGTGTCTATACCCGATTTACTTAGAGTTTCTCTAAAGATTTGTTATTGAGGCCAATTATTTAAGTTTCAGAAAGATAAATATTTAAAAAATGGATTGGACTCACTTTTTTAACTGTGCAAGGAGGCACAGGTCGAGCTTTCGATGAGATTATGACTCATCATCATCGGGACTCTTCGGGAGTACTTTTGCCCACGGCGGTCAGTCGAGTACTACTCGACAAAGTACTCCCGAAGAGTCCTGATGATGATGAGTCATAATCTCATCGAAAGCTCGACCTGTGCCTCCTTGCACAGTTAAAAAAGTGAGTCCAATCCGTTTTTTAAATATTTATGATGTCAACTCACTCTAATTTAAATTTCAGAAGGATTTTACATAATTTACATAAATCCATAGAACTTTGTTTAGTACAAATTATATGATTCATTAAAGCAATAACCAACAATAACTGAAATATTTCCTACATTATTATAAGTTTGGTACTGACCATATGTTCGCAGGACACAAATATCAAATTGTTTTCGTTGTCCCTATTCTCGCTCGCTCGGCCGCTATATGACTCGGTCGACTAGATAAAATAAACGACTTCCGGTTTCGGCCACAAAAACGATTTATATTGGTTTCGTTTGTTACTTGTATTTTTATAAGAAAATAGTAATAAGCAGATATTGAGGTCTCGTGCAAAGTAGAAGTGGATGAAATTGACAAAGGGGCGCAAGTGAAACAAGGGTGGCGTGGCGTGCTCGGAGCAGCTGCATAGTGGAAGCAGCGTGCCTGGTTCATTCAAGTATAATGTACTACCTACTAGAGCAGACATCTCGAACAAATTCGTGAGGTGAGGTCGAGGCTCACATAGAATAACGCTTGTACTTAAAGACGTGACAACTCTGCCTGCTTGAAATATATTAAAGGAACGAAAGTAATACAATTTTATAATGCTTCTACTCTAAATAAAATAACATATTTCACACATACGTACTTTACTTGATAACGACTCCCTTCGTATTGCTGTGGCCCTGAAACTTGGTTGCCATGTTTGCGAGGAACATGCCTGCATCTGCAACTCTACAGTCGACACAAAAGGTCACCACGGCCTGAGCTGTTTAAGATGTACAAGTAGATTCCCACGGCACCATGCCTTAAATGAAATTATCCGGCGGGCACTCGTCTCAGCCAACATCCCTTGCACCCTGGAGCCCCCTGGCCTTAGCCGGACAGACGGCAAGCGCCCAGATGGTCTCACCCTCGTTCCCTGGGAGAGAGGTAGATGTCTACTGTGGGATGCAACTTGCGTCAGCACTTATGCTAGCTGTCATTTAACCTCCACAGTCAGAACTGCAGGATATGCCGCTGAGAGTGCCGCTAGGCAAAAGCACATCAAATACAATGGTCTAAAACAAAATTATATTTTTATTCCCGCCGCATTTGAAACGACCGGCGTATGGGGCTCTGAGGCCAGGGCATTTCTAAAGGCACTCGGAAGAAAAATAAAAGACAGGTGCCAAGACCACCGCTCCATGTCGTACTTGGCGCAAAGGATTTCCCTAGCCATCGAACGCGGGAACGCGGCTAGCGTAATGGGGACCTTTGCGCCGGGTACGATGAGGGGCGGACTTTTTGATAGTTAGGGTTTTATTTCTAAGTTAATTTTATTTTTATAGCATAGGTTCTTCTTTTTATTTTACTTTTAGTATTTTTAGTTTATTATCTTTTGTTTAATTGTAAATAATATTTTCACACATTTTGTATTTTTAAACTGAGTTTCAAGAAACTAAAAGGTTCATACTTTTTACGAAAAAACTGAATATTTTTAATTTTTTAAAACATTAAATCATAAGTGGCAGCAGAAGACAAGGCTAAGTATTTTTGAACATTTTATGTATTTCTGAGACAATAAACTATAAAACCCTAAAAATAAAAACATGGTATAAAAATATGGTATCAAAAGAAACATTGCAGCCTAATAGTTATTTTGCGACATTTTAGACGGTCAAAGTGTAACGAAGGCTTATAAATTTATTAAACTAATTCTATAATATTCGATATTCGAATAATATGGTAAGTCAGTATGCGTCACATCTGCGCGGTTTGTTTGTCCTAATCTGCGATTTGCGTCGTTAAATGGCGGCGCGGGGTTTATGCGCACAATTGCTGTTACGTATTTGAACATGTCTTTTTGTTTATGTTTTTTGTGAAAATTTCTTACATTTACCGGTGAAAGGTTAAACTTTGTTTTTTATTATATTTTCTGGTGTGTCTGAACTGGTTTCACAGGAACACAGGAAGGTATTCTCCAATTTTCTGAAACTCAGGGAATCTGTCACGTCGCAAGAAACGTCACGGAATGAATGTGACATTTGCTGCACGCGTACCGCAACTCTCTAAGTAGCACCAATGCCTGGTGCACCTTGCTCATTGCCACATCAAGGACACTGTCTGTCTTGTAGAGGTCGCGCGTCGTGCAGGTGAACACACTCATGACGAGAGAGGTCCCATGTCCCTCAGCGAATATCTTTGTAAAATAAACTGGTCGAGTGCGAGCACCACTCGCTCCGTGAGGGTTTCCTACACACCGTTTATAACACAAACGTATCCCATGAGCAGTTGCGTATGTCCAAACTCATTTAACACTTACTAAGTACCTGTTAAACTCCATGCATGTAAAGGGTCTAATCAAGTCGTTTTTTTTTTTTGAATAATTAAATATCGGTAGTTTTCAGATTTTTTCGTAGACGTGTGATACAACACCTAATTATGAACGAAATTACAAGTTTCTAAGTCAACTGTAATTCTGAAATGAATTAATTACATTTATTGACTTAATTCTTGAAATTGTGAAAATTAAAAACTTATGAGCTTTAAAATTCTTTCATATGCTTTAAAAAACGAAAAAAATGCTTAAGCTTTCTTTATTCAAAAGAGATAAACATTGAAACTTTTACACATATCAATAAAAGTCTAACATATTGATAATCTGATTTATCATTTAAGAAAAGTATATTTTTTTGCTCTCTCTGATGATGCAGCAATCGTCGTAACAGCCACGTTGCAATGCGCACTGATATAAACCTTATTTCAATGTACATAGTTTCTATCGATATTACTGAAGCCCCTTAAGCTTACAAAGCTTCATCTTGTTGAATTTATTCAAAGAAATGTTTAAAGTAAGGACCGATTCCTTTTTACATCCAGTCATTCGTTAAATTGTCCCATATTGTCCCGTCTCTCCAGATATATTTCCTGAAAAGAGTTACAGTAGACGTAATAGGTTGGATTAGAGTATGCTGACGTCACGCATTGCTTGCTTGTTGCATGTTTTTATGCGGGCGGGCGGGCGGTGCAAGAGACTGCATTTTGAATAGCACGACAAAAATTGTTTAGCGGAATATTGCAAATTATGTTATTGGTTGGCCCCTTAGACCATTCAACACGGGACCTGGCAATGCGCGACTTTTAATACTGAAATTATTCTGCCATTTTCCACGGGAGGGGAGGTAAACACGCACAGCACACATTTACTCATTCACGCACACTCCTGCGAAAAATTTATATGTCACACTGAATCAAAGGCGGCGACACAAACACAAAACGCGCACACTAGCAAAATTTGTTCATGTACTTCGGCATAGGGGAATGCGTGCGCTTGCCTAGTCCCGTGTTATATGGTCTAAGGTTGGCCCGAATGTTCATTTCCCGAGCTCGTACGGAACTAACCGAACGGGAGGACTCTTATATCAGTATACTCACATATGTATATATTTGAAGAGTTAAAGAAATGGAGAGGGGGGAGTACTCCCCCACCCCCAAAAGGGGGAGTGTCGGAAATGTTTTTTTTTACTTTTTTTGCTACGTTGGACTGAGCAGGACTCTTATAAGTATATGTATATACTTGAGGGTAGGGGGAAGAACTCCTCCCAAAAGGGGGAATGCCGGTATATAAAAAAATCGTTGGAATCGGCGACTTGAAAATACAAATTTGAGTTACTGTTAAAATTAGGGACGTCGTCGCCTAAGTACGCTCCACTTCGCTCGGCTCCTTATTTTATCTCACATGTACACTCTAATAAAGACCCAAAATTACTTCCGCAAGTACTTCGGCGAATGAAATCACGCGATATAATAAGTTCTTTATGCCAATATTTACGAAACAAGTCATAAAATCGCATCATACGACTTTTTTTTGAGGTTATACTATGAAACTTTAATAATTTTTTTTAAGAATAATATTGATTTCCGACAGCTGAAATTTCGTGAGACTAAGATCAATAATAAAAGCTATTCTGAAAAAAATAAGGTACCTTTTTGAGTATACTCTTATAAGAGTCGAGGCAACCGAACACGGTGTAAGAGGCAAGCGTTGATTAAATTATACACAAATTCTTGTACTTTTATTCCACATATATTTATTTTTATTCTAACTTAGGCTACCGGTTTCATATTACACATCATCGGGTCAATAAATTATTAATTTATTGTCTATTTATTACGACAGAAAGAAAACAAAAGAAAATATTTTTAGCAAGCAAATATAAAATAAACAGAGGTGAATCACCACAGGTTGCGTTTCAAAATGGGTCTACGTCAAGGTTAAATCTATAAAATAACGGCAATAAATATGTTGTGTTTCAATATCATTTTTCTATTACAGCTTTGTGTATTATTTTTATGTTAGTTGTCGGGTCAAAGGAATGATTTGATGAGTTAAGATGCTCCGCAAATGTTGAGTCATTTTTCTTATTTTTCCACGATCTGAAATGTTCTTGAAGCCTAGTTTTAAATTTTCTACCTGTTTGACCAATGTACACTTTTTTGCATGTATCACACTCTAATTGATAAACACCTCTGTCATCCAGTTTTGGGACACGGTCTTTGTTATTACATACTAGGTCCCTCATATTGTTTCTTCAATAGAATGCTGCTTTCTTGTTATTTTTATGAAGTAATTTACTAATTTTTTCTAAGAACTTTCCGATATATCTTAATTTTTCCCATTACCGACAACTAACATAAAAATAGTATACAAAGCTAATAAAAGTACAAAATTGAATTATTTGGAAGCCTTAACAATAAATAAAATTATTAATAACGATCCAGACATAATTTTAAATGACCAATTAGAATTAAATTCCTCACCACTTCTGACATATTTTAAATGATGTTAATAATTAACCAATCAAAATTTTATATCTAATTGTAGTTTATATCTTATATTGGTTTAAAAAAAAATTTAACTTAATTTTTAGAAGTGTATCCTGACATTTAATAGAAAGATGATATTGAAACAAAACATATTTATTGCCGTTATTTTATAGATTTAACCTTGAAGTAGACCCATTTTGAAACGCAAGCTGTGGTGATTCACCTCTGTTTATTTTATATTTGCTTGCTAAAAATGTTTTCTTTTGTTTTCTTTCTGTCGTAATAAATAGACAATAAATTAATAATTTGTTGGCCCGATGATGTGTAATACGAAACCAGTAGTCTAAGTTAGAATAAAAATAAATATATGTGGAATAAAAGTACAATAATTTGTGTATTATTTATTCAAGATGATATTCCACCATAAACCATCAATCGAATCCATCCAATACAAGCGTTGCTTGTTGCAGTGAGAGTCTACACTTGGAAGTAGAACAACATTGCTCAGTACATTGTTGGTATATCTGCCTCGCCCCCACCGCCTTATAGTTCTCCTCCCCGCGCACTCTATTTGCTGCAAGAGTAACCTCAAGTCCCGGCTGAATTCTTATAATTTATTTTCGTACATTCAAATACAATATATCTAATAGTGAAAGATCAGATTTTGTCCTTTTTGTGATTTTTTACCGAAGTGCGTTGTTAGGTTGTGTCCTTGCTCGGGTGGCTGTAACGTGTAGCCGCAACGCTAAAATACAACCTTGTATTGTATGTATGAAAGCTCCCCGGGCGTCGAGCGTCCACTTTTTTTGAATTTCCATCACTAACAACATTATTCCAATATTGCATGAAGCGTGAACAGTATTCTTTCTAAAACATTATTAAAAATATATATCTCATATCACACTAATATTATGAATGCGAAAGTTTGTGTGTGTGTGTGTGTGTGAGGGTGTGTTTGTGTGTGTGTGTATGTTTGTTACTCTTTCACGCTGAAACGGCTGGACGGATTTGGATGAAATTTAGAGTGGATATAGCTTATACCCTAACTTAACACATAGGTTACTTATTATCCCGGAAAAAAGCATGTTGTTTAACCGAATAAAACGCGGGCGGAGCCGCGGGCAAAAGCTAGTATTTCGTATAGAATAAGTCGGGTAATAAAAAAATCCTCCTGATATCAGAATTTTACCATAATAATTTAATTTTATTCATCTTTGTCTAGAGCTCTGAAATTGTCTGAATCCTCCCGAAATATGACGTCAGTGAGACCGTCCGCCCTGGGCAACGAGCTATAGATACGCCCCGGGCCCTTGCCCGTTATTTATCTATTTCACAAACGTGTAACAATTTAATAATATTTGTCAGATTTTTCTTCTTCTACGTTCGTGCCATGCAGACCTGAACGTAAACAAACCAAGTACCGATGTGAACCAGGCTACCAAAAGTTTGCTGCCGATAAACAAAGTTGTAACAAGATTTGACTCCTCGCGCTAACTGGCAGCCGTTTTATTGATTTGATTCTTTATGAAACTGAGACATTAAGGGAATAAAATTGATGAATGAAGCGGATGTGTTGAAAGATTTAAGCCGCCAAATATAATGTAAAAGCTAATTGAAGTGATCACTATCTTAACGCTGTAAAAGTCACGAAAACTTTATGAAAATGTTACGAAGAATTCATGGAGCAAAAAATAAGCACAACAATTTTTTGCATTCTTAAAATGTGTTTGTAGATACTGGTTGTAAATAAAAAATATTGTATAGAACTAAGTACAACCATATTTCCAAGAGAAGTCCCTCAGTAGAGGCGCCGCGCCGTTGGTGAACCTTTGCGTTTTTAGTGAACTGTATCGCGGATTATTTGTTAAGGTGTAGGGTCTCATCTCAACAGATAAATAGACATAATAAAGCAAGGGAAGCAATCGTGCACTGACCTTAGATGTTGGAAGATGCTGGGGTCTGCCACTCGTTCGTCTTTGTCTCGTGACAGCGATCACTGCAAGTCCTTATTGTCCTTTTATCCACCTCCGGGGGCTTCACACACATAAATGCTATATAGATCGACACCAGGAACGACACTCGCGATTCTTCTTCGATAACCGAAGGGCTCAACTATAAGCGGGAGTCCATAAACGGTGCGATGGTTCAACAATGTTTCCTTCTTGGTTAGCGTCCAGAAGTAAAGTGATTTGTCAAAAAAGTACAAAAAAGTATTAGTGTCATTGATTCTACTCATGCAAACGTTTTAATATAAATTTATATAATTCCTTTGAAAATGCCGTAAAGGCGAAACCGGTTAGGAAATTACGTTAAACGTTTAACTACGAACCCTACATTGCGCGTGACCCGACACGCACTTGGCTGGTTTTTAATATCATCGTAGTTATAGTGACCCTGGTCAACAACCAGGCTATAAGGAATGTTCATAAGATAGTTCTGAAAACTGAGCTAAGATTGAACAAACGCGGGCGGAGCCGCGGGCAAAGGCTAGTTATACATAAATAATAACTTGAATAACAATAAAAACAATCAAACTAATTCCAAATTCAAATTACCTAACAATAAATTGTATGTCCAGGTCCAGTGATAGATATTGCGACTTCAGCATTAGCGAAATCTATGTATAATCGTATTTATTTATTGACATCTTATGACAACTTGATATTGAACTTTATGGACTTGTCAAAAAGGTAAGGAAATAACGAACTTACCCGACAAAACACGAAGTCGCAATATTTCTCACTATAGCTGTACACCGTTACCTGAGAAGTCGCTGGATCGTTGGAGCTACGAGTAAAGGCTAGTTATACATAAATAATAACTTGAATAACAATAAAAACAATCAAACTAACTCCAAATTCAAATTACCTAACAATAAATTGTATGTCCAGGTCCAGTGATAGATATTGCGACTTCAGCATTAGCTACATCTATGTATAATCGTTTTTATTTATTGACATCTTATGACAACTTGATATTGAACTTTATGGACTTGTCAAAAAGGTAAGGAAATAACGAACTTACCCGACAAAACACGAAGTCGCAATATTTCTCAATATAGCTGTACACCGTTACCTGAGAAGTCGCTGGATCGTTGGAGCTACGAGTAAAGGCTAGTTATACATAAATAATAACTTGAATAACAATAAAAACAATCAAACTAATTCCAAATTCAAATTACCTAACAATAAATTGTATGTCCAGGTCCAGTGATAGATATTGCGACTTCAGCATTAGCGAAATCTATGTATAATCGTATTTATTTATTGACATCTTATGACAACTTGATATTGAACTTTATGGACTTGTCAAAAAGGTAAGGAAATAACGAACTTACCCGACAAAACACGAAGTCGCAATATTTCTCAATATAGCTGTACACCGTTACCTGAGAAGTCGCTGGATCGTTGGAGCTACGAGTAAAGGCTAGTTATACATAAATAATAACTTGAATAACAATAAAAACAATCAAACTAATTCCAAATTCAAATTACCTAACAATAAATTGTATGTCCAGGTCCAGTGATAGATATTGCGACTTCAGCATTAGCGAAATCTATGTATAATCGTATTTATTTATTGACATCTTATGACAACTTGATATTGAACTTTATGGACTTGTCAAAAAGGTAAGGAAATAACGAACTTACCCGACAAAACACGAAGTCGCAATATTTCTCACTATAGCTGTACACCGTTACCTGAGAAGTCGCTGGATCGTTGGAGCTGCGAGTAAAGGCAGTGCCACATTACATGTATTTTATATTTTAATTATCGTTGGTGTACATCAATTAATATATACTTTCATTTAGTTTATTTTGATTCACTAGCCATTAAGTGAACAATAGTTTATCTACGTAAGGTATACCCGGGATGCGGACGCGATCTACTCGTTTCTCCATTGTTTTAGCTTTCATGAGACTGAAACTAATTAACCCACGAAGTGGATCCGAACAAGATAGTGCTGAAAGTCTATTGTACTAGTCAATCAATTGTTACCGAAAAATCAATAATTACACTGCTTTAAGAATACGCAGTATCGAAACACGACCACAATAAAGCTTTACGTAAATAAACAAACAAAAATACCTACTGCATTTTCTTTACATAATAAAAGTAGTAAACTGAAACTTGTCAAACCATTTTATACTCGTATATTAGAGCCTTCATTGAAAATAGTTAATTGGTTATAAGAAGACACGGTTCGACGTGTGACATGTCTATAAATACTTCAACTTTGACTTTGACATGGGCCGTGTATCTAAACATTGGATTTCACAACGCTTCAACAGAATTACTGTTAATTTGGAATCGAAGAAGAAATAATTAGCAAGTAATAGGAAAAACAGTCTTAGGTTCTTTATCATAAAGTCCCAGAATTAAATGTTTCTTATTTATTTGACATGGGCCGTGTATCTAAACATTGGATTTCACAACGCTTCAACAGAATTACTGTTAATTTGGAATCGAAGAAGAAATAATTAGCAAGTAATAGGAAAAACAGTCTTAGGTTCTTTATCATAAAGTCCCAGAATTAAATGTTTCTTATTTATTTGACATGGGCCGTGTATCCAAACATTGGATTTCACAACGCTTCAACAGAATTACTGTTAATTTGGAATCGAAGAAGAAATAATTAGCAAGTAATAGGAAAAACAGTCTTAGGTTCTTTATCATAAAGTCCCAGAATTAAATGTTTCTTATTTATTTGACATGGGCCGTGTATCCAAACATTGGATTTCACAACGCTTCAACAGAATTACTGTTAATTTGGAATCGAAGAAGAAATAATTAGCAAGTAATAGGAAAAACAGTCTTGAGTTCTTTATCATAAAGTCCCAGAATTAAATGTTTCTTATTTATTTGACATGGGCCGTGTATCTAAACATTGGATTTCACAACGCTTCAACAGAATTACTGTTAATTTGGAATCGAAGAAGAAATAATTAGCAAGTAATAGGAAAAACAGTTTTAGGTTCTTTTTTTTTGCTTGGGGCGCTAGTGCTGCCAACATCATTGTTTACATTGCTTATCTAGATAAATTTAATTGTCCTTACTTAGTGCGTATCCTGAAGTTTTCGAATATTGCCTGTGTTTGGGGCTGGGTGAAGTTGCTACACAAGTGTTATCTTCAGAAGTTTTTACGTAATTCTATTTTTTCTAACAAAACAGTGACGAGAACATAGGAATGTTCTAGTACCCACATTACCGGAATATTTTAAATTCTCAGTGTTTTTCGCGCGTTTCAGCGAATGAAATAGTGATCTCTTTATGTATTATTTTTTACAAGTGAACTGAGTGCTGCCACACACCGAATACTATAACTGAAATAATCGTAGTCAGTACGGAAATAATTAAGTTTGTTACTTGCAGCGACATCTATCGATATCACGTCGTACTAGCTCTCCTGCTATCGAACGCTCCGCTCGGGGCTCAAGCACGGCAACACAACACAATCAACTCTAGTTAATAATCGGGCCGAAAGAGTGCGCTACGGGTACAAGTTAAATACAAGTCACCGGCACCGCGACATACCCGTAACCTTTTGTGCTCTACGAGCTACGAGCGGCTACGACGAAAGTGTCAATCGCTGCGCCTGCCGGTCGGACTGTCATACTGCCCGTTAAATAACACGTAAATTATGTCGTGTGGAGCGTGCAATGAGGACTTGACTGCAGCATTGGATGGCATAGAGAATCCTCTAGTTAGCTGCAAAAAATGCGCTATTAAATATCATGCGAATTGTCTGAATATGAAAAGAGAAGACTTCAGAAAATTAAGAACCGGAGCTAATACCTTTCTATGCCCAACATGCAAACTTTTAAATAAAACTCCTCGTACGGACTCGACTCCCGCAAGCCCGACATCCCACCCGAGAGTGCCCACTGAAACCAATAATGAAACTGATTCAGATGCCGGGTTCCTGACGGCAACTCAATCCCTGGCTACTATGCAGGTTCCATCTCAGGTACTGTCATCCTTTACTGCAGCCATCCAGCAATTGGAGGGGGTTTTTAAATCTATGAAGATGGAAATGAGCTCTTTCACTACTGCGCTTAACTCAACTACGGAGGATCTCGCTGAATTTCGTAATGAGTTCACAGTCATCAAGAACGAACTCAAGGAACTTGAGAATTACAAAGCCGAAGTGGCAATCCTACGCGCTGAGGTAACAGAGCTGCGACAGGAGCTGTCTGCGAAGGACCAAAGGACACTTCTTAAGGACGTCGAGATTACCGGGATCACTGAAAATAGATCTGAGAACTTACCTCAGCTGGTAAACGTAATCTCAGCAAAGCTTGGTATTACACTCGACCCTCGCGACCTGGACGATGTGAGGCGCGTCGGCGCGCGCTCTGCGGACGGCGGAAGTAGTGCCATGGGGCGGCCCCGCCCAGTGGTGATTACATTTACCCGGCGCGCTCCGCGGGATCAGATGCTACGTGCCGCGCGCGTGCGTCGCGGTTTGACGACGGAGATGGTCGAAATCACCGGTAACACTCGCCGAATTTTCATAAACGAACACCTCACTAGGGATAATAGAATATTGTTCAGTAAAGCGCGTGCCGCTCAAGCTGCACTGAAATTTAAACACACCTGGACGTCGAATGGAGTTATTTTAATGCGGCGAACCGACACAAGTTCTGTGCTGCGTGTACTCTCGGAATTGACCCTGGAGAAGCTCACAGCTGGTGAGTCAACTTCAATCGAAAATCCGCTAAAGCCCAAGAATAGCTCCTAATACATTTGCTGATATTGATTTCTCGAGGTTGGTGGTGCTGACTCTTACTCAATCCTGTAATGTGCAAATTTCTAAAAAGTGCTTTGAATATATCTCAATTATGACGGTTTTTGTTTACTGTAATGTATCTGTATTTAGTTTAAGTATGATATTGATAACGATAAGTCTGTTTAAAGTGTCCTTACTGATCTTTTCAAATCGTAACTTGATGGCCTTGAGAAATAACAGCAACTTCATTCTTGCAATTGTTCCATTACTGTATTTTGTCGTGACTGTGCGTTTAGCTGTACATATTAATTCTGCTGCCCTGAACCTTTCGTCTCGTTTTATGCATATTTTTAACAATTTGGTGAAAATAATGACGCTAGATAAACCCCACGTTGAAGATGAATAGTCTAGAGTTAGCAAATGAATTGGATGAGGCTCTTGAAATTATTTGCCATGAAGTAGAATTACCGGAACTTTGTAATAGTTTTATAACGAATGAGCACGGTTTCAAGGTTTTGTCATTCAACATTAGAAGTATTGACAAAAACTTGGATTGTTTTTTAGTGGTGCTAAAACGCATGAACTTACAATTTGATGTCCTCGTTCTCACTGAATGCCGATTGGATGAGACATCAGTAGTGGATCATCTACAGGGATATACGTCATACCACACACTCAAAAATATTAATCAGAATGGCGGAGTAGTTATTTATGTTAAAAATAAATGGAATGCCACGGTCTCCGAACCTGAGTTTAATGAATCATGTTGTCTTACCGTAGAAATTCCAAATGTAGTTTTCCTGATCTGCTTATACAGATCACCATCCTTTAAAAATACGGAAATATTCCTGAAATCACTTGAGGACGTTTTCAATAAATCCAAAGATAAATCATGCATCATGTCAGTCGGTGACATTAATATAGATATAATTTCGACTGATTTATCCAGGGTTGATCCTTCTAAGTATTTATGTCTTAATGCAGAGTTTGGTCTCCTGCCAGCGATTTCCAAACCAACCCGTATTAAAACTTGTCTTGATCACATTTTCGTGAAATCTAGAACTAACGTAGTAGGAGTGGTTTGTAAAACAGATGTCACCGACCACAATATCACTTTGGTGGGGATGGATATTAAACCCGACTTTAAAAATAAAAATAGATTTAAAACTGTTATCAACTTCGAAGGTGTGGCTGATGAGCTTAAATTAGAAAACTGGAGCACAGTCTTAGAGCAAGCTGAGGTCAACAGTGCAGTTTATAATTTTGTCAGTATTGTGTCTAATACCATCTCAAAACATACTTAGCAAGTAAAAATAAGTCGGTCCAAGTTCAATCTCAAACCATGGATTACTCCAGGGCTTATGAGATGTAGTAGACATCGGGACAGACTGCATGCAAAACTTAGGCGGAGTCCTGGGGACAATGTTTTAAAAATTACATATACGCGATATAAAAATTTTTTAAACGGATTACTGCGGAAACTCAAATCGGATTATGAGAGAAAAGAACTTGAGGAAAACAGCTCTAATACTAAATCCCTTTGGAATGCTATCAAAAATGTCTGTAGCCTTAAAACTAAAAAAGCGAAAAATCCAGAGCTCCTTACCATAGGTCGTAATTCCAAAGAGTCGTTGGATAAGTGCGCTATGTTCTTCTCCTCAGTAGGAAGTAACTTAGCGAATCGAATTCTCACAGATATAGGTGATACAGAAGAAAGTCTAGCTGCTAAAGTTAAACTGAGGAAAGGTCCAGTCAACTCCTTTTTCCTGGAGCCTACTGATACACAAGAAGTTGCCAGTACTATCCTTAATTTAAAAACAAACAGCGCGCCAGGTTTCGACGAGATAAGCAACCAGCTAATAAAACACATTGGTGACCTGATACTAGAACCGTTAACATTTATAGTTAACCAGAGTTTTAGCGATGGTTGCTTTCCTGACTCGTGGAAAGTAGCTGTGGTTGTGCCTATTCATAAAGATGGCCCTAAAGACCTCCCAAACAACTATCGACCAATCTCTTTGTTGAGTGTGTTATCTAAGATCTTGGAAAAACTGGTGAACAAGAGACTGGTAAAATTTTTGAACAAATTTGACGTCATTGCGGATCGACAGTTTGGATTTAGGCAGCAGAGATCAACTGAGGATGCGATTTCTCTCCTTACGGATCTAGTATCTACTTACCTAGACAAAGGTCTCAAATGTGTAGGCGTTTTCTTGGACCTTGCTAAGGCCTTCGATACGGTCTCAACTCCAATCCTCCTACAAAAGCTTGAAATGTTAGGCATAAGAGGCACTGCATTGTCCTGGTTCCGCACCTATCTATCTGGTAGAAAACAGCTGGTGAAGATTGGCAATCACAGAAGTGACCCAGTGACGGTTAGCTACGGAGTCCCACAGGGCAGTATACTGGGCCCAACCTTATTCATAATCTACATGAACGACATTCATGAACTTCAGATGAATGGGGTGGAGACGATTTGCTATGCTGATGACACGGTGGTGTTGTTTCACGGTGCCACATGGGAAAATACTTTTCAGGCTACTGAGGAGGGGATGTCTGTAATATCTAACTGGCTACAAAGCAATCTTCTCACACTAAATTATAAGAAAACTCAATATATGTGCTTCCATAAAACTGCCGCTTCTGAACCCCCATCACACAATGGCATTAGAATACATTCCTGCAAAAACTATGACTCCCAATTGCCGTGTTGCTGTGATGTCATCAAACGTATTAACAGTATTAAATATCTTGGTGTCATTGTCGATGAAAAACTTACCTTTAAGGATCACATTCTCTGGTTGTCAAAGCGAGTTCGTAAAGTAATTGGAATCATGAAAAAGATTCGAAATATAGCTTGCGCCAAAATCCTCAGATTGATCTATATTACGCTCTGCTAATCACTGATTTTATACTGTATTCCGGTATGGGGCAGTGCCTCTAAAACTTTCATGATTCTGGTAGAAAGGGCACAACGCTCAGTATTAAAGGTGATGCTGAAAAAACCTTTCCGTTTTGATACCGAGCTATTGTATAGGGAAACTCAAGTCCTCACTGTACGCCAACTTTATATTCATAAAATTGCTGTTGTTTCTCACAGAGCTATGGTTTGTTCAGCTGAGTATAATAATCATTTAGAAAGGAGAGTTTTTAAAATGCCAGGAGCGTCTGTTAAGACAGCGTTTGCGAGTAGATTCGGTCTCCATATAAGATCCCTTATTTATAACAACATACTCAAGCACGTAGATATTAAAACCTCTTCTGTTGCACAAGCACATGTTAAGCTATTAAACTGGTTAAGAACATTAAACTATAAGAAAACTGAAACCTTATTGCTACCTTTTTGCTGTAAAGATCTGTAAAAATATTGCTATTATTATTATTTTTCTGTATTTGGTCTAAATTGTTTGTTATTTTTAATTTAATGCACAATTAATATATAGAATGAAAGAATGAACGAATGATAGATTAATAATATGAATGACCCTACATTTTTCTACTAGTTTTTAACCTAATTATGTAAACAATGTAATATCATTGGTACATTAATAAGAATATTGGTACCCCGCATTTCTGGCTTAGCCGAGTTTGGGGACCCTTGGCAACTTTGTGTATTACTTCTGTGCATGTCCATATATAATCATTGTTATTTTAATTTACGTCTTTTGTTATGTGTTTTTCATGCAATAAAGTGATTTTGTATTTTTGTATTTTATCATAAAGTCCCAGAATTAAATGTTTCTTATTTATTTGACATGGGCCGTGTATCCAAACATTGGATTTCACAACGCTTCAACAGAATTACTGTTAATTTGGAATCGAAGAAGAAATAATTAGCAAGTAATAGGAAAAACAGTCTTGAGTTCTTTATCATAAAGTCCCAGAATTAAATGTTTCTTATTTATTTGAAAAATGTATAACAGTGAATAATTTTGGAAGAAACAGATAAATAAAAACAAAGCATATCAGATCTGTATCTGTTCTCATGTGTGGATTGTGAAATGCAAGTCACAGCCGACACGACGACGTATATTCGCTGTTGGTACGTCCCAAACGTGGTGGTTAGTGAGCCCTATCCCTGCACTGTACGTACTTCGGCTACAAATGGACCACGTACCCTCCGAAGCACGCTGATCGAACACAAATTAACGTGCACATCTTTGTGTTAGCAGGCGAGCGCTCTATGACTCGGCCACAGAGGCGGCAGACGTGTGTCGTAAAACTTTATACTATTTCAGGCGACTTTCGTTTATGTATCCAAATTCATACTGGAGACTCGGTAAGTGGTCAATGACCCCTTCTGTATATAATAATTTACCAGAGTATATCAAAGGTGCTCAGAGTTTGTCCATTTTCAAAACAAAATTAAAATCATGGCTATTCAAGAAGTCGTTTTATACTTAGTTATAATGAATTCTTTGAATAATATAATTTCCATTTTATAATTTTCTTTATTCTTTGTGTTACTATGTTTTTAAATTTGTTTTCTATGTGTCTTTTTGTCTGTCAGTTTATAATAATTCTGATTTGTTTTTATGTTTATAATCTAATTTTTCCAATTTAAATAATTTGTAGTAGGTAAAATAGTTTAATGATCTGGACCTTTTATGAATATTAAAACTTATATCTATTATACATAAAATACGCAATATAAAATGTTGACCTCCTATACTAATTGAGTCGAGGTTGTTGTTGACCAAGAATAGAGGCACAATTTTTTTTTCGTATTTCGCAAGCAGTGTTATTAAACCTTGGTCCTGACCACTTAACGATTCTGTAGTATGAATTTAGTCATATAAACGAAAGTCACTTTATATATTACCATACTTCTTACATTGCCCATAACATATTTAGTGTATCGTCCGTCATGACATGAATCCCCGAAGGGGTGTCAGAGGTGTTCCGGGTGTGAACTGTGAAAGGCAAGTCACAGTCCACACTCGACACACCCGCGTCTCACCGACGATTATTACGTCCCAACGTGATAGGTGGTGAGCTGTATCGCCGTTCTTCGGGCACAATTACACGCTTATCAGAGCATGCAGGTTTCCTCACCGTTCAGCAAGTGGTAATTTATCAGTCAGATACAGAGCGAGTGTACAGTCACGCGCACCTGAAGCTCCGTATTTGTAAACGATTTTAACGTCTATGACGTCGGAATAACAACTACCCGTCATGCTGCCATAAAACTTGGTTTTAATCCTAAAGGCAAATTCCATCCATCAGCACGTGTTCGTCCACTGCTGGACATAGGCCTTTCCCAAATTTCGCCACTCATGTCGGTCCTCCGTCCTCCTCATCCAGCCGCCCCCCGCAACTTACTTTAGGTCGTCGGTCCAGCGGGCACAATTACACGCTTATCAGAGCATGCAGGTTTCCTCACCGTTCAGCAAGTGGTAATTTATCAGTCAGATACAGAGCGAGTGTACAGTCACGCGCACCTGAAGCTCCGTATTTGTAAACGATTTTAACGTCTATGACGTCGGAATAACAACTACCCGTCATGCTGCCATAAAACTTGGTTTTAATCCTAAAGGCAAATTCCATCCATCAGCACGTGTTCGTCCACTGCTGGACATAGGCCTTTCCCAAATTTCGCCACTCATGTCGGTCCTCCGTCCTCCTCATCCAGCCGCCCCCCGCAACTTACTTTAGGTCGTCGGTCCAGCGGGCACAATTACACGCTTGCAGGTTTCCTCACCGTTCAGCAAGTGGTAATTTATCAGTCAGATACAGAGCGAGTGTACAGTCACGCGCACCTGAAGCTCCGTATTTGTAAACGATTTTAACGTCTATGACGTCGGAATAACAACTACCCGTCATGCTGCCATAAAACTTGGTTTTAATCCTAAAGGCAAATTCCATCCATCAGCCCGTGTTCGTCCACTGCTGGACATAGGCCTTTCCCAAATTTCGCCACTCATGTCGGTCCTCCGTCCTCCTCATCCAGCCGCCCCCCGCAACTTACTTTAGGTCGTCGGTCCAGCGGGCACAATTACACGCTTATCAGAGCATGCAGGTTTCCTCACCGTTCAGCAAGTGGTAATTTATCAGTCAGATACAGAGCGAGTGTACAGTCACGCGCACCTGAAGCTCCGTATTTGTAAACGATTTTAACGTCTATGACGTCGGAATAACAACTACCCGTCATGCTGCCATAAAACTTGGTTTTAATCCTAAAGGCAAATTCCATCCATCAGCACGTGTTCGTCCACTGCTGGACATAGGCCTTTCCCAAATTTCGCCACTCATGTCGGTCCTCCGTCCTCCTCATCCAGCCGCCCCCCGCAACTTACTTTAGGTCGTCGGTCCAGCGGGCACAATTACACGCTTATCAGAGCATGCAGGTTTCCTCACCGTTCAGCAAGTGGTAATTTATCAGTCAGATACAGAGCGAGTGTACAGTCACGCGCACCTGAAGCTCCGTATTTGTAAACGATTTTAACGTCTATGACGTCGGAATAACAACTACCCGTCATGCTGCCATAAAACTTGGTTTTAATCCTAAAAGCAAATTCCATCCATCAGCACGTGTTCGTCCACTGCTGGACATAGGCCTTTCCCAAATTTCGCCACTCATGTCGGTCCTCCGTCCTCCTCATCCAGCCGCCCCCCGCAACTTACTTTAGGTCGTCGGTCCAGCGGGCACAATTACACGCTTATCAGAGCATGCAGGTTTCCTCACCGTTCAGCAAGTGGTAATTTATCAGTCAGATACAGAGCGAGTGTACAGTCACGCGCACCTGAAGCTCCGTATTTGTAAACGATTTTAACGTCTATGACGTCGGAATAACAACTACCCGTCATGCTGCCATAAAACTTGGTTTTAATCCTAAAAGCAAATTCCATCCATCAGCACGTGTTCGTCCACTGCTGGACATAGGCCTTTCCCAAATTTCGCCACTCATGTCGGTCCTCCGTCCTCCTCATCCAGCCGCCCCCCGCAACTTCCTTTAGGTCGTCGGTCCAGCGGGCACAAGGTCGGCCTACGCTACGCTTTGCTGTACGTAGTTTCCATTCTAAAGCCTTAGATATATAATTATTAACAAGTAGCAGACCAAACATAAGAACTAAATAGCGTAGCAAGTTTCCATACAAAAAATAAGCTACATTTAGGCTCGGTACGAGGAAACGTATAAAAATGGGTTGTTTTGGCTGGCTTATGCTTGGAACATATTTGTTAATTCCTAAACTAATCCCTAGTATATAATTTTGTTTGGAAACAAGCAATATTTATATTTAAAAGAGCCCGAAGTTCACTGAGCTAAAATTGCCACGCGTCGATTCTATGCTTTTATTATTAATGTTAGGTCTGCTACTATATTATACGTCTTTGTGAAGATTTACATTAAAATAAGGTCGCATTTAACATTCGACATTTTTATTAGTTTTATTACTTTAGAGTGGGTTTCTCCGTACCACAGGTTTATATAGCATAGGCCTGTGGAAGCCTCTTTTCCCTTAAAAAGTAGCACCTCTTGAGAGGGTGGTGAGGTTGTCGTTCCTTCAAGGGCTTATCACTTACATACTACCGGCCACCAAAATCGCAATCCCCTCCCCTCCCCCCAAACCCGACGCCAAAAATAGTTTAACTTTTTACCCAATAATATGTGGACTATATAGAACAATTTGGAACTGGAATGCTACTTTTACTTTGGATGTTGAGGTCTAGGGCTAATTGCACCATACTATTTGGGGAAAATATACACTTTTATAGATGATCAAGATTCTCGTAATCGATTTTACATAAATTAGTAGGTGTTTTATTTTATTTACCTATTTTGAGAAAATTCATTCGGTGTTACTACATTAATCCATAATGTTACTATTATAAGGACTAAGTTCTTTATTAGGAGCCAATTCAAAGGACAATCTTTATTGTTTGTATGTACAGAAGTTATTTAGTTTTTGTAAACTGCGCGTGATACCTCGCCAAAATACAACAAGCCGGGAATCCGGAGACAAGTTGACGCGGATCTGTCGCTATCTGGATAATATCCACCAAAATGAACAAGTAAGGAATTGTAGTTGTTCCACAGTGTAATTATTTACTTTGTGCAAAACAAAAACACGAACATAAAACAACCCTGAGACTGTACATTCTGAAGTTACAACGCGAAACAAGCGTTGCTTTCGTCGTGAAATAACTGACATTGTACAACATGGCCCTTGTTAAAATAAAAAATATCAAAAGCTAAAGGTACCTGACTCCACAGTTGTTGGTGATACGAATGTGAAAGCTTACAGCAAGATTCGAGCACTCGATACAATATCTTCGCAGTAACTTGCGCGACGCGTAGTGACCCCACAAATAGCAACAGAGACCGCTTATCGGTTCTACTTATCTTCATTTCCTGAATTTAATTATAGTGAACAGGTTTAGAGTTGCGTAATACTTTGTTTTGACACGGAAACTTGCACACTTCTATTATTTAATTTGTTTGAAAAACTCGGAGTACAGTTCGCCACTATTTAGATTTGTGTCATATCACAGTACATTCAGAAATAAATACCTCCTTAACCTAACTGTCGGGATCCTTTAAAGGCTGTATGTCTCGTGTAAACAGCGGAAAGGGGTTGCACAAGTCTGAACAGCTGACTATAACACACGATATAGTGTGAGAGCCGGCGCCTGGCTCCTGCGCTGTGAGTGGAAGAGAAGCCTCCGGCGGCGTTATGTCCCACTCCCGCACTGTGACTAGAAAGCTAACATAAAGTAAAAATATTTCTTTGAATAAAACGTTAACATTTACTTTATTATTCATCATTTTAATTTATTTAATAGGTAATCTTTACGTTGTTGAATAAATCTCACAAATATGTTTAACACACTCCTGCCACGTTTGCTACGGCGTAGCGAGTGCTACGATTCCAAAATTCTCCTGCTTGGTCTAGACCCCTATTATCTCACGCGGCTTATTGTGCGACTACGTTCTAATTATAGCTCATATATACTATTCGTGTCTTAGTAATATAATGAAATGTGATATAATAACATAACGTTCAGGTCGATACAACACAGCGCGCGGCTCGTTACCGTTCAGAGTAATCAATCCTCGATGGCCCACAACAGCCCATTTGTTGCCAAACCGCTATTATCTCACGCGGCTTATTGTGCGACTACGATCTAATTATAGCTCATATATACTATTCGTGTCTTAGTAATATAATGAAATGTGATATAATAACATAACGTTCAGGTCGATACAACACAGCGCGCGGCTCGTTACCGTTCAGAGTAATCAATCCTCGATGGCCCACAACAGCCCATTTGTTGCCAAACCGCTATAATCTCACGCGGCTTATTGTGCGACTGCGATCTAATTATAGCTCATATATACTATTCGTGTCTTAGTAATATAATGAAATGTGATATAATAACATAACGTTCAGGTCGATACAACACAGCGCGCGGCTCGTTACCGTTCAGAGTAATCAATCCTCGATGGCTCACAACAGCCCATTTGTTGCCAAACCGCTATAATCTCACGCGGCTTATTGTGCGACTGCGATCTAATTATAGCTCATATATACTATTCGTGTCTTAGTAATATAATGAAATGTGATATAATAACATAACGTTCAGGTCGATACAACACAGCGCGCGGCTCGTTACCGTTCAGAGTAATCAATCCTCGATGGCCCACAACAGCCCATTTGTTGCCAAACCGCTATAATCTCACGCGGCTTATTGTGCGACTGCGATCTAATTATAGCTCATATATACTATTCGTGTCTTAGTAATATAATGAAATGTGATATAATAACATAACGTTCAGGTCGATACAACACAGCGCGCGGCTCGTTACCGTTCAGAGTAATCAATCCTCGATGGCCCACAACAGCCCATTTGTTGCCAAACCGCTATTATCTCACGCGGCTTATTGTGCGACTGCGATCTAATTATAGCTCATATATACTATTCGTGTCTTAGTAATATAATGAAATGTGATATAATAACATAACGTTCAGGTCGATACAACACAGCGCGCGGCTCGTTACCGTTCAGAGTAATCAATCCTCGATGGCCCACAACAGCCCATTTGTTGCCAAACCGCTATAATCTCACGCGGCTTATTGTGCGACTGCGATCTAATTATAGCTCATATATACTATTCGTGTCTTAGTAATATAATGAAATGTGATATAATAACATAACGTTCAGGTCGATACAACACAGCGCGCGGCTCGTTACCGTTCAGAGTAATCAATCCTCGATGGCCCACAACAGCCCATTTGTTGCCAAACCGCTATAATCTCACGCGGCTTATTGTGCGACTGCGATCTAATTATAGCTCATATATACTATTCGTGTCTTAGTAATATAATGAAATGTGATATAATAACATAACGTTCAGGTCGATACAACACAGCGCGCGGCTCGTTACCGTTCAGAGTAATCAAGCTATAACATTATTAAAAATGTTTTCTTTTGTTTTCTTTCTGTCATGTTAAATAATTAATAAATTGTTGGCCCGATGATGTGTAATACGAAACCGGTAGCCTAAGTTAGAATAAAAATAAATATATGTGGAATAAAAGTACAAGAATTTGTGTATAATTTATTTAAGATGATATTCCACCAAGAACCATCAATCGAATCCATCCAATATTAAAACTGTTACCTGCAGCTTTACAGTTCCGTGGTCAACAAGGAACCCTTATAGTTTCACCATGTCAGTCCGTCTGTCTGTCTGTCCGCGGCTTAGTTTAGAGACTCTTAGCTCTAAAAAATTGTATTTTGGCATGGCATTTGGCATTAATCACGCCGACAAAGTGGTAATATAAAATCTTGGAAAATATTTTTTAGCGTACCTCGTGTAAACGTTGTACCTAAAAGGTACAAAAGGAACCTTTATGGTGAGACTCCGTTGTCCGTCCGTCCATTCGTCGGTCCGTCCATCTGTCCCTCCGTCCGTCCGTATGTCGGACCTTTAGCACTGTTAAAGATAAAGACTTAAAATTTACCACAAAATAGCATTCATTTGCCTGCGTAATACCTAAGCTATAAAAAAATGAAAAATTTTAAATTGTTCAAATATTTCCAATACAAAAGAGAAAAATATGCATCTTAAAGATACACTATGGTTATCAAATTGTAGATATAAAAGAGTTGATTATAAAAATATATACTTTGACTATGGCACCAATTTCGAGAAATCCTTGAAAAACCACGAAAATTACCTGTCGTATGGGGCCCCTTATTTCCGAAACTGGTAGACCAAAAAAATTAAAAATGAAGATTATAGGCCATAGCTGGCTAATTACAGGAAAATTGAAGCGATAAAAAAAAGTTGATGACAAATGAAA
Source organism: Ypsolopha scabrella (assembly GCA_910592155.1). Taxonomy (NCBI): domain Eukaryota; kingdom Metazoa; phylum Arthropoda; class Insecta; order Lepidoptera; family Ypsolophidae; genus Ypsolopha; species Ypsolopha scabrella. The sequence goes on along the minus strand of OU342962.1, from coordinate 32,111,738 downwards.
CATAAAAAAAATGAAAGAAAAACTGTTTTATAAAAATACAATATGGGTATTAAATTCTAGATATTAAGGAGCTGATTATAAAAATATGTATTTTGACTATATTTACTGGTACCCATTTTGGGAAATCTTTGAAAAACCACAAAAAAATGCTTGTCTCCACCCTTATTTCCAAAACTAATGAACTGAAAAATATGAAAAAGACGATGGTAATTTGGGATTACGTAAAGATTACAGGAAAAATATAGCGGGTGAGAAATTCACGATAAAAAAATGACAAAATTGAATTTTTCATCCACGAGTTGTTTGGGCATTATGTATATATAGTATTTTTATTCCTATATTTCTCTTTTGTATGCAGCAGGTGTATAATTTTATTACATTTTAGTAGCCCAACCTTAATATTTTTTGGATGTATTTCCTGTATTTATTTATCAACTTGTTTGTTCGTTGCATCATTTATATATAATATTTTTATTCCTAGATTCTTCTATTTTATGCAGGTGTATAATTACATTTTAGTAGCCCAACCTGAATATTTTTTGTATGTTTTTCCCTTATTAGTATATATGTATATTTTTTTTATTCAAAAGATATTTATTGTAAATATTAACTGTGATTTTAAGAAAGTATACTTTATGTATCTATTTTACAAAATAAATATTTTGATTTGATTCTAGTTTTATTTCGAGTACGGTATAAAAATATTTGAGTCTCTCTTTTGTGGTACTATCAGATATTTTTTTAGTTATCATAAACAGTTATGGGCAAGATTTTAAATACCTTGTTCCTGACTGTTCCCAAAACTCTCGAATTACGCAACCCTAGGTATGCGAGTCTAATTCGCAACTGACCGGTTTTGTTTTTCTTGTCTACACCATCGTTATTTGGGGTATCGTTGGTCCCTAGGTCGTTTAAAAATATTGCGGGTGTGTAAAACCATTTTTAGATTCAAGGATCCGTTTGCGAAATATCGAGTGTTGTAGTGCTATTTTTTGTTGAGTTCTCGCTAAACAGTTGTTTTTGGATATGTGAAAAAACTCATGGCTTAGTAGACATAATAATGTTAAAAAGAATACTATCACCAGCTACTAAATTTTGCAGTTTACCTCCCACACACGTAAATTGGGGATTAATATATATTATATATTAATTATACGTCAATATATAGTACGCGACATGGCGGAAGCGCGGGCGAGTACATACATGCCAGTATGAAACGGCCCGCACTCCCGCCTGTCGCGAAATGTACATTGTGACTACATGCAAAAATAAATTGGAATAATTAATAATAATAATCGTATATTTGAATGTCATACATTTAAAATCACACTAATATTATAAATGCGAAAGTGTGTGTGTGTGTGTGTGTTTGTGTGTGAGGATGTGTGTGTGTGTGTGTGTGTGTGTTTGTTACTCTTTCACGCTGTAACGGCTGAACGGATTTGGATGAAATTTAGAATGGATATAGCTTATACCCTAACTTAACACATAGGCTACTTTTTATCCCGGAAAAAAGCATGTCGTTAAACCGAATAACACGCGGGCGGAGCTGCGGGCAAAACCTAGTTATAAATAAACAATGATATAACATGTCAAATTGAAACAGTTGCTATTTTAATAATTATATAAGCTAAAGCTAATCTTTCAGCAGTTCGTCTACACCGTAGAGTTTACCTATAGAGCGACAGATGTTGAAAGTGGTTGGCTTCAACAGTGACTGATGTCGAAACTGAGATTTTAATAGATGATTAAATTTTCCAAAACCCTTGCGAGCATTTTTCCGGGATAAAAAGTATTTTATGTCCTTTTCCGCAATTTACTTTAGTTCTATGCTTAACTGAATAGAAATCGGTTCAGTAGTTTCTGAAATTAGCCTCAGCAAACTAACAAACAAACGACGTTAACTCTTTATTATACTAGTGTAGATAATCATCATTACAGAGAAAATTTTAAAAAGTCAACTATCTTTTTAGAATCCATTACTCAGACATGATAAAGATCGTCTGTCTGGCACGTTTCTTTTTCCAACTTTACATTTACAATAGTTAAAGCTTATTTGCTTAGGGAATTTTGGAAAAACAGGAAAGAGAGGCTGAGTGCAAGAAATAAACAGTAGGTACCCCCAGCAAGTGGGAACAATTTAAATGTCGCCCATCCATCCTTATGAATCCTAAAACTATATTTTTGGTGAATTCTTTAAGATAAGAAAATATACGTTGACACTATGTTACACCAATCGAAAGATCTCAAAATATTATAAACTAGCCTTTGCCCGCGGCTCCGCCTGTCTTAATTCAATCTTTGCCTCGTTTTCGGCTTGGGAGTTATTTTATGAAACTATATGAACTTATAGCCGAGTTAAAACGGAACAAACATACAAACAAACAGACAGATACAAACAAACAGACAGACACAAACATTCTAAAAATTGTTGTGACGGCCTCAGTACTATACAAATAACCTATTCCATTTAAATTTTTGCGTACAAATTCAATTAATACAGACACGGCTTTTTACTACTTTATTATTAGTATTATTAGCAAAGATGTTGTCCAGGGTGAATACGATTATAATAAAGAAAACCGCATCTAAACAAAACTTCCAAACAAAAAAAGAATCTTACAAATTGGCTTACAAATGACGGAGTCATGGAATAATATGTATACCCAAAAAAAATCTTTAAGAAAATACAGTCAAATTGAAAACCTTCTCTTTTTTTGAATCCGTTAAAAAATTGCTAGAGGTGTGTCAGGGTCGTTGAAGATGGAAATCTGTAGTCAGATTAAACTGATACAGTTTTCCTGGCTGTAATCACTTCTTCAAGCTTAATATTAGCAAGAGGTGTGTCAGGATCGTTGTAGATCGAAATCTTTGTTCAGATAATTTTTTACAGTTTACCCGTATGGAAAAACGACCGATTTTGTCACGTATATATAACCATTTGGACAAGGCACGCCGATAAAGCAGCTAAGCGGCGCTTTTTCTCCCGACTTGATTCACAAATATTAAATGTTTAAACTGAAAACTTAATTTAGATAACATCCTTTGTGACTCAACAATAGTGTAGCTTCTTAAAAAAGAAAGAAGTTTACCTGAAAAATACAAACAAACAAATCTTTCCTCTTTATACATATAATAGTGTAGATGTAGATTAGAGAGGGACATGTGAATTAAATAGGAAAACTATGGCAATATTGCCAACATTATCAGAAATGAAGATCATGATTTAAACGTGGAATTCTCGGAATTTCAGAAATAAATGAAAACTCTACAAAAGCCAAAAGCTAACAGCCTCTTACTTATATACAAATTAGTTAATGATTGTTTCATTGGTTTTGCTGATAACTTCGACAGGCAGTTCCAGCAACAGTATGGCAATCAAAACTCACTTTTATTGAAACTAGTTAAACGTCCTATATTTTACTCAAATCCTTTTCTGATTGTTGAAATTACTCAGAGTCACATTAAGCATTCCCCATGGCACTTGGACCCTTACCGTCTCGTCAGCGCCCGTCAGCGCCCGTCAGCGTCCGTCAGCCTCCTCACCTGCCACCTGAATATGACTTAGCATGATAAATGAAGCCCCCCCCCCCTCCCCCCCGCTCCACACACACACACGAGATGCGAACAAAGAAGTATCAAAACTTCGAAATCCAAAACAACACGAACCGGACCTTTCTATAAATTCCCAACATAAATAAGAGTACTAAGTTAATTAGGCTGCTAAAACTTTACTTTGTCTCTATACATATAAAATACAACGTCTGTCTGTCTGTCTATCTGTTCGTTCGCTTATAACTCGAGAACCACTCAATAGATTTTGATGCAGTTTTCACTGAAAGATAAAGCATTTCTTCGGAAAGGTTTAAGGCGATGTATCATCACGCTATGACAAAAGGGAGCAGCGCAATGAGAATTTTAGTGAGACATATGGAAGGTTCGCCGCCGCAGTGTACTCGATCGTCGCGGGTTCAAACCCCGACTGGTAAAATTTGTTTTCACTTTTTATTTTTTATTCTTTTATTTTATTTTCAGAAAAAATATTTCCTTTTGTAAAAAAACATTTAAGCTGAGATTATATTTCTTGACTGAGCAAAGACCAATAACTAAAATATTTTTATTTCCAAGTCCTTAGAAAACGCCATTACTGAGAAGTTATCCTGAATAACGGCTCAGTAAGCTGGCGTTGAAATTGTTTTTATTTTAATACACTAGATGGCGCTGCATGTTTCAAAATATCGAATTTGACGCAGTCTGGTTCAAATCAACTCACGTTAAAGTTTGTCTACCTACACTATTATAATATATAAAGAAGAAAGATTTGTTTGTTTGTTTGCATATAATGGGTAATATCTAGAACTACTGAACTGACTTTAAAAATTCTTTAAGCACTCAATAAGATTTTTAGTTAATCATGTGTTATGTACGCCTTGCGTAGTCGTCGTATGTAGTCTCATCGTCGGTTTTTCAATCATCCACTGGTAAATGTTTTTTTAGGAGACCTCTCAAGTTTAAGTTTATTTGATCGGTATTGATGAGTATTTTTGTATAACATGGTGACCAGGATCTGATGACGGGACTGGGAGGTGGGTACGGGATCTCCTCAATGGGTAACAGCAGACCCTTCGAGTTTAGGCTTTTTTTGTTGGTATTTATTAGCACTTTGGTAAAACACGGTGACCAGGGTCTGCTAATGGGACTGGAAGGTGGGTACTTTGAGTTTGGGCTTATTTGATTGGTATTTATTAGCACTTTGGTAAAACATGGTGACCGTTGCATATTGTCGTTCAAAAAATCATATTCTTTTGTTTTCCTTATTTCCACAAAAATTGATGCTTATTGATACTTATATATTATTGATATATATTATATATATTATTGATACTAATTGATACTTATTTGATTTAACCAGGGCCGGACTGGGACCTCAAATCAACTCGGGCATTTTCAAGATGGTCTGAAAAGCTTATCTGCGTATTTTATGTATACACAAAACGATGTCTTATTTTTATAGCAAAAAATTGCACTATGTGCTACTTTGCTACATTTGTTGTTAGATTTGGTGCCAAAAAAAAAACGTCGTAAAAATGGTATATAAAACGGCAGTCTTATTCAAAACCTTTTTTAATTGTTGAAATTAAATTCATATTATTCCAAAATAATTATTAAAAATATCACGATATCACAAATTGTGGTATTACAATTTCATGTGCGACATCACTATTTCAGCTTAACTTTCATGTTAACTGCAACCTAACCCGTCGGAAATGTCTCGGCACCTCCAGTTTGCCCGCAAACCCTGCACGAAGGGGTTTCGGGTGCCTGGTTATTTCTGACAGGCTATAGGTCTCTTTTTGCGTATATCTGGGGCCACGGAAGTGTCCCCCGCCAAAGCCAAGACGAGCCAAAGGTTGCCAACTTAGCTACTTTATAGCTAGATCTAGCTATTTTTCGGTGTCGGACAGCTACAAATTACAAAAACTTGTAGCTAGATTTTTTAGCTACTTTTTCTAGCAAATTTTTATGTAACAGACAAAACGTGAGTGAGAGTTCACACTAAATTTCCTTTCAGGAAAAAAGTCCGCTGTCAAAGTACTTATTATTAAAGGGTAAATACAGAAATGCCTTAATCCGTGAAACATCTTTCGTGAAAAGAACTTTAAAAGCGAAACGTGGTGCTGTCTCTGTCTAAACGTCCAAAACAATAAGACACGTGGCCCAACCAATAGTCGCCTCTATCACAAGGTAATAAAGTCGTCGCCATTCGTCTAAGTAGCTTGGATAATTAATGTCTATGGTTGATTCGGTGGCGGCCACGACCCGGACGGACGACTGACTATAGTAGCCATTGTAGCCAAACTTTTCTTTGACTATCTCTCTTTTTCATTATATATTTTGGCATGTGGTTGGTGTTGGTTGACTGAAACAGCATTTGTTTCAGTTGTATTATTCAATTTCTAACTGTGTTCTTAGTGATTTGCCTTAATTTGTCTCATTGTGTCCATTATTTATGTTAAAAATGGATTTTCCTATGAAAAAAAAAGACTGAAACACCTAGCTACTTCTGGCTACTTTCTGGGGTACGAAAATCGGGCGATCTAGCAACTTTTCGCGACAAATCTAGCTACTAAATATGGGTAGCAGTTGGCAACACTGCGTACCTTTTCTCGAAGCGTTTCGTCGTATTTTCGGACCCTCATAGCTTCGGTCTGGATAATACTTGAGATACTAAATTCTCAAAATAAAATTGAGTAAGCAGTTTTATTAAACACGATAAGTTTCATTTGTCCAGCTTTTATACTTTGAATTGTATTAATACCTAAAATACGTCGATTTTGTAACTCACTCACTGATGATCATCAAAACCTCTAGGGTACTTCCCGAAGTCCTAGAAAGCTGAAATTTGGTATGCAGGCTAGGATTAGCACACAAATAACAGATAAATTAAGAAATCTGTAACTTTCACCCTCCAAACCCTCTTAAGGGGGGTCCAGTTCTGTATTGTTAAAAATATAATATAATATTCCTAACATCCAAAATTCTTGCGCCGGACGAACAATTCGACACCCTCTTGAGTAAGAAACCCTAATAATACCTTGACCGCGGTATTTTTCCTGTAATATTTACATAATACCATTGACGAATTAAATACCTCGTCCATTATAATACTTAATCAATCATCACCCTATTACCGTTACTTTTTAGATATTTTTCGGTCTTCTAGTTTCAGGGATAAGGGAGCGGAGGGGACATGATAAAGTTAAAAAGTTCCTTTTTTGAGGATTTTTAATGGATATTAATTTCATTCTAACTTTATTATTTGCCGTGTTAAAGGCCATAGTAACAGGTAAGTATTCTGTAAAACTAGTAATCCAGTAACTATCAGTATCTATAACGGCTGAGTGAAACTGAGGACCCCTGTGACAGACGGACACACAATGGAGGCTTAGTAACAGGGTCCCGTTTGGCACACTTCTGGAACCTTCATTAATAAATCTGTGATCCAAAGGGTGAGGAGATGGAAGGACATCAATCGCGTCGCGCGCGCTTAGCGTCGCCTCACACACGTCTACGTCGCTGCCGTCGCAGCTCTGATCTATCGCTTATCTACATCTACACTTCTACATTTACATCTATCTACATCTACATCTACATCTTCATCTACATTATTATATAAAAAGGAAAGATTTGTTTGTTTGTATGTTTGAGGTAAACTTTGGAACTACTGAACCTAAATATTTTTTGTAAGTATTTCCCTTATTAGTACATACATATTATTTTTTATTTTTTTTATTCTAAAGATATTTATTGTAAAGATTAACTTTGACTTGTAGAAAGTATACTTTATGTAAGTATCTATTTTACAAAATAAATATTTTGGTTTGATTTGATTTGATTGACAAATTCTAAAAATTCTTTCTTTTTTAAAGAAGCTACAATATTGTTGAGTAACATAGGGTATATTTTAATTTATTAAAATTAAGTTTTCAGTTTGAAAATTTAATATTGGTGAATCAAGTCGGGAGAAACCGCTTAGCTGCTTTATCGGCGCGCCTTGACCAAATGGTTAGATATGCGTGATAATATCGGTCGTTTTTCCATACGGGTAAACTGTGAAAAATTTATCTGACCAAAGATTTCGATCTACAATGATCCTGACACGCCTCTTGCTAATATCAAGCTTGAAAAAGTGACTACAGCCAGGTTTAAGCATGGGCACATTAATACGAGTACTATCGTTTAAGTAATGATTTTTTGCAATACTTGAAAACTATATCAGTTTAATATCTCTACAGATTTACATCTACAACGATCCGAACTGTATCAGTTTAGTCTGACTACAAATTTCCATCTTCAACGACCCTGACACACCTCTAGCAAATTTTAAGCGACTTGAAAAAAAATGAGGTTTTTAATTTGACTGTATTTCCTTATAGATTTTTTTTGGGTATACTACTCCATGGCTGCGTCATTTCTTAGCCGATTTGTAAGTTTTTTTTTTGCTTGGAAGGTTGTGCTTCCAAGTAGTTAGTTTTGTCTTGATCTAATTATGGTATTCAGAGATAGGCAGTGGAACTCCTCAATGGATGACAGCATATCACTTGATATTGAGGCAAACGCTTTGTACCAGGGTGCTGATTACAGGTATTGTTTGAAAACTGTCATGAACCTATCTGACCTTCGATCCTGCTCTCATCACCATAGAACTCCTTGACGGATGACAGCACATAACTCGATATTGCAGCAATCACTTTGTGTTAGTGTGCTCATTACAGGGTTTTACTTGAAATTTTTTCTTATGCCACCTGAACTTCAATCCTGACCTCACCACCATAGAACTCCTCAACGGATAATAATAGCACATAATTTAAGATTGTGGCAATCACTTTGTGTAAATGTGCTGATTTCTGGATATTACTTGAAAATTGACTTATATTTCACCTGACCTTCGAATCTTAAACTCTTCGGTGGATGACAGCGCACTGCTCGCGATTGAGAGAATTGTTTTGTGTCGGGGTGCTGATTGTAGGATACTACTTAAATATTGTCATAATACCAACTTGACCTTCTTTCATATGAAGAACGTGCTTACAATAACTATGTACCCATACTCCACAATTTAACCCGTGATAATAATAGATACGACATGACGGGGTGGCAGACGTGTTGAAAGAAAGAAAGAAAGAAAGAAAGAAAATAAATACTGAAAGCTAACACAGTAGAAAGGTTTACTTAAGTAGGGAGTAATCTATAGATAAAAATAACAACACGACAAAAGGATGTAGCTCAGCCATGTGCTATCAAAAACATGATTTGTTTGGCGCTGGTTTTCAGCTACCTACGTTACAGTTATTGCATAATAAAGTATGTACGAGTAGTTAACAAATTTATTTACTAAACTGAAATTGAAATTGAAGTATTTCCAAGTGTAAAGTGTGAAATTTGAGTCACAGTCCACACTTGGTAACCCGCTTTTCCCTGAAAATTGTTACATCCTAAACGTAATTGGTGGTGAGCCATACCCTATATTCGATGTGTTAAGAAAGGTGACAACAATAATAGTAAAGAAAACTGCATTCAAATCCGTTGATGGGTTCTCGAGTTATAAAAGCGTTTATTCAATCTTTGCTCCGTTTCCGGCTTTGGCGTTATTTTATAAACATCCCTTATAGCTCATTTGTTGACCAGTCTCACTGCGATGATAATAAAAAAAACGCATGCAAATCCGTTAAGTGGTTCTCGAGTTAAAACGGAACATGCAGACAAAAATTCTAGAAATTGTTGTTTCGGCCTCAGTACAGTACCAAAAATCCATTTCATTTAAAATTTCGCGAAAATGTTCAATGTACAGACACAAATTTTTTACTACTTTATTATTAGTATACATAGTATATAAATCCATTTTTGTAAATTAAGGAGACTTTAGGCTTAATTTAATTATTTTCACTTGTAATAATTTGTATATATGGCTGTTTATTTTTTAATAAAGAAAAAAAGAAAAAATTAATAGTCTCCCGCACAGTGTCACTTTGCGACAAGCCGATAACTCTAACATCTCTTAACCGATTTCAATGATTTTTTACTTTGTTTGAAGGAGTGTAGGCAGGTCCCGTTTAAGTTTGGTAATGATTTGCTGAAGGTCTTGAGAGATAGGCAGTGGAACTCCTCAAGGAATGACAGCGTACCACTCAATATTGAAGCAATCGCTTTGTACCAGAATGTTGATTGCAGGGTGATCCATGAAATTTAGTATACCTTCTATCCTTGCCTCATCTCGCCATAGAACACCTCAATGAATGAAAGGACTTTGTGCTGACTGCAGGGTATTCTGGAAAGTTATCCCTATGCCCACCTGACCTTCGTTCCTGCAATTCCTCAATAGATGACGGCGCACAAATTACAATTGACTTGCTCTCTCATATTAGTTTTCGTGTTGCTATATCATAGGGAATGCGCCGGCTTCTAGATAACATGTTTCAGAAAGAGAGCAGTCTTTGAGTGCACATATTGAACGCTTACTTTGTTCATTGTACATCTACATATATCTATATCTACACATATCTATATACATATATATACCTACTAATAATAAAGTAGTAAAAAAGTCGTGTCGGTACATTGAATATTTTCGCAAAATTTTAAATGAAATGGATTATTGGTACTGTACTGAGGCCGAAACAACAATTTCTAGAATTTTTGTCTATCTGTAATATGTTCCGTTTTAACTCGAGAACCAATCAACGGATTTGAATGCGGTTTTCTTTATTATCATTATTATTACCCTGGTCAACACATCGATTATAAGAGGTGTTCATAAAATAACGCCCAAGCCGAAAACGGGGCAAATATTTACTGAACGCGGGCGAAGCTGCGGGCAAAAGCTAGTAGTACATAACGATTAAACATAAAAGCAGCGGATCGTTTCAGGGACACAACCGTAAATTATTTAAGTGAATACTTATTTTGCCGCCTCTTTGCTCAATCACAGAGGAAGAGAGAATATAATCAGAATCACTTAAGTCAATGACGGCGCATTCTTTTACGAGGTCATGACGACTTTCTTATTATTCCGATCAAATAAGCACTTACTGATTACAAAATAAACATTAAAAAACGTAAAAATTCATCATCAAAAATCATTACTATTAGTAGACCAACTTATAAAATGTACTGGGCAACTACGGAACCCTACATTGCGCGGGGTCCGACACGCACTTGGCCGGTTTTTTTATATCTGAAGTTAAAAGTGGAGTACGGAGACGATAATATATGAATGTGTCCGTACATCAAGGCGATATTAAAACTAAGTTTCGATATTTGCCATTTGGGGGCTGATTCGTCATACTGATGCGACTAAACACTTTTATAAAATTTTTAGCATTGGACATTTTCGTAACTAGAATCGAATTTTTGGAGCTGTATAATTCATTCTTTATATTATTTGTAGTAGAGTGTTTCAAACGTGTTGTTACGCATTACCCAAGGAGCATTTTTTATACTTAAAACAGTATTATAGATATCTTGAAGCAGTGGCGTAGCTATCATAGGGCAAGGTGGTGCAGTGCACCAGGGCCCTCCAAGCCCGGGGGCCCCTTCGGGGTTACTTAGGCATTTTAAGAAGAAACCTGTGAGATTTTCAACATTTTTCAGTTTTTTATCGACGAGTGCAAGTCATATCTTATTTCTAAGTTTAAGGGCTAATATAAATTTAACCCACATGGAAAGAGGGGGGCGGGGGTTTTATATTTTGTCTATGCACCGGGGCCCTTGTCCACGTAGCTAGACCACTGTCTTAAAGGGATTTCTACAATTCTTGGCCACATCCCTCAAGATAACCTGTAGATACCTCTGTAGGTATAATTAAGTAAAAAAGGGCACAGTATTTCAGTTAAAATGAAGAGAGATTTCAGACAACTATGAAGGTAATAAGTGAGATACGTACTTGAAGATATCTTGTAGTTAAAGTTCATTCAACATTGAAGTGTTCAAGATATCTATAAGACCAATTTTAGTGTTTCACAATAAAAGAGTAGGATGAATCCGTACTTGGAAAGTATTACTCCAAACTTCATTGTACGTGGGACGCACTATAAGTTTCCGGAATGAATATGAAAAAATACTATTAAAGGTACAAAATTAATTTATTGTTTTTCAATATAATCTCCCTTGGCGTCTATGCACTTTTTCATTCGATCAAACCAGTTTTGAAAACTTTTGTGCCACTCCCCTGTGGTGACCTCTGAAACGTGTTTTTCATACTCCTCGACAGCCTCTTCTGGTGATGAAAATCGTTGACCGCGTAATTGGTTCTTAATTTTTGGGAACAGAAAAAAGTCACAAGGTGCCAGGTCGGGACTGTATGCAGGATGACTCATGAGTTCTACATTTTTCGTCTTCAAAAAGTCGTTTGTCTGTCTGGCCGTGTGAGAACTAGCATTGTCGTGGTGCAGGATGATACGGCGTTTACGGTTATTTTTACGGAGTTCGTCAATAACTTCCGGCAAACAAATGGTCGTGTACCAGTCACTATTCACGGTACGACGATTCTCTAAAGCAACAGTAGCCACGTGTCCAGTTTTATTAAAAAAAGAAGCAATCGTCCGCTTAGATGCACTTTTCACGCGCGCCACTTTGGTTGGTTTCGGCTCATCTTGAAAGACCCATACGCTCGATTGCTGCTTTGTTTTGGGATCGTAGCAATAAATCCATGTTTCGTCACCTGTTACTATGTCCCACACCAAATTTGACACACCTTCGTTGAATCTGGTAAGCATGGCACTGCACCAAGTGACGCGGTCCGTTTTTTGAGCCTCGGTCAAGTTGTGTGGGATCCACCGCGAGCACAGCTTTCTCACACCCAAATGTTTGTGTAGGATTGATTGTATTTGACTCATGCCTATTTCTAAGGATGCGCGAATTTCATGGTAGGTCACATGCCTTTCTGTTTCAATCATACGGCGCACAGCATCGATGTTTTTGTTGGTCACAGCGGTGGACGGCCGACCATCGCGAGATTCGTCACTGAGATTGATACGACCACGCTTGAATTCTGCAAACCAGCTATAAACAGTCGTTTTGCATGGTGCTTCATTGCCAAAAGCTGTTTCAAGCCGAGCGATGCTCTGTTGAGCTGTCAAATTACACTTAAAATCGTAGAAAATCATACTACGAAAATTTTTCCGAGTTAAATCCATGTTGATGCAGACACACAATTTTTTAAATGGCGCCACAAGGTAAAAACAAAAGACAGTCAGATGAAACAAACTGCATTCTACAGCCAAAGAGTTCTATTTTCAAATGTTGCAATAAATTTTTAAATATTGTTTATGTAAGTGGCCAGTTCCGGAAACTTTTAGTGTTACCTATGTACTAACCATACTATTCGTAGTTAATCTAAAAAAAGTCTCTCTAAGAATGTATACTTTTAAAAATGTGTCAGAGATGGATAACATGATATAAATATTAAAATAAATATGCGGGATAAGGGAATGCATGCACCATCGTTTATGTACAGTGAAAATGTAAACGCACAGTTGTTTATCGTTTAAAGAGTCCGGATAGATATAGTACGGAACGGCATGCGTATCTTTATTTACTAAAAACAGTCACCAATAAAATTCATGTTTTTATTTATAAAAAGTATTTTTTACTTTCTTGCATTAACTTTTAAGATTGAACTAAGTATGTTTAATTTATTTTAATTTAATCTCAGTTAACAATATGTTGATAAACTATTAAATTTATTCGTCTTTTCATTTTAAGATATTAGTCAAAAATGGCGTTAATTCAAGTTTAGCTATAATAATTACTGATAAAGACACAATTGAATTAGTAATTCAGAATTCAGTATGAGTAAAGTGATAAGAGCGTTTTTTAAATACATTCAGATTTAAAAAATAAGGATTGATTTGTGATGATTTTATTTTCAATACAATTTAAGTAATAAAGGTGTTAATGTATTCTATTTTGAATTTTTACATTCATAAAGGTTTTTCAAAAGCTTTAATTTATAAAAAAATCAATAATTACTAAGTGTTTTAACTCATCCTTTTAATTGAGTGGTATATTCAATATCGTCCTATATTTTCGATTAACTCAGCTTATGTGCATCCTTTTAGAAAGAAGAGCTGCATACAAAAGGAACCAACCAACTGCGTTATGCGGTATGTTGTAGCATATAAGGTCCTACAATTCAAAGTGAAAAAAAGTGAAATGAACAGATAAGAGCATCCCTAATAGAAAACATTCGAACGAAAAAAATTTTTTTTGCTCGTACTTTTTTTTTACTTTTCTTTAAAAAATTAGTCAGCTGATTGAATCACTTCGTACTGGGAAGTGCAAAATTATTCGAGCAAAACATTTTTTCTTCTTCTAGAATTTGATCAGGTAACTAATGATACATGATCTACCCTAGAATTATTTTCACTTATTACTATAGGACCTCTCTGATGGATAGAATCCGATACGAGGAGATCCGTCGGAGACCGAAAGTAACCGACATAGCCTGCAGAATCAGTAAGTTGAAGTGGCAGTGGGCAGACCATATTTATGAATGGAGACTACGTACAGCAAACCGTAGTGTAATTCAAATTTCCCATCCTGTTTAGTATACTTACACACAACTGAATAGAACTGTTTTGAATAAATTCGTCCACTTCATTCTATAAGAGCCTAAATACTATTTAGTAAATAAATAAGATCTTTATCTCGCAATAAGAGAGTTCAAAAACGTTTTACAGATAAATATTCTTCTATCAGGATTAAGTCGTATTTTTCAAGGAAATCAAGTTTAAAACATGTCTTTAAAAAATGTATGTTTAGGAAAAGGACGCTTTATTCACATTTTAATGTAGATAAAAATAAGTCTCTTTACATCTTTTTTGATTTAGCCATACCAAATGCACTTAATTACCCCTTCATTTCAAATTTTAATACTATTTAAACTTCAAGAACAACACGAGTTTATTAAAACCGACTTCAGATTTATTTGCCTAAGTGAAAACACAATCGCGAAAAGGATGGTACGGCGCGGCGGCGTGCCGCTTCTTAGCTCGACTTGGTGGGAGCACAGATTTAGATATTTTAAACATGTATGTATGAAATTAAATTAGTTATTAATTTATTTTATTTTATTTTATTTAATTATCATTTGCGTTGCTGCTTGGATAAACTAATCTAATACCATCGTAAAATATATACCTACCTAAACCGTCGAATTTTTCCAACTTTTCGTATAAAACTTAATTATCGGTCAATTCTTCAAATTTCTAACGAAAACACAGTAAATAACATAAATAATAAGCAACAATACACAATGTTGTAAAACTAGATTAGTGCGTGATGAACAAATAGTTCCCTGAACGAAAACTAGATGGCGCTGAATGCAGTTACATCACGGTATCGTTTTAGTCGTGCGAACTACATACAATAATAATAGTTCCATGCTCCGGCAAGTTAAAGACTTAGAAACTTGAAATTTTAGTATTTTTGCTTGGCATTCCCACGTAATGGTGTAGGAAGCCCATACCCAGCTCTTATCAGTGAAGTACAGCCTATAACAATGAATAGATTGTTGCATCGAGCGGAAAGTTCGTTCGCGAGGTTCATAATCTGCTTTTCTTTCAACTTCCGAATAAATATTAGATTTTCAAATAATTTTTAATTCGATTTTGGAGGCAAAAGATTATCTATTACTTCATTTTTTGTTTGATAAACACTTGTACTTATCCACTTATTTATATTAATTTCCCTTACCGGTTTCGCTGTTAAAGCATTATCAAAGGATTATCAAAAGCATTATCAAAACCTTTGATAATGCTTTAACAGCGAAACCGGTAAGGGAAATTAATATAAATAAGTGGACAAGTACAAGTGTTTATCAAACAAAAAATGTTTCAAAAGTTCCACCTAGTGCCAACAATCACGAGCATCAACTCTATTACTTCATTTGCCACATTTTTTATTTCTTCAGGTGTTAATACACGTATGTCGTCACTTTCGCTACTAAAATCAATTTTCAAGAAACAAGATATTGTTTTTTTTTGTATAATTGTGGTTTTATATACCTACGTCTCAGTTTTCTTTATTTTAAATTGTTTGCGAAAATCAAAATAGCGCTGATTGGCCTATGACTTATTATCGGCGCACTAAATTGGGCAGTTCAAAACTATAGGTCGTTTTCTATTTTTTTATACCTACCTCTATGAAGACTATCAACTAAATCGTTTGCTTAGAAAACCACTCAAGAAGTTAGTACTCGATTATGAAAAATACTGGCACGCTAGCTCTAGTTTTTTTGTTTGTTTACGTTTTCATTCGGCCAGTTTTCTTTATTTTAAATTGTTTGCGAAAATCAAAATAGCGCTGATTGGCCAATGGCTTATCATCGGCCCGCTGATAGGGTAATTTAAAACTAGTGTTATGTGTACGGGTCACTTGGGATTTGCAATTAGAGCGGTTTTAATTTTTTTTGTCCAAGGCATTAAATCAGTGTCCTAAACTTTAAAGGTTGTTTTTTTTTTTTTTTGCTGTAGTGTGTGGGTAAAAATGTACGTTTTTTGGATAAAGGAGTTAATTATCTACAAAAAGAAATATATAATTCACAAATATATCATCTAATTTAAACAAATACTTGAAAAAATAATAACATTGAACTTCTTAATGTATGAGAGAACAAATGTCTTCTAGTCAGATTTTCATGTTCGAGGTAAAATTTTGGGAAAATATGTATTTAAGGAGACATATTTTTGTAGGATAACGGGAGTATTAGGAAGGAAAGCATCTAAAATTGAATAGTTTACATTGAAATTCAAAACCAAATAAAAAATATGAATATTTTATTTTTGTCTTCAAGATTTTCCACTTTAAAATTCCACTTTGGTTACCATACGTTTTATTACGTAATCTTGAGCAATCTTTAATACAAAATAGTAATTTTACGTCGGCAACACTATGCTCTATGGTAACGACCACCATCTTGGCATGTGTCAGTTGAATTACGTCAGTTCTAGTGAACAAGTGAAGAGGGGAGAAGTAAGAAAAAAATATTTTTCCATTTGGAAACCGAATTTTGTGAGGTAAATGAGCGTTTATTTCATTATTCCTAATTGTATACGGTAAAACAACAATATAAGTTACCTGTTTTCAAACCATTTTAGTAAAATTGTGTTTGTTCAATCTAGAAAAAAATATATTTACATCGTGGAATGTTCATTTGGTTACTTCCATTTGATTACCAACTCAAAGCTAACATATTAGTGGAACGTAAAAGTAACCAAATGGAAACTCTTAGGCTTGGTTTTCATGGGCATAAATGAACTTTTTTATTAAAGTTGTTTGTATTTTTTTCTTATAACGGAATCCAAAGAAAACAGTATAGAATTGTTTTTTTTTTTCTATTTATGTTCAGTGGTACAAAATGAAATATAAGATGATAATTATTTATCAGACCTTTTCTTTTACGAGAAGATAAACTTAGCTTATTTGTGACCTTGGATGAGTAATTGACCAAAACTTTTTTTTTTTAGCAACGGTATGAATAAATGTAGTATTGTTATGTAATTGTAAAAATAAACTTTTTATTTTCGGTAATGTACATTATTAATTTCAGAATAAATAACAATGCCCTTAACTGCGGCAGAAAAGATGAAACGATACAGACGAAAATTAAAAGAAGATCCAGCTAGACATGAAATACAAAGAAAAAAAAACTTAGAATGCATTAAAAAGAGACAAAAAAAGATATCCGAAATGACGGCAGCAGAAAAAGAAAGAACTAGAGAAAAATGGCGCCAACAAAAAAAGAAACAAAAAGAAAAGAAAATGAACGAGAAAATAAATGAAATGACAGAGAGTAGTTCTGCTTTTAATAACACAACAAGTACAGAACAAAGTAAAAAAGAAAAAAGATTGTCAAATAAGGTTAAATATTTGCAAGATATAAGAAATAAAATGAAAGAAAAATTAGAAAAGTGTCTCAGAATTAACAATACTCTCAAAAAAAGAAATTATAGACTAAACCGTGAGAAGACAATGGTTTCAGAAAAGTTAATAAAGGAATTAAACACATTGCAAGAAAAGAACGAGTTGCTAGAAAGCGCTCTTAAAAACGCTTATAAAAATTGCAAAAGCAACCAGGAAAAATGGAATTTAAAAAACATTGCGTATTTCCATCCCAATAAAAAAGAGGCAAGATATCTAACAAAAGCAATAGGTCTTACTGGAAGAATTCGCAAATTTAACAAACAACGTGACTCAAACAGTCGCGACGAAATCAGGGAATTCTACCTTAGAGACGATGTCACGCGAGCCACCTCTGGCAAGAAAGAGTGCCGTACATTAAAAAAAGAGAAAAAACAAATCAGGTTCTTACTTGATACAATAAGAAATTCATATGAAAAATATAAAGAAGAAGGTGGCAAATACAAGTTCACGACATTTTGGCGTTACAAACCGTTCTTTGTTCTAACTCCAAACATTCATAAAAGGAACACATGTTTGTGCATAAAACACGACAATATAGAGTTAAAACTGCATGCATTGGCGAATAAGCCCAATGTCAAGAGCTGCAAAACTATAAAACAACTAATGTCACATACATCTTGCGATGTTAATAACTACAAGTGTATGTACGGAATGTGCAATGCATGTAGTACAATTAAATTAAACGCAGCAACAGAGGATTCAGGCCAGCAAAACACCTCTTGGTTACAGTGGGAAGTCGAAAAATTTGAATATTCAAAAAACGGAAAAAATATTTCTTCCAAAAGAACTATCAAAAAACCATATGACGGAAAGGTGGACGAACTCATCAAATTGATAGAGGCAGATATTCCTATGTTTAAAATTCATTATTTTAACATGAACCATCAACAGCGTCAATTCAAACAACTCATTGACAATTTGAAACCAGGAGAAGCCCTCTTACACTGCGATTTTTCGGAGAATTATAAGTGTGGTATGTTCTCTGAGGTACAAGCGATGCATTTTGGCGCTTCCAAAACGGAAATCTCACTGCACACAGGAGCATTGTACTCTAAAGACTATTTCCAAACATTTTGCAGCATTTCACCCAACAATGACCATCAGCCTGCAAGTATTTGGGCGCATTTGCTGCCTGTGATACAGTTTATAAAGGAAAGACTACCTGATGTGAAAGTTATTCATGTATATTCGGATGGGCCCACTAGCCAATATAGGCAGAAACACAACTTTTTTCTGTTAAACACATACTTCATCAAATGTGAATTAGACTACCTGACATGGTCTTTTTTTGAAAGTGGACACGGTAAGGGTGTCCCAGATGCTGTTGGCGGAACCGTAAAAAGGATAATGGACCAAAAAATATCATGCGGAAAAGATATCACCACAGCAAGAGAAGCTTTCGATATATTAAAAACATCTATAAAAGCCATCGAGTTTTTTTATATTAGCGAAACAGATGTGCAACTGATACAGACACAGATACCTGCTGATATCAAGACAATCCCAGGAACAATGAAAATACATCAGGTCGTGTCAACAAAACCAAACGAAATAAACCACAGAAAACTGAGTTGTTTCTGCAACGATGAGAAACATGGAATTTGCGCCTGTTTCGCTCCCCAAACGCATAGATTCAATACAACAAGGTCCAAACATTTCAATGACTCCGAAACTCCTAAGACTGGAACAGTTGCTAATGCAAATGTCAATATTTTAAAAGATAGAACAAACGTTTCAACTGATGTTGCAAATAAGCCGCTAATGAATGACTTAACTGGAAATAATGACACAACTGCTGTTACAAGTGACCTGATTTTAAAACATGGAATAGAAAACTCGTCCGATGTAGAAAATAACTTGTTTTTAACAAATGAACACTTGTTGTTATCGGATGATAATATATTTGAAGAAGTGTTGATAGGCGAAGACTCAGAAATAGACCAAGAAATTATTATTGCAGATACTGATACATCAATTGATTTAGATTCAGTTGAAGTCACAGTTACAAAAGATAATTCTAATAATTTTTGCCAGGGTGCCGTAGTAAACATATTCGATGAAAATGGCGATGTCGTACCTGGTTATTCTGGACAAGTGCATAACGAAATTTCAGATCTCAATAACAAAGTTTTGACTGATTCAATCGATTTGACACACAAAACTACTTGCGAACCCTCGTGGTCTGGACTTAAATACAAATCAGAGCCAATACCATTCAAGTCGAAATCACTTCGAACATCCGTAAGCCGTAAAATAAGTTGCAGCATTTGCAATAGCTATGATAATTTTAGCAGATTGGTTAAATGCATGGTTTGTGGGAAACATGTATGTAGAATTTGCAGTCAAGGCCAAACCGCCTTTGATTACATATGTGACGAGTGTATTTTATCCTAGTATAATAATATAATACATCGTCACCATGTGTTGTACCAGTGTTTTATTTCAATGCATGTAACCTTAGCCTAATCTTTTCCATTACAGTTACCACTTCTTCCATTTGGTTATTGTCCCTCGCTTTTGATACTGAACATTTAAACATTACAATAAATTGCGGAAACATAATTGTTGCAATTGTTTTTTTTATTAATTTATGTTCAGATTTAGATTCACAAAACAGAATTATTATTTTAAATATACATTAAAAATAATATTAAAAATGAAAGTATCATTAGTGAAAGTCTGAAAAGTAACTTAATGGAATACCATGCATAGTTTTTCCATATATTGTTGATGGTAACCAAGTGGATTTATTTTTTCGTTCGTTCACACAATTTATTGTCGTTTTCTTAAATAAAGTAAAAAGTAATGAGTCCATGATAAAATTTGAATAATATATTGATTAATCTTTGATATCATGTAAGCAATTATAGAAAATACGTAAAACAATATATATATTACTATTTAAACGGCAAGGACAAAAAATTTGAAAACCGCTCATTAAGGCATTTTGGTTCATATTCCAGAGGCAATAAATACTGACGCAGGACTTCAGTGGTGGGGCGACAGTAAAGTGTGCTTTGACCATAATTATAGCACGGGACTAGGCACATGAACAATTTGTTCATGTGAGTTTGCTCGTGTGCGCGTTTTGTGTTTGTGTTGCAGCTTCTGATTTAGTGTGACGTATCAATTTTTCGCAGGAGTGTGCGTGAATGAGTAAATGTGTGCTGTGCGTGTTTACCTCCCCTCCCGTGGAAAACGGAAGAATAATTTCAGTACTAAGAGTCGCGCTTTGCCAGGTCCCATGTTAAATGGTCTAAGAAAGTGTGTATGTAAATCCATTATTGCATTGTTTTCAGGGCAATAATGGATTTTCATATACCTACATATACTTTTCTACGTTACATTGCTCATTGAGCAGAAAAGTGCCGCTATTTAGGCTAGTAATGCTCATATTAAAGCAACGTTGGGAGAAAAGAACATTACTAAACTTATATTGTACTTTAAACAATAACAATGTCAACAAAACGTATTTTTTACCCAGATTTGGGCGTTTAATACGCCAAGTATGATTAATGTACATTCGGTTATTCGCCGAAAGTTGTAAATTACTTATCATGTCAAAACCCAAAACTGAATGTATTTAAAACAAATATATCTTTAGTTGTTGGATGGATTCGCTTAATGGTTCTTGGTGGAATATCATCTTCACAAATTCCACATATATTTATTTTTGTTGGTACTTAGGCTACCGGTTTCGTATTACACATGAATGAATGAATGAATGAATAAACACTTTATTGCACAGAAAATTAAAATAAAAACACAGAATACAGAAAAACAGAAGGCAAGGGCGGATTTATTCCCCCAACCTATTTAATAAATTTAAAAGTAAACGGCTTCAAAACCTAGTGGCATCATTTCCCTCAAACACGGCTCTTTTAAATAACAGTATTTTAGGTATGGGCTCTCGTATTTATAATAACTTGCCAGAGTCAATTAGAGAACTTGACAATTTACATAGATTTAAGTTGACATTAAAAGAATTATTGATTGACAAAGCCTATTATGACATTAAACATTTTCTCTCTGACTTTCGGTAATATATAAACTAACAATACTTACATCTTACATATTTATGGTTCGGAATGTTACACTGCTCGATTTGCTGACACTGGATTGCTGTGCTGGACTTGTGTTATCAATGTTTTATTCTTTTTCTCTTTTGTTGTTGTGTTTGAATTACTTAATCATCATACTCATTATATTATTGTAAATGAATATTATTTTTTTTGTGTTTCATAATTTGTTATTTCTCATTGAATTATAATTAAAATATCACGTTTTTTTATATATGTAACAAAATTATTTGTACGCCTTGCAAGGCAGAGCTGAGCTGAAACGCCTCTACATTGTAATACCTTATTGTACCTTGGCAACACTTGGGTTCAGTCCAAATTTTGTAGAAAATCCCCATAAAGACTGAAAAAGGTACTTATATTTATTTTTATATATTTAAAACTGGCCTTTAAATTTGGTCTTTGAACATAAAATAAAAAAAATGAAAATATATTCGAATTAACATGTGTGGACGTTGCGGGGGGCGGCTGGATGAGGAGGACGGATGACCGACATGAGTGGCAAAATTTGGGAAAGGCCTATGTCCAGCAGTGGACGAACACGGGCTGATGGATGAATGGATGGATGGAACATGTGCGGAAACCTGCTTTTAGTATTAGTCCGAATCATTTAGTATTTTCTTTTCACCTAAAATGAAGTCCAATTGAATGAAGGGTTCTGTACCCGAAAGGTGCCAAACGGGACCCTATTATGAAGCCTCCGCTACCTGTCTGTTTGTTTGTCCATCTGTCACAAGGGTTTAACACTACAGCTTCAACCGTAATAGCTAGAAAGTTAAAATTTTCACAAAGTACGTGTTACTATACCCTCTACTATAACTAATGCTAAAATATTTTATATGGGGGGCCATACAAGAAACCTCGAAAATTACATTATTTTAACGTTATTGGTGTAATACATACAAGTTTAAAATTTAGTCACACTGTAGGACATACTCTAAAGTAAAATAAAAAATAATAAAAATTAGGGTTCCAAACACAAACGGTGCCAAATTATTTGTCGGGCACTACTATTTAGGCGGCTTGTGTTTTGTAACCTTGATGTTGCTTTGGCATGTATATTGTTGTTATTTACCAGAATGTTTTCGGGTTCCGCACTCGTATTGTGGGGTGATACAGAACCCTTTGTGCACGAGTCCGACTCGCACTTGGCTATTTTTTTTTTTTGTAATATCAACCTTTTCAGTAAATAAATATTCAGTATTCAGTAATCAAATCACAAACAATAATAAAATCTTTTAAATATCCCAACTTAATTAATTACTTCTTTTGAAAATGTTTATATAGGATGATGAAATATTACGTATAAACCATGCGAACGAAGTCGCGATTTTTATTTTATTCGACTTATAGTGTATCGGTTATTGTTGGGGAGTGTCCCCACTGATATTGTTGGACCTAAATCTTTGTTTATTAGTTTACGCGTCCGTATTCCCTTGCTCATGATACATGCGTCCGTACTACGACGTAGTGGGCCTACTGTATAGAGTTGTAGCACTTGACACGCCTTTGTAGAGGTAGCAGTAGCCGTGCAGAAAGTTGTACAAAAAATCAGTAAATAAATTATAATTTATAATTTAATATAATTTAATATTTGAATTGAATTTGAATTTGAATCTTAGGAAACAATGTTGATGTCTTGAGAAATAGTAATTTTTTTGCGAATAAATAGACTGTCTCAGTTAAAATATAATAAATAATAGTTTAATTTCATCAAATTATTGATTTTTATCAAATCTCAGATCAAATAATAAATCTCAGTCATGGCTGTATGGGCTTAGTTAGTATCACATGTATTGTAATCTCAGAAAAAGTTATTTTATAGTATTATTTGTTCAAAGACCTATACTATAGGTATATATTTTTTCGTGTTTTGGAGACGTTCATGAAAAATATTTTTCATTATGCCAGTAGTTTTTAGTTCGTAATGAGGATTTTACGATATGAGGTTAGATAAACTATTATTATGAAACTGGTACATAAAGAGGTTATTAAAAGACGAGTGTGAGTTTAAAAAACGCGCCTTTGGGGAGTTTTTTAAAAGTATCACACGAGTTTTTTAATACCTAGTTATGTACAATTTCATAAACTACTTTATCTAAACTCATACAATAGTTATCTACTTATTTTTCATTCTGAAATTTGTCGTAAGCCTTTCTTGATTTTCCTGTTATGAAATTGTTTTCATTTTCGTTGCTCACTCACTACCACCCGACCATTGTTATCATTTTTGTACAGAATAAAACTTTTAACTAACAGAAACAGTAAATATTGAATTAATTATCCAAATTATGGCGAAAAAATATCTTACAGTCCACGCATGTGAGGATGGCCACAAGGAGGTGTCATAGCGGTGAGATCTCGGGGCGCAGTGTATTGTTGTAATAGGTATTATTTAAGAACCTCATTGGTATAAGATATCCATATCTTACAGTCCACGCATGTGAGGATGGCCACAAGGAGGTGTCATAGCGGTGAGATCTCGGGGCGCAGTGTATTGTTGTAATAGGTATTATTTAAAAACCTCATTGGTATAAGATATCCATATCTTACAGTCCACGCATGTGAGGATGGCCACAAGGAGGTGTCATAGCGGTGAGATCTCGGGGCGCAGTGTATTGTTGTAATAGGTATTATTTAAGAACCTCATTGGTATAAGATATCCATATCTTACAGTCCACGCATGTGAGGATGGCCACAAGGAGGTGTCATAGCGGTGAGATCTCGGGGCGCAGTGTATTGTTGTAATAGGTATTATTTAAAAACCTCATTGGTATAAGATATCCATATCTTACAGTCCACGCATGTGAGGATGGCCACAAGGAGGTGTCATAGCGGTGAGATCTCGGGGCGCAGTTTATTGTTGTAATAGGTATTATTTAAAAACCTCATTGGTATAAGATATCCATATCTTACAGTCCACGCATGTGAGGATGGCCACAAGGAGGTGTCATAGCGGTGAGATCTCGGGGCGCAGTGTATTGTTGTAATAGGTATTATTTAAGAACCTCATTGGTATAAGATATCCATATCTTACAGTCCACGCATGTGAGGATGGCCACAAGGAGGTGTCATAGCGGTGAGATCTCGGGGCGCAGTGTATTGTTGTAATAGGTATTATTTAAAAACCTCATTGGTATAAGATATCCAAACCTCAGACATGACTGTATGGACTAAGTATTCTTTGCGTTCCCACTTAATGTGATTATACCGTAATATCAGAAAAAGTTGTTTTATAGAATTATGTTGTTCGGAGACCTATACTATAATTTAATTTTCTTCCAACTTGCTTTAATTTGGGCATTACTAGCCTAAATAGTGTGCACAAAGCGGCACTTTTCTGCTCCAGAGAAATGTAATGCGGAAAAGTATATATCAAAATCCATAATTGCCCTGAAAACAATGCAAAAATGGATTTACATACATACGTTACTTCCGCGCCACCACTGAAGTCCCGCGTCCGTATTTATTGTCTCTGGAATATAAACCTTCAGTGCTGGTGCTGACTCTAAGGCAGCAAATCCCAAGTGACTCGTACATAGAAAACTACTTTAAATTACCCTATAAGCGCGCAGATGAAAAGCCATTGGCCAATCAGCGCTATTTTATTTTAGCAAATAATTTAAAATAAAGAAAACTGGCTGAATGAAAACGAAAACCATAAACAAAAAAAAAATTGAGCTAGCATGCTAGTATTTTTCATAATCGAGTACTAACTTGTCGAGTGGTTTTATAAGCAAACGACTTGGTTGATAGGTATAGAAAACTAGTTTTGAACTACCCAATTAGCGCGCCGATAATAAGTTATGCCATCAAAAACAAAACTTGTAAAGAAAACAAGTCTCGCAACTTATTTTTTCTACCGTAAACATTTGTGAGATACATGTAAATAGGTGGTAGAGCTGGTGCCGGGCTCGACTGTGGAGGTACCACCATCTTACTCGCAAACCGAGCGAAGTTATTCGGGGGAGAGTAAAAGAACAGCTCTCAGGCAAAACCAGGCGGCACACCATTGCCTGGGACCGATGGATGGCGGTATATCCATCCCCAATTGCCGGGCCTTATATAAAATAGACTGGTGATGGGCAGCGGCGTCACTGGTGCAAGGGTTTCGGCACCGCGCTCACCGACCCGCCTGCCCAGCGTGTGTGAGTGTGGGCATTTCTTCCAGGGGGACCGCCAAGAGTGGTGAAATCCTGAAATATATAATACGTACAAAACAATAACGAGGTTACAGTTCACTTTATTTTAGGCCAGGTATTGTCTATGGCTTACGGCGCGTTGAAGTCGGTCTGTCAATTGATGAACTGTTTGTTGCGCCATAGTTTTTGAAGAAATTTATTTATTTCGTTTTATGGGTTGAAATAATTATTTTTGGAAATAATGGACATTCTGGAAAT
The DNA here is from genome assembly GCA_910592155.1 of Ypsolopha scabrella. Classification (NCBI taxonomy): domain Eukaryota; kingdom Metazoa; phylum Arthropoda; class Insecta; order Lepidoptera; family Ypsolophidae; genus Ypsolopha; species Ypsolopha scabrella. The sequence goes on along the minus strand of OU342962.1, from coordinate 32,085,775 downwards.
AACGACCGAAATTAAGAACCCTTTTAGAACAACCTTTTACAAACTTTTATCTTAATATTTCACATCTCGTTATACTTTTCATGTAAATAAATCCAAATAAAGGATCGTTTACATAGTAAATGAAAGCCAACATTTACTTATTTCAAATTATAACAGGGGGCCATTTAAGGTACACACAATATGGACAGGCTAGAAAAGCTGGCTTCGCTAGCCTAATCCCCGTTAATATCTTGTTGGACTATCACAATAATATTTCCCTCAGGGATAGATTTGGTGATCATTTACTTGTTTTGTTAATCACCATTATTTTGGAGTGTACGGATCTCGAAGTTTATTTTGGTAATCATCATATTGGATCCCCAACTTAAATTCAACATGTTTTAAAGAAAACGCGTCTTAAAGCATGGTCCAATTGATAAAATATACAGATGTTGCAGAAGCCGGAAACTGAGGATAGGTTATATTCTCTCGTCCATCCATACGAACCAACCCTCAAACAACGAACGAAAAACAGCAGCTCCATAGAAAAGTTACTAACCTGCCTACTAGACCAAAATCTATGAAACATCTGAATGATTTTTTTCACGATTTCCCTTTATTTCCGGAGAGTTGTTTGTATGGACGAGTACTATCGTCAGTTTAAACTACAGTATGTTTGGAATGATGTGCCTTGAATAAAACTTTAACTAATTTGATCAAAGACTTTAACTAAACCTTTCTATTTGGACGGTGATTTTAGTTAACTAGTAAGAATGGTAGCAGCCATAGATGAGTATTTTATAAGACTTCCCAGACAAATTTTTTTTTAATTTTTTTTTGGTCTTTATGTCAAGTAATGTCAGTCTTGTAAATATGAAGTCTTCCGACATATTTTACTTTAAAATGTTCAGTTTCTTATTGATAAGGCGGCTTTGTACAAGGCATTTTCACTTGGCTTTCTAAAATAATCCTATTCGTGTATAATTCAAAGCCAAACTCGACTCTGGAGGTGCCGCACGGAATATTGCTCGCAAACCCCGAAGGTATTCGGGGAGAATAAGGGGACAGCTCTGAAACCGGTACAAGCAGTAGCCCTACCATGAAATATTCACGGTTACGTTATAGTTAGTTACGTTCACGTTAGATTTTATATGAAATCTGTTAAGTTCCGCTACTGTCCGCTAGGGGCGGTTATCAGATTACATACGATTTCTAACGTGAACGCAACTGTATCGTCACCGTGATGTTTTCATGCTAAGGCTACTGGGGGCCTAGCACGCCGTAAATTACGTAAACCGCTTATTCGCGAGAAAAACATTTTTACGTGAACAACCGAATTATGGCGCAAAGGTTGGCTTTATTACGCTATGCTATCATACGAAATACGAGTAGTAATCCCGCATCAGTACCTGCCTACATCGCAGGATAAGTACGTACACAAACAGACAGCTTGTGTTCCGAGTTTGTTTGTCTACGTGCATGGGATTCCTGAAATGTTGCTTTTAAATTGCTTTTTACGTAGATTTATCGACTAAAACTTAAGATTGAGTGTTAAGTCACGTACTGGTGTGAGGTTTACATGTGTACGTCGGTATATTGAGAGTTGGTAAGTAAGAAGGTAATGTTACGAGTATTTCCTAGGAGTAAAATATGAAAATGTGTCTGTATCGGTGTGTGTACGTCTCATTGGACTTAATGAATATTACTTAATTGACTTCTGGAGTCTTTAATTTAGTGAGATTTAATATTATTTATATAAATAAAAAGTTTCGAAATAACTCGACGACGACCACGAGCTGTTATTTCAAAACTTTTTTATTTATATAAGAGTAAATTCTGTTTTTTTAATAAGAGCAAAGAGAATATAGTAAATGGCGTTATATTTCGACCCCTCAGCGGGGTCTTCATCAGGCGAATGGAAAACAAAAATGACATAATTACGAAACGAAAAAACACCGACATCTATTGAAAGAAGGAATCATGAACTGTTTTTAGAAAGCACTCTGGTACAACAACGACAAGTATTAACAAAATCAACTCGTTTCTAAAAAAGTTCATGATTCCTTCTTTCAATAGATGTCAGTATTTTTCGTTTTATACATATGTCGGAGAACCGAACACCTATCCCAATCGGGGGCGGTCTATTAGATTAAAACAACAGCGTTACAAAGTTAACGTGGTATAATTGAATTAAACACTTAGTACAAATCAAATCAAGTGTCAAACGATCCGTCGGAGTAGTGCTCGTGCAACGGGCGCACTTCCAGCGAGCTCTGCCGCTCGACCATGCGTCCGCCCCGACGCGCGCGCGCGCACCGCCGCCGCCGCCGCCACCCGATGGCGCGGCAAACACGTGCTGTGCCTCAAAAGTCAAATCAGCTGCTTTTAATCGTTTTCGCCGACACATATAATAATAATAAATTCGTTTATTGGCATATATATATGTCATTTTTGTTTTCCATTCGCCTGATGAATACCCCGCTGAGGGGTCGAAATATAGCGCAATCTATGTTACTGTATTTTATTTGCTTTTATTTAAAAAAACGCAATTTACTGTAAATTAAAAGCCAATATCTTTTTTTTATGAAATATATTTAGGTACTTACTTATTTATATGAGGTGACTTTAATTTATGCAGCCAAACTCCTACTGGAGGCTTGGTAAGTGATCAGTAAGACGGATCGATAACACTTTTTGCTAATTATTTACGAATTTCACAAACTGGGTCATCGAACCTTATTACTGAGCACTTACCGAGTCTTCAGTAAGAATTTGGCTGCATAAATTAAAGTCACCTTATATATAAGGGAGGGCCTACGTCCAATATATAAGTTGACTTTCGTTTATATAGCTAAATTCATAAAGGAGACTCTATAACTGTTCAGGACTACGGTTTAAGTAAGTACCCTTTCGTTGAAATACGCAAAATAGTCTCCAGTATGAACTTGGCTATACCGGGTGTAAATAGAGTGCGACCATTAAATGAAACCACATATTCTACCGACCCTACTGAACCACTTTTCCCAAGAGTCATACCCGCGGACACCCTTAGTTTAGGAAATAATTGAGTTCCAAACAAAAACGCGTGAACCCTAACGCACCGACATACGGGCGAGTTTAGAGAGAGCGTCGTCCGTGAAACCTGCAGCTGTTCCTATGCAGCGTTCAAAAATAGACCTTACTCCTACGAGATAAAGTCTTTGAGTTACAGTTGTATATCTTTTTCTCTGAAGATTTACGCGGGTTTTAGTGGTTCAGTATGATCAGTAGAGTATGTGGTCGCACTCTATTTACACCGTGTATATTTCACGGTAACAATCGGTAACAAACGAAACGTGGGTGTACCTAGACCTACTCCACGCTCAGACACACCTCTGACAGCCCCTCAGGGATTCGTGTCGTGGCAATGTGTATCATCGATAGAAGCAAGAGTTCTGTCAGTTGTGAAAAGCAGTTGTGCAGCCCGAGCCGGAAGCGAGGCCGTAATGGAGCCGAGATTGTAATTTCTAATACTCACGCGTTTCATACGACGTTTTTCAACACACTTGCGAGGAAAAATAATAAAATCTTTTTTTTCCACATAATCGAAACCACAGCTATGAACTGACAATTTTCTTTGAAAAATGGCGGCGGAGATTTTGTTTTGTTTTTTGCGCAGATGGAAATAGAGGCACTGACGCATCCGCCAAACAGCCAAATATTAAATATTAACAAACTAAATATTTTTATATTTACAACAAAAATTTCAGTTAATTAGTTGATAAAAGTTTATAATTTGATAAACTTAAATTATTATATTTTAACTGAGACAGTTTATTTATTCGCAAAAACTTTACTATTTCTCAAGACTCTTTGCTAAGATTAAAAAAAAAACTGTAATGCAAAAAGCACTAGTGCAATAATGTAAAGTAAAAAGCACGCGTGTTTAATATGCTGCATTATGACCCTAAGAACGATGCAATAAGGGCCTCTTTATAAGCAAGTGTGTGTTGCAAGATATTTTTAGAAATTTCAACAAACAAAACTAATTAAATATGTTCAAGCCATCTTCGAAGACGACGCGGTGTAGTTGTTTCTAAATGTTACTTTAGCCTTTCTTTGTCATCGAGCAAGGTGTTGAAGTTAGCATGCATGCATGACGCCGTTTCTGATATCACTGAATCTATAAACTAACTTTGATCATTCATTTTGTCCACCCTACTGTCAGAAAACACTCAAGAAACACTGCTTAGTAAAAAACGTTCTATCTGAAATTATATTTTACTTTACGCAATACATAGGTAACACTAAAAGTTTCCGGAACTGGCCACTTACATAAACAATATTTAAAAATTTATTGCAACATTTGAAAATAGAACTCTTTGGCTGTAGAATGCAGTTTGTTTCATCTGACTGTCTTTTGTTTTTACCTTGTGGCGCCATTTAAAAAATTGTGTGTCTGCATCAACATGGATGTAACTCGGGAAAATTTTCGTAGTATGATTTTCTACGATTTTAAGTGTAATTTGACAGCTCAACAGAGCATCGCTCGGCTTGAAACAGCTTTTGGCAATGAAGCACCATGCAAGACGACTGTTTATAGCTGGTTTGCGTGGTCGTATCAATCTCAGTGACGAATCTCGCGATGATCGGCCGTCCACCGCTGTGACCAACAAAAACATCGATGCTGTGCGCCGTATGATTGAAACAGACAGGCATGTGACCTACCATGAAATTCGCGCATCCTTAGAAATAGGCATGAGTCAAATACAATCAATCCTACACAAACATTTGGGTGTGAGAAAGCTGTGCTCGCGGTGGATCCCACCCAACTTGACCGAGGCTCAAAAAACGGACCGCGTCACTTGGTGCAGTGCCATGCTTACCAGATTCAACGAAGGTGCGTCAAATTTGGTGTGGGACATAGTAACAGGTGACGAAACATGGATTTATTGCTACGATCCTAAAACAAAGCAGCAATCGAGCGTATGGGTCTTTCAAGATGAGCCGAAACCAACCAAAGTGGCGCGCGTGAAAAGTGCATCTAAGCGGATGATTGCTTCTTTTTTTAATAAAACTGGACACGTGGCTACTGTTGCTTTAGAGAATCGTCGTACCGTGAATAGTGACTGGTACACGACCATTTGTTTGCCGGAAGTTATTGACGAACTCCGTAAAAATAACCGTAAACGCCGTATCATCCTGCACCACGACAATGCTAGTTCTCACACGGCCAGACAGACAAACGACTTTTTGAAGACGAAAAATGTAGAACTCATGAGTCATCCTGCATACAGTCCCGACCTGGCACCTTGTGACTTTTTTCTGTTCCCAAAAATTAAGAACCAATTACGCGGTCAACGATTTTCATCACCAGAAGAGGCTGTCGAGGAGTATGAAAAACACGTTTCAGAGGTCACCACAGGGGAGTGGCACAAAAGTTTTCAAAACTGGTTTGATCGAATGAAAAAGTGCATAGACGCCAAGGGAGATTATTTTGAAAAACAATAAATTAATTTTGTACCTTTAATAGTATTTTTTCATATTCATTCCGGAAACTTATAGTGCGTCCCACGTATAAGCAAAATTACAAATATATAAGGTGACTTTAATTTATGCAGCCAAACTCTCACTGAAGACTCGGTAAGTGCTCAGTAACAAGGTTCGACGACCCTTTTTGTGAAATTCGTAAATTATTCTTTTCGTGTTCCTTACAAACGCAAGCCCAGCCCCGAGTCAATTACTAAGTGGAGTCAACATTTTATTTTGCAAATTTAGCAAAAAGTGTCAATCGATCCGTGTAACTGATGATCACATACGAAGCCTCAAGTATGAGTTTGGCTGTTTAAATTAAAGCTTCTACGTCTTAAAAACAAAAACGAAAGCGTTCATTGTTCTGTGGTTCAGTAACACAGATAAAACATCCGTGGTCTAAAGTTCATTCTGAACTAAATCAATTGAGTTATGTTTTGGGCCAAGTTTAATCATTGTTAACAGCTCGTTGAAATTTTAACGAAATATAACTTTTGTCTATTTCACAGAGAGAATGTTAACTAGTCTGACCTTTAATTGTAAGGGATAATAAGGTTAGGTAACAATAGAAATAGTCGACAGTAACATTATAATTGGATCATTTTAAACCTACCGTAACAAAGAGTCGCGTCGCCAGAATTTAAATTATTACATCTTCTCTGAATATCATTTTCAGATATAACTCGTCATCAAGGGTCCGACACTTGCTGGGGTTCCGTACACAAAGGGCAAACGCTGCCGTCTGTCGGTCTGTATGTCACAGGTCTCTAGCGCGTAGAAGGAATGAGTTAAATTTGGATTATGTTGTCCCTAAACTGAGTATTGAATTAAACATTTAACTATCAATTTTTTTTTTCAAAAATTTATTTATATGTCTATCCCGTTCAAGAAATCTCGAAAACGTTGCATTACTTAAACGTTATTGGTTTTGGGTCTTACTTAAAGACGGTAACACGTACAAGTTTTGAATTTAGTCAGATTGTAGGACATTACTCTAAAGTAAAACAAAAAATAATTTAAGGGAAATTCCGTAAATTTTTTGTCAGGCGCTACCATTTTAGCGGTTTGTTTTTGTAGCCTTCATGTTCCCTTGACGTGTATATTGTTGTTATTTACCGTAATGTCTTAGGGTTCCGCACCCGTATTGTGGGATGGTACGGAACCCTTTGTGCGCGAATCCGACTCGCACTTGGCCAAATTATTGATCTTCCGTTTTCCATTGTGCGACTTGTCGTTGTGGGCAGTTTCAGAAACTATGTAACTCCAAGTCTCCAAAGATTGACTGCTTCGGCACGCTGTAACGTTAGGTTACCAAATCTTGAATATTTAGGTTTAGATTTATAGTTAAAATATATCATTTTACAATAATTAAATAACACTACATTAACGACGTCCTTAAGAGCCAAAATTTTACAAAAGTTCATATATATCTGAGATATAATATCTCCCAAATAAAATATAAAATGTGTATGTTGACGGTGGACAAGCAGATCTTAATTTCTTAGTAGATAAAATTGTGATTGTGAGCCGTGAACGGGTTCTTTTGTTCTCGGCTTGCGCATTGCGTACGGAGCGTCGCGGGTCGTCGCACCTCTGCCGCCATTCGATACGTGTCTCTGTCTCTGTACTCAACTTATCACCAGTATAGACATATTAATTGTCTATACATATTTAATAAATAAATACTGATCCTAAGTGTACGTATTTAAAGTGACTGGTGCTGTATTCCCATACTGGGTGAGTTTGTGCAATAATTATGCATTATTAGTGTTAGTACCTATGTACCCACCTGATTGTTTATTATGTTAAAAACGCCTTAAATATTAACATTAGTAGTTATTCATATTGTAATAGTGTTTTGCTTTGCATCATATTTAATCTGCGCTTATCGCCCTTATCTTGTAATAGATTTATTCTAGTATTCGTAACCGTTTCTGATTTCTATCACCACCTTGCCTGCCACTTCGCTGAGGAGCTAGTTGGTTATTTTAGAATACCTACTCATATGCTAGGCGTGCATGGCATTTGGCAGTCAAGGCTAGGGTTGAAGATGGATTATAATTTAGCTGTGCACTTACAGGAACACCGTTCCGGACAGCTTTACTGAGCTCCGACCTCACTTAAAGCCGACTCTCAAACTTCTGGCACTCTTCTCTTCTGGAACATCTGATCATCCCGCTGATTCCCGCTCCTGCCTGCGCGCCTGACTCCCGCGCGTGCCAGCGTCATACATGCATGCATAGCCAGGAGAGTGCGGTATTCTGGAGCCGGGACGGATCTACATGAACTTTGATTAGGCTTCAGAACCTCTGATCTTAAACTAATATATTTCTAAATACTCAGATTAGTTTGATTTATCTCCTTAAAATGAGATTGTCATAATGGCGCCCATTAACGTGGTATTTAGGAAATCAAAGTTCATTTATATCTGCTCTGGTTTTAACTTTTAGCTTTCTGGGTGGTGTTGGTTTGTGCATTGTGTGGTAATTGTAAAACGATGTTTGTGTTCCCTTAACTAATGTGCTACAACCCTAAAATTCAAAATTTTCTTTTCAAAATATAAATTTTATTGTTTTGTACAACTACCCTCTTGTTTTTGTTTTGTTTTATTATGCGACTGTAATTATGTGTTGTGTTCAAACTTATAAGCAGTGTTTTTTTATATTTGCTTACTTGTACGGCACATTAGTTGAGTTTATCTTTTGCATTCAGTCAAATAAATTACCTATATATTGCACAATTAAATAAAAAGCACCTTCGTTCTATAACAAAGTTGATTGTTGTAACAGAACGGCTTACAATTTTTGCCTTGAATTATTTTTTTATTGCACAAACTACCTAGGGCTACTGCGAATCAATATTAAATAATTTAAATTATAAATATGGCTTATCCAATAAAATTTTTTCTCTTAAAAAAGTCCGAGCTATTGTATGAGGTTTCAATTAGAGGAGAGGTACCGTCTGAGACTGTGTTGGAGTTGCGGCGGCAGGTGAATAAAACAACTCAAAAGTTTCCATCTGAGGAAATCTTAGAATCTTGCTTCGAATTTATGGATGATCTCGCAGGTATTAAAGAATGTTTGACCAATGTCGCACTCAATTTGGAGTTGTTAAAATCTGGCTTGTCTGATAGTCTTATTAATAGAACTAGGGCACTTTTAAATCACCTTTATCATCGGCTACCTAGAGTTGTGAAGCCAATCTCTGAGGAACAAACCACAATGCTAGAGTCAGCTACGAAGTCGTTTAATGAATATTATATCAGTTTCTTAGATTTAATCAAAAGTACTGGCCCTGTTCCGTCCCAAGATACAAGTGATTTGCAACCGCATACTAGTGTCAAACCCGGCTTCGCCCCCGAGAATCTAACTATTTCGGTAAATTGTGACAGGGGCATGTTTTCCGAAATTCACAAGCTGAAATACAATGGTAAGACCTGTGTTCGCTCATTTATCCAACGTGTCAAAGAATTTCGTGAGGCAAAGAATGTGTCCGAGTCTAAAATGCTTTCTATGGCTGTTGACATATTTACTGATGACGCCCTTCATTGGTATAGAAGTATTCGAGAGGAAATCGATGCTTGGGATGATTTGCTTGTTCGTCTCGAGCAAGATTTTGATGTGTTTGACTTTGATTATCGCATGTCCCTCGAAATACGTAATCGCACTCAGGGTGAAGCAGAAAATATAACAATTTACTTGTCCATAATGCAGGGTATGTTTTCTCGTATGAATAAAAAACTAACCGAAGAGGATAAATTGGAGATTTTGCTTCACAACATTCGGCCATGTTATTCGACTATATTGGCCACTTGTCCAAGCATCAAAACAATTACGGAACTAAAGTCAATTTGCAAAAATTATGAAAATGTTAAGGCCCGCTCTGAAAACTTTAAGGAACCACCATCGACTTCTTCAAAGACTCTGGCTCCGGAATTCTGCTATCAACCTGCAAATTCAAAAATTTTCAATAAAAGTAATAACTATAAATATTACTCAAATAATAAAAGTTATACGCATGAGAATAAAACCTGTGCAATTAATACTACGAATCAAACTTACTGCTATCGCTGCAAAGTTAATGATCATACAATGAAAGACTGTCGTGCTGATCGCACCATATTTTGCTTCAAATGCGGAATGAAGGATGTACGTACTCCCGAATGTCCTAAATGCACTCCTGATAATAATTCAAAAAACTGATTACTAAAAATTTTAGTAAGCCAACAGATTTTTTTTTCAATAACTCGGATTGGAAAAATTGGTTGCTATTCATAAAAAACTTTCTTTCATCTTATAAAGTTGCTACAATTTTTAATTTTAAACCGAGTGACGATCCTCGCCCTTATGTGAAAATTCATATTCAGAATAATGATCATCTGAATATGTTTGGTCTACTGGATTCAGGTTCTGCAGTAACTATTCTCGGAAATAATTCACATAAAAGATTGCTTAAATATGGTCTGTCTTTATCGACTGATGATAAGATTACGGTTACTGCTGCAGGGGGACAGAAAATACATTCTTTAGGTTATATTCTGCTGCCTGTACGTTTTGAAACTAGTTATGCATTAATTAAAGCTCATGTAATTCCAAATATAGATTCTGGACTAATATTAGGAATAGATTTTTGGAATAAATTTAACATATGCCCTAAATATCTTAACAATGTTGACTACTTGCGTGTGAATGATCCCTGCTTGTCAGCAGTCTCGGAGCCTTCTGAAATACTTCTTTATGCATATGAGAACTTAACAGATTTGCAGAGGGTTACTGCTGACAACATTATTGATCAGTTCAAGGAAATTTCTTTTGATCAGAAGGGTTTAGGTAGAACTCAGCTTATGACACACCGCATCGATACTGGTAACGCAGATCCAATCAGACAGCGATACTACCGCATGTCTCCGGAGAAGCAAAGAATTATAACCGAACAGGTTGACGAGATGCTGAGCCTCGGTGTGGTGGAGCCCTGTGAGAGCCCCTGGTCTTCTCCTGTACTGGTTGTAGGTAAGAAGGATGGCCAGCCTCGCTTTTGCCTTGATAGCCGCAAGTTAAACTCTGTGACTAAGAAAGATGCCTATAATCTTCCTTATGTCTCTGAGATCCTTGATAACCTGCGGGATGCCAGATACCTATCAAGTGTAGATTTATCTAAAGCCTTTTGGCAAATACCAATCCATGACTCCCACAGAGAGAAGACAGCATTCTATGTTCCTGGTCGTGGCTCCATGCAGTTTAAGGTAACCGCCTTCGGATTAACTAACGCTCCAGCCACCCTACAGCGGTTGGTTGATTTGCTTTTCGGGCCTGAATTTGAGCTTAAAGTTTTTGCTTATCTCGATGATATCATAATAATAAGCAATTCTTTTAAAGAGCACGTCTCTCTTCTTCTTCGTGTCCTTGAGAAACTTCGAGATGCTAATCTTTCAGTAAACTTGTCTAAATGTCAATTCTTTAGGGACCAGTTGCGTTATCTTGGCTATTTAGTTGACGCACGAGGCCTTCGCACTGATCCTGAAAAGGTAGAAGCAATACTGAACTACCCTACTCCTGCCAACAAGAAAGAAGTAAAACGTTTTCTTGGAACTGCATCTTGGTATAGGCGATTTATTCCCAGTTTCAGTACGATTGCTGGACCTCTCAATAGACTGACTTCTACTAAAAAGTCCTCTCCTCCTTTTCTGTGGACATCTGATGCTGACAAGGCTTTTCTTGAACTGAAGTCACTTCTTGTTCAAGCTCCTGTCTTGACTTGCCCAAATTTCAATCTTCCTTTCGAAGTCCATGCTGACGCAAGTAATTTTGGAGTGGGCGCAATGCTGGCCCAAACGATAGATGGAGTAGAACATCCCGTTGCCTATATGAGTAGGTCCCTGTCTGGTGCAGAACGAAATTACAGCGTAACGGAACGAGAGACGCTTGCTGTCCTTACTGCTCTGGAGCATTGGCGCTGTTACTTAGAAAATGGTCAGACATTTACAGTGTATACTGACCATTCAGCTTTGCAGTGGTTTCTTACACTTACTAACCCGACCGGTCGACTTGCTAGATGGGGTGTTCGCCTTTCCTCTTTCAATTTCTCGATTAAACATCGTCGTGGTAAGGATAATGTAGTGCCTGACGCCTTATCCAGGATTTCTGTTGCTGGCATCTCTAGTACACCTCGATCTTTGCCTGTCACCCAAGATGCCTGGTATCTTAATATTTTGAACGGATGCCAACACTCTCCAACTAGCTTTCCTAATTATCGTGTGGAAAAAAATGTTTTATACAGGTATATGAGAAACAAAAATGTACTTACTACGGAGTTTGACTGGAAAGAAGTAGTCCCCCAAGAGTACCGAGAGGAAGTCTTAAAAAAAAATCACTCTGAGCCCACATCTGGTCATTTTGGCGTGTTTAAGACGTATGAGCGCTTAACACTTCGATTCTTTTGGCCAGGTATGCATTCACACGTTGTAGATTTCATTTCTCGTTGTGATACATGTTTGGCATACAAACTGCCTACTCATGGTACCCTGGGAAAAATGGGCAGACCAAAGGATTGTTCTAGGCCTTTTCAGACTCTCTCAATTGATCTGGTTGGCCCTCTGCCCAATACAAAAAAACAAAACCAATATATTTTTGTAGTGACTTGTTGTTTTGCAAAATATTGCTTGTTGTTTCCGCTTCGAAGAGCTACTGCTGCAGCGGTCGCTAAAAATTTGGAGGACAACGTGTTTCTTGTACATGGTATTCCTCAAACCGTCATCCTTGACAACGGTTGTCAATTTATTAGTCATGAGCTGGATCGATTATTTAAAAAATATAAAATACCTCGCATACATTTCTTACCAAAATATACTCCTCAAATAAATACTGTTGAGAGGTATAATAAAACAATAATGACCGCTGTATCTACTTTTGTAGATAATGATCATCGTTCTTGGGACATTAACCTACCAGCGATTCAGTTTGCAATAAATAATTCGGTAAACGAAAGTACTCGTTATACACCAGCATTTTTAGTCCATGGTAGGGAACTAGTCACGTGTGGGTCTCATTACATAGATAATGATATCCCTAACGAGTTAGTTTTTCTTCCACGTGATGCGTACGCTGAAAACTTGGGTCACCTATCTGGTATTTTTAATAATGTACAGGCCGCCCTCTGGCGAAGTCATTTAAAAAATGCTCAAAATTATAATACTAGACGAAAGGATGCTGAATTTAATATGGGCGATTTAGTTTGGAAACGTTGCTACTTTCAAAGCGATAAAGATGCATTCTTTAGCAAAAAGTTAGCACCAAAATACCAGAAATGTCGAGTGAAAGAAAAGCGTTCCCACTTGGTTTATATTCTAGAGGATATGTCTGGTCGTGACTTGGGTGTTTGGCATATCAAAGACCTTAAATTGGTAAACTATGGCCTGAAATCTTAATATTATTCAGGAAAAAATATGTAAAATTACTATAATAATACCTTAAAATTATAATAAAAACTTAACAAAATAATTGTTCTACATCTTTCTTAAATTCATCATAGGGCAATTTTGGTCAATTTAGTATGAAAGCACATTAAATAAAATTAAATTGAAAAATTACGCTTAGTCAATTTTTGTTTTTTTTTCCGGATTTCACTGAGGTGAAACCCTTCTACGGGAGGGGGGATAATGTAACGTTAGGTTACCAAATCTTGAATATTTAGGTTTAGATTTATAGTTAAAATATATCATTTTACAATAATTAAATAACACTACATTAACGACGTCCTTAAGAGCCAAAATTTTACAAAAGTTCATATATATCTGAGATATAATATCTCCCAAATAAAATATAAAATGTGTATGTTGACGGTGGACAAGCAGATCTTAATTTCTTAGTAGATAAAATTGTGATTGTGAGCCGTGAACGGGTTCTTTTGTTCTCGGCTTGCGCATTGCGTACGGAGCGTCGCGGGTCGTCGCACCTCTGCCGCCATTCGATACGTGTCTCTGTCTCTGTACTCAACTTATCACCAGTATAGACATATTAATTGTCTATACATATTTAATAAATAAATACTGATCCTAAGTGTACGTATTTAAAGTGACTGGTGCTGTATTCCCATACTGGGTGAGTTTGTGCAATAATTATGCATTATTAGTGTTAGTACCTATGTACCCACCTGATTGTTTATTATGTTAAAAACGCCTTAAATATTAACATTAGTAGTTATTCATATTGTAATAGTGTTTTGCTTTGCATCATATTTAATCTGCGCTTATCGCCCTTATCTTGTAATAGATTTATTCTAGTATTCGTAACCGTTTCTGATTTCTATCACCACCTTGCCTGCCACTTCGCTGAGGAGCTAGTTGGTTATTTTAGAATACCTACTCATATGCTAGGCGTGCATGGCATTTGGCAGTCAAGGCTAGGGTTGAAGATGGATTATAATTTAGCTGTGCACTTACAGGAACACCGTTCCGGACAGCTTTACTGAGCTCCGACCTCACTTAAAGCCGACTCTCAAACTTCTGGCACTCTTCTCTTCTGGAACATCTGATCATCCCGCTGATTCCCGCTCCTGCCTGCGCGCCTGACTCCCGCGCGTGCCAGCGTCATACATGCATGCATAGCCAGGAGAGTGCGGTATTCTGGAGCCGGGACGGATCTACATGAACTTTGATTAGGCTTCAGAACCTCTGATCTTAAACTAATATATTTCTAAATACTCAGATTAGTTTGATTTATCTCCTTAAAATGAGATTGTCATAACGCTTCGGTCAACAGACCACTGTAGGTACTGTCTGTTCTAGTTCGTAAGTGGTAACTTAGATGTCGCTAGCCTTCTAACTTCTGAATTGATAACTAGATGGCAGCACTCTCTCACCATCTCACCATAGACATAGAGTACGGTTATGAGACCACAAAAACTACACTATATACCAACGATTCGGTCACAAGCCTAATCAAATGTCAAAAATCGTTGGGAAAAATGGGCTGCCAAACGTGTTGTGCGGCTAACTTCAGGCCACAACGATCAACAATGCTAAGTACTATGGGGGTCGGTTGAATATATCGTGGTTTATGGTCGGTCACGAAGTCCATACGGATTTGTTCGGTTTGTTTCGTTTATTTCGTTTATTTTCATGAACGACATTATAACGATCATAGTGCCAACAGCAATCAGCAACAAAGTGTACTGCCATTATTCGGCCCCGTACTAAATCTCTATAGACGTAAATTTACATAAAAAATAAGTTAAATTCTGATTGACTTCATTCGATTGCAATAGTAGTGGTGTCTCCAGACATTTTACGGTGTTATTTAAATGCACAGAAATACAACGATCCCAGTCAGAATGTAATTGACATTTTATTGTATTGAAAATTTAAGTAAACGTATGATTAAAGAGATTTAGTTTGGGGCCGATTAAATGGCGATACACTTTGCACAATTTTGTTGGCACATATACAAATGAATGTGCGAGAGTGCTCTCTTTTCCTCTTTTTATAGGTATTAAAGCCGATTTTGAAGGCTTTACTTTTAGTTTGACATGCATAAAATTAAACAAAGTATGGTTAAAACGTTTCACCATTTTATAAACGTCAAACTAAAATTTTAGCTTGACAGCCATAATTTACTCAACTTGGTGATTTTAACTTTTTTGGTAATTTTAAGGCACATTTTAGAGCAGTCATTTGATTAAATTTAAAAAAAAAATGTTTGATTTAAGAGTGTTTAAAAGACTTGCTAATTTTGGTTGGTGTGCCCTTCAGAATAGCAATATATACTCGTAGTTCTGTCACTTAAAGTTGCATTTTTTAGTAAGTTTCTTAGCTTAAAATTAAAACCTTCAAAATCGGTTTTATGGTATGGTATATAGGGTATAAATGGTATAAGGGTATTATAGTAAATTATATGTCTGTGGCTATTACTTACTCTGGTGACGGACAACCACAGAGATCCAATATTGTCTGTAAGGTGCGGACAACTGACCTAGGGCGGTTATGAAACCACAAAACGCCTAATTTTCCACCAAAACACCCGCGATCAGTTCACGTCACTTCACGCACGCACATTGTACACGATGTTCAATAAACATCAAAAATTTTTGGGAAAAATTGGTTGTCGAACGTGGTTTCACATGGGTTGCACAACTAACTTCAGACCACAACGAACGACTATGTATGGGTATGGTTATGACTTTCAACACAATAATCACGTTCAGCTATCGTTGTTATGTCAGTTACGTAAACAAACTAAACAAACCTATACTACCATAGCCTCCTTTATCTTACAAGCCGTGCTATGAAGTTTGGCAACGTCGCATTTAGGATTTTCGTGAACCGATTGCATTTCTACTGGTCTGGTGGTGGTCAAAATATTTTTGTTGATATAACCAAATTCTTACTGGAGACTCGACAAGTGGTCAGTAACGAGGCTATTTTTGTGAAATTCATTAAATACATGTTTTCCCTACAAACTCAAGCCCAGCCAGAATCAATTATTATGGGAGGTCAACATTTTGTTTTGCAATATTGCCAAAAAGTTTTATCGATCTGTGATACTAATCACTATACAAGCCTCCAGTATAAATTTGGCTATATCAAGATATTGTATAAGTTATTAATTTACGGTTGTTAAATATTTACCACCAGCAGAATTTAATTATTATTATTATCATTATTATTATTATTATTATTTATTATACACAAGCAGCTATAAGCTGATGATGTGTATGTCACAGCACTTTATGTTTTTATTTATTAAAAAATTTGTCCAGTCTATTTTTAAAGCAGTTCACTGAGGTAGCACTTATAACACTGTCAGGCAGTTTATTCCACTCGTGAACTACACGGTTAGGAAGGAAATGTCTACGTGGGTTGCTTGCACATGTCGACGTGTTAATTTTAAGATGGTGACCTCTCAGATGACGATTTAGGTTCATCTTGAAGAGTTCCCCCAGCGCGGGAACGTCATAGTGTCCAGTGAGCACTTTGTATGTTTCGATGAGGTCCCCACGTTGTCGTCGTTGCTCAAGTGTAGTTAGCCCGAGTTCTTGCAGACGTCGTTCATATGGTAAGTCACGTAAAACAGCTACCATTTTTGAAAGTTAAATTGAATGGGGAACTTGTCATTTTTTAAATGTATGAAACTTTGGCAGATGTATTTGCACTATTAATGTTCGGGAACCCGCTAGTGGGACTGAGAAGACATGTTTGTCGTAGTAGACCCACTGGTGGGTCTGTGAAGATGTAAAGCACTAATTTACTAAAATACAACGTTTTTAATAAGATTTAATTATTTATTCCTGCAACTTAAATAGAAATCAGAGAAATCTTTGAGCATGTCTTATTCTGGAGTTTGCTGACATAGTTGTTCACGACGCTGTTCACAAGTCTGTCTCCTTTTAGAGGGATCCATCCTAATTGTTTTCTTTACACTTAGGTACTGAGGTAGGTTAGGGAAGATATGGGGCGGGCATTGAATCAGCTACTAACTCGGGATTTCTGAGGAACAACTTCATAGGATCCATCACGTTTACGTACATTTTCACATTGTATAACTTCACCATTAGCAAAATGTTCACTGCAGACGAATGAAACCTTCGAGTGCTCCCAGTTAGCTCGCGGTATAGCCTTTTCCCAGCGACAAAGTAAATCGTTATCCTGGGAAAACAAAACGTTGAAACAAGAGTTATAATTCGATTTACAGCTGGGCACACAACACCGCCGAGGCGTGCAAAAAAATTTATGAATTAGGCTGTGTTTTTGTAAATCAATTGTGACTACAATCGTCATCAAAACTTTGAAAGTACTGTTAAATACGTACTTTGTATTATAGCATAAACAGTTGATACAATGGCGTCTTTTTGCAAATAAAAACCTTCGTTCTTCGATTTTTTACTCAAAATACCAGCTACAACAATCACATAAACAAACTCCGCGCTCAAATACAAGTGAACTATTTTATCCAACTAACTTATCACTACCTACTAGAAACATGTACAAAATCTGGTAAATATCATCGCCAATGATAGTTAGTCGCGTAATATTATGTGACCAGAATAAATAGTTAGCATTCGGAGTCTAATTTCATTAAAGTTCGCTTAGTTGTAACTTAATCGTATTACCATAATTGCGTCAGTTAAAAATGAAACTTTGTGAACCTGTTCACGAGCGACGTTGCCAGATTTTCACAGCACGGCTTGTAAGTTAAAGGAGGCTATGATACTATACATTGAAATGTCAAACCGGCGTTTTATTTTTTGGCGGGAGATTCGAAAAAGAAGCAGAGAACTCGGAAGTTTTGTCGACTTGTTTGAGAATAGAAAGCGCAATGAGCTCAGCCATGGTGTCTATGGCTCAGCTCAAGAAATATGGAATAGTGGGTACCATTTACATCCTTATGTTACCAATATTAAAGCATTTCCTTGTCATGATACCTTGAGGGATAATAAGACACTTAATTGTTTTGTTTGTAACTCAGCCGAGTACAATACTGTTTAGTTATTGAGCGTAGTATTTGTCTTGCTCGTTTATTTATTACTTGTTAATTTATTAATTCAATATCATGTAAATAGTCATAGTTTGATCTATGGTATTATGTAGGTAAGGGATATTCATACCAGATGTATAAAAGGAGTGGTGTTACGAATGTTGGGGTATTCGAGTATAGTACTCGGCTGAGTTGCAAACAAAACAACTAAGTTCCATAGACACCATAATAAATATTAAAAAAATATATTTACGTTGGTAAAATACAAGATTTTGTATAAAACCAAGTAATAATCGAAAAATTTATCTTAATATCTTGAGACACGTTTGTACAATTTTATATTAGCTGTCACTATTTTAAGCAATGACTTAATTAATCCCATACATTCTCGGGAAAAAAAAGTGGGCAACACTGCTGTACCATTTCAAATTAAAAAAAGTGGCATTTTTTTTAATATACTGTGTACAGCGCCACGAGCTTGTCTGACCCTATAAGCCAAACTAAAATGACCTCTATATTCAACATACGACAGTCCTCGTCACCGGGTCAGATAAGTTTGCTGCACTATATTTAATTTAGACTTGGCCTTTTTTCTGATTGGCACGATCACTTCGTTCATTCGTTCATTCGTTCGTTCAATTGTGAACTGTCAGTTGCGGAGAGTGGTTGTGTTGTAGAGTTATTTTGTTTTACAAAAAAATTAATTTCGTTATTAGATTTTAGGTCATATTCTGTTTGGAATTGCAGTGCATATTCAAGTGTATCAAGTGCTAAAGTAGTAATAACAAGTGTAGTGAATTTTATGTTGGGATAATCTTTGAAAAGCCTGTAATGAATGCGCGTGTTGCATTCTGATTTTTTTGTTTTCACTCGATTCGATTGTGATTGTGTCGCTTCTAGGTAGCGATGGCAGGTGTGTGAGGTGAACATTTTCCGGTTAAGAGACGCGTTCTGTTGTTGCGACGCCGATGGATATTTAGCAGGTGAGTGAGTTGTGAGATGAGGCTGCAGGAATGCTATTTGCCGGACGGTGTCGCGGCGGCAGCGGACGATGCATGGCGATGACGACGGTAGTGCTAGGTGCTCCAGCATGAGAGCATGCCCATTATTTGCCGCTAAGTCTCTGTGCTGATGTAGGTACCCACTACCCAGCGATGTACAGTTACAATAAAGCTCAGGCTCGAGCGGTGTCACAAAGAACTTCGTTGAGGATCTCCTGACACTGACACACATCTGATAATCAACTTGGACTGAAATGTTGCATCTTTTTGCATAAAATAACAGTTTCAGAATGTATTAACTTTTATGCTCGAGGCAGTCTTCAACATTATAATTGCTAATATCTAGATGATACATTTGCATGTGTTGAATGTCATCTAATCATTCAAAGAAACATAACAAATACCAACTAGCCTTGTTTTTATTTGTCCCAATGTAGATGGAATATTTCACCTTCCTTGAGTGCTATATAGGTGTTTATTTATTTTTTGTTTAATTTTCTGCTTTTTGTATTATTTTGCTTAAACCTGTTTATTCACAGACAACACTGGCTAGGACTTTACCTTAAAGCTAAGCTATTTTACTGTCTTTCCAGAGTTGTCTGAGAGAAACAATGTATTTCCAATATATTTTACATTTTCTTTTGTTGGCTTACTTTGTTTTGTTTATCCGTATGCAACAGTGGCAGCTGCAGCGGCAAGCTGAGACTGTGCAGACCTCAAGATGATGGTCGAAACCATCCTGGAGTGCTCGCAGGAGTTCGGTGAGTTGCTGCTTCAGCAAGAGCCTGGGAGAAGAACTTATATTGTGGACTCTACCTTAACCTAAACACCATGTAGAAATTGTAGCTCAAAAAATCTCCATATTAATTGATTCTGGTAGATTAAGGATAAAATAATATTGACTGGATGCTGTCACCTCAAATGTTACGTTGTGCTATACAGAATTATGGTAAATTCTTTGCTTAGATCAAGATAAGTGTCAGATATTCAGCTCAACATGTTGATAGTTGTAATCTTCATTTGAAAAGTCTCTACACTTTCTCTTTTCCCAATATACTTGGTTATAGTTACTATATTTTATCTTTTCTAATTAACAACTAGTCAAGCAGCTATTTTGTTTAGCAAAGATATCTTTAAACAACAGACAACAAGTTGGCTCACAATTCATGTGTGGAATGTTGATCTGGGGGCACAGCAGTCAAGCTAAAAAGCGGCACGGCCGTACCATCCCTTTCTCGAAACAGTTCATTTCATTTTCGATCCCCCTGTAACCCTTAATTACTTGTACAAACAAAATGACAACTGCTCGCACGGTGTCTTGGGTGACCCAAAATTGTACAGATTATAAATAAATTATTTTTAAGCTTTATTAAATAAATATATAAATTTATAAAATAATTTTATTCTGAAACTGCTTTTATTTAGACTATAAATTTTGTACTATTAAAATGTTAAGATACAGCATGAATTAATAAAGCTGAGTTTGAAGGTTTTAAATTTAAGTTAAGAAACTTACTAAAAAACGTAATTTTAAGTGACAGCACTATATTTTGCTATTCTGAAGGGCACACTAACTAAAATTAGCAAGTCTTTTAAATACTCTTAAATCAAACTAAATTCAATCAAATGACAGCTCTAAAATGTGCCTTGAAATTACCAAAACAAGTTAAAATCTCTATAGAAGAGCCAACGAGAGATGGCACCTATGACAGCTACATTTAGTGATGGGGTGCATTTTAATTTCGGCAAAAATAGAAATTAAGTGCAACTAACGACTTGAGTAAATAAAATATTGATTTATTTGACACGTCATACAACATGCATCATAATAATACAAATGGCAAATGTGCATTTGCTTACATTAACAAAGCAGCCATAAAATCTAGAAAACTGGTTTCCAATTTTTAATCATAAAAAGATATAGTTTGTAAACAGAGGGAGCCTTACGATTAAGAAGAATAGAACCCGTTATTTATTGAGTACAATTCAGCCACTAACATGCCTCATGACATGATCCCTTGAGTTTTGAACAAATTAGAAACTTTTACTATAAAGTCTTTATAAAATAAGTAACGAGTAGTACGTCACTTTTCGCTGCCAGCAACAATGAAGTATTAGATTATTTTAGTGACACTTACTTACATAAACAATTATGAAACTTGGTAGGCATTTAAACGTCATAGGTGCCATCTCTCGTTGGCTCTAGTTTAAGTTGAGTAAATTATGTCTGTCAAACTATAATTTTAGTTTGACGTTTATAAAATGGTGACTTGAAAATGGCTCTTCCTTTTAACCATACCTAAGTTTAATTTTTATGTATGTCAAACCAAAACCTTCAAAATCAGCTTTAATATCTGCTTAGACAGAGAAAAACCTAACTTAAAACAAATAAAATGTATATTTTGTAGACACGGTGAGATTAAAAGTCATATTAACATAAATGATAATATTTTAGGAGCTCTCAGAATCACTGTCATCACACTCTTGAAAATAGTGATGACAAATCTGGCGCAATTTTTGCGTTTTGTTGCCACTTTTCAGATGCAGATATTCTTCATCATTATTAGACGCTTTACTGAATGTTCAGGAGTTTCGTTTATTTAGCTAGCACTATTGTGATCACTTTGGATCATTTCATCTGCGCCAGACTCTGATTCTGGGCCCCCAACTTATTGTTCTTTATCAGAAGCTTCTGCCAACCATTTCAAAATACGCTCTTCTCTTCTATCCATTACGAATTCTAGAAAACACGTGATTTTTATGAATTTATTTTATATAACTGTAAGAAATGTAATTACAAATGTATTTTACAAACTGGACTAGCAATTGATATAATAATATATAAAATAATATAAGGAACTCACCTGTATCAAAAAAGTTACGTAATTACTCGCATGGGGTCATGGCTCAAGAGAGCAGGGACGTATCCTTTTACAGCCGTGATCTGATTGCCACTGAAATGCAAACTTTGAGGCGAGCTAGGAACCTAGCAAGAGCGCGGGGATATTCGGAATGCGGCAAGTACTTTGTTTTGACACGTGAAACTGCTTTGACCCCGTGCGAGTAATTAAAGGATAACTTCGTTGTGAATAAAACTAGAAGCCTGAATTTTAAGTAACCAAACAGGCATTGTATAAACACGGTATATTTCAAATTTCATTCAATTTGCACCAGTAGTTTAAGAGTGAAAGTTTCACAATTTTGTCACTCACTCACTGACTGAGCGATCATCAAAACTCTAAGGCGTCGTCCTAATTGGGCATCGCTCGCACGATCATGCAATCAAACATATCGATGTCTACTGAATGTCTTAATTGATGGTCGCGCGATCATCGATGCCACCAAATTGTCCTGTTTTCGTCGCGTGACCATCGACGCATCGTTAGATCGGACGGCTTATTCCACAAATCCCCTGCCAAGGGGATTTAAGGACTTTTTGTCCAGAAATCCCCTTCCGGCGCTCAAGGAAATCCGAAAAGGATTTCTGGACGAAAGTTCCACAAATCCCCTTATTTATTTATTTTATTTGTTTTTTTTTAATCAAATAAAAACAACTACTTAATTACCTAGTTATTTAGTCGTTATTTTTTATACATAGGTATATAACCATTACCGATGACACTGTTTATAACTATACTTTTTTTTATAACTGACATAAAAACTGTTTTGTCTTCACTAGTTTAGACAGAAAATCCCTCATATATTTACAATAAATAAACGAAAAGTGAAAATCAGTTAAATAAGTTCTATAACATTAAATAAACTAAAAATTAAATTCTATAATCACAAATAATTTGAATATTTAAAATTAAAACTAAACAAGGTACGTAAAAAATACCTGTAGTGGTGTCACTGATAAATCACTTACATTTATTTTTACATGTGTGTACATAAAATCTCTCATGTTATGATAATTACAATAATAAACGAAATCTTGTATTCATTAAAATATCACAGAAAATCGGTTTTCAGTAATCTTCCCATAAATAAGTTCTATGGTCACAGATCATTTGTACAATAATATTATGCAGTTAAACCTACGAGTTATGTAAAAAAATACTAGTAGTGGTATCACTGAAAAATATATACTTTTTTGGTATCCTTGTAATGTGTATTAAGTTCTCTAATCAGAGTTTATTTTTATCTGTCAATAATTTTTTATACTCAACTGATGCCGGGCCCACGTAGTAGGGCCCCTGATATATCTTGAGAAGTTTTAATTGTGTACATATTTATAATTTCACTTATATACTACTACCTAAAATGAAATATAAATATATGAGAGATTTTATGTCCACACTAGTGAAGATAAAACAGATTTTTATGCAAATTAAACAATGTCATCGTTAATTATATGGCCCCATAAGTAGAGACTGAATAAATTAACCAACTTAGATTTACATGGCTCGCACAACTTTGTACGATAGAAGAACTAAGTTGCGAGACTTGGTTTTTTTTTTTAAGTTTTGTTTTTGATGGCTATTAATTTATAGGAAAAATCTAATTCCATGATATTGACTTGCAGGTATAATGTTTGATGTCTGTGTGACGAGAGTTTTGTGTCTGCAGGCATGTCGGCCGGCGGCGTGCCGCAGTGGAAGCGCGAGTTGCTGCAGCGGCGGGCAGCGCGGCCCCGTCCCCCGCCGCCCGCGCCGCCGCCGCCGCCCCCGCCCGCGCCCTCGCTCGAAGATGACGAGGAGCTGCGCTACGGGCCCGGTATCGTGAAGCGGCTGCAGTCGCGCTACCTGAGTCTCGCGCTGCGCGACCAGACCCGGCGCCGCGCAGCCGTGCTGCGGCGCGCCGCCTCGCTCGAGCACCTGCTGGACGAGCCGCCGCGCCCCGCGCGCCCGCCGCGCCCCGCCTCGCTCGCCCTCACGCACCCCTCCGCGAGGCGGGACTCCATCAAGCGCGCGCGCTCCGTCGACGCGCTCAGCCGCCTCGACCGCCGCCCGCCCTCCCCCGCCTCTACCGCCATCGTTTACACTGTGAACGGCACCGCCGACTGTAGCCTTACCGGCAGCACCACCCCGTCTGCCGAGCCTATCGCCAACCCGGCGCCGACCGCGCCGCCCCTCCCGCGGTCCGCTCGCCCCCCGCGCCGCCCGCAGCCGCTACTGCGAGACACCGAGAAGCCCCCTCCGGACCTGGTGCGGTCCGCCCTGCGCAAGTTCGAGCCGGCATGCCCGAAGCGCGGCGCCCCCGCGGCGCGCGTGGCCGCCGTGCTGCGAGGGCTGGAGCCGGCCCGCGGGCCGCAGCCGCGCACGTCGACACCGGAGCCGCGCGGGCGCGAGCCGAGCCCCGCCGCCGACTTGTCCGCCATCGACGAGCCGGAGGGCGCGGTGCCGCGGCCCGTGTCGCGCGCCGCTCTCGACGGTATCGCCAAGGCCGGCTCCACGATGAAGTTCTCGTTCCCCGCCGCCCGCCCCGGCACGCACCTCCCGCCGCTCGCCGCCACCAACTCGGTGCTGGTCGCGCGCCGCGTCGGCGTCATCCGGCCCCTGCCGCCCGCGACGCCGCCGCCCCCGCCCCCCAAGCCGGACGATCTCATGGAGAAGATCTCGTTGTCGCCGCGGCTGGTGACGCCCCCTCCCCCGCCGCCGCCGCCGCCGCCGCCCTCCTCGCCGCCGACGGTCGAGGCCCGGCTGGACAAGCGTGAGCCCCCGGCGGCGCTCGTGGAGCCGATGGTGCGCTCGCCGCTTCAGGAGATACAAACCAACGCGCAGTTCTGGGAGCGGCGAGTGACTGAGACCCCGGAGCGGGCCCCGCGAGACGCCAAGCCCCCGCCGCCGCTATCTCCGCCGCTGGAGCCCCTGACCAACGGACACAGGGTGCCGTCGCCGCCGCCGTGCGACGAGGAGCCGGCACCGGGACACAGAGTGAACGGAAAGTTATCTAAAATCAGCGCGGCCAAGATCGAGCGCGCGTGGAACAGTCCCAGCGAGAAGAAGGACGTCAGAGTGAGAGAGAAGAGTGCGGAAGTGAACGGTGTGAGCGCGGGCGCAGTGGCGGCGTGGGCGCGCGGCTCGCCCGGGGTGGGACGCAAGCGCGGGGCGCCGCCCCCCGCCGCCCCCGCCTCCGTCTCCGTGGTGTTCAACTTCAGCAGCCGCAAGGAGGTGCCGGACTACATAGAGAACGACGGCGTCATCCTGCGCGCCAGCAAGCGGGACAAGATCAAGGTAAGTCACTTACATACTGTATTATCTACTGATTGAATCTGATCTGAGTTTGTAAATAACAAGACATACTTGTAAAGAAGAAACTTAAGGCCTAAGCTAATTGAGAAATGTCCCGGACGTCTTCTGCCCAGTATATTGAAAATCGCAGACGAATCTCTAGACTTTTAGAGGGAAAAAGATAAACAAATTAGCCGACAGATTACTCGAACTCCCCTGTGCTTTTCTTAATGGTACATCCATCCATCCACCTGGTGCGTCCAGAAATGCCAATCAATACTCACAAAGCGGGTTGGTGAGCGCTGTGCCGATATCCGTCACCAATCTGTGTTAATTGGTTGTCTTGTTTAATAGTTCAGGGTGTTAGCGAGCATGATAGTGGTACCTCCATTGTCGAGCCCGGCATCAGCTCTACCGCATAGCTTCCCCTAATATCATTGCAAGGCTCCCTCTAATTATTACAGTCTAATATCATTCGGAACCCTTATAAGATCACTTTGATGTCCGTCTGTCTGCCCATTAGTCAGTCAAGATCCTTTTTCTCGCACCCCTTTAGAGAAAGTAATGCCTCCTACAGAGGGCTACAGGCCTATAGTGCTGTTAAAAATCAAGCTTCTAACACAACACAAAAAAGATATTACCCTTTACGTAAATTAATAAATTTCATATAAGTTAGCTTACCATGAAAACCGGGCTACTTCCAGTTGACTGAGAAACTAGAAGTTTCGTTCACAGTTAGGCGTTACAGCACACGTATGGTTAAAAATGTGAAAATTACCTAAACTTCGTTCGTGAAGGAGAAATAATGGTCCAACTTAATTGGACCGTTTTGATACTTAGAGTTGAATAGATTTTACGTGTCAAGTTAAATTGGTTCTGAAATAAGTTTGTGTTTGAAACGGTATCTTTGTACGGAACCCTCCGGGCACGAGTCCTACCTGCACTTGACCAGTTTATTTATATTTCTGTAAGGGTAAGTCTCAAAATGATTTAATGTAACGTATGCGGAATTAAATGTACACAAAATGTAAAGTTATAATGTTGTAACTTGTATTTTTTTTATTTAAAATTTATTCTTACTTTATTTATTACATAAAGATGTTCTTATGCAAAACAATGGCCCGGTTCGTTAGCCTTACGGCAGGTTTGTTCTTCCATGGCCGCTGAAAAAGTACATTTTGGCAGAATCATCTCCAATTTTGTTTTCCGAATTAAACTTTAGATGTTTTTGGGTCTAAAGTTGTTAGCATACACTGTTCTTTTCAAATTATCCTAGAAAGTTTCGATTGGCTGAAGTTGTTGGACGCTAGGCGGATTCGCCGTCTTCGGGACCTACATAGGTACGAGATATTTAACTCTGCCTTTCGGCCCAATGCCCTTTTCGACTGTAACTACTCTAAACTAAATCAAGTCAAAACATTACATTAGCTGCTGTATGCCTTTCCTTAATAAAACCATGTACTTTTGACAAACAACATTCAATATATCGGTCATTGACGGCTAAACCCCAACTAAATTTAGCAAGGGCTGATTGTAACCTACAGTAAAACTCTCTTCGGTAAGTTCGTGTACCTACTCTACGTGTTTACACATCCACCACACTACCAGACTTTTCAAAATAATTATTTCCTCGCCATCCGTTTCCATTTAAAGTGAAATAAGAATAATCATTAATCAATAAAAAGTACCTACAACATTTTATGTTTATGACCAAACTTTTCTTAATATTATTATTATTAATTATTGTTGTTATTATTATTTAACTTTTATAACAAATGTTTTCAGAATCTAACGGATCTGCGGATACTTTTGCCTTAGCTTTTCGTGGTTGCATAACAAGCCCTATATCGTTAAGATATTTTTTTGCTGTTTTTCCATGACAACCAAATTTTCTTCGAAGCTGCTTATAACATTTACTACTGATCAGGAAGCCCCATTAACGTGGACAGGACCTTACTTGCTGTTTTAGTATATTAATGTGTAGGTCCCGATCACGAAACAGACTTTACACGGTTTCAATAAAAACGCGACTTCACGCTAATATTTACCTACTTAACAGTTATTTTCAAATCATGATTTTTCTAAAACAATTGAAACAAAAATATACAATGCTCCATACATAATATTCTTCATGCTAACATTAAACAATAAAATATATTTTTTACAGCCTTTTTTATTTATTTTTATTTTATTTTTATTTATTTTTAAATGTTCGGAGACAAACAGTCACACAAAAGAAAACTTTACAAGGTTTACACATTAACCTAAATATTACATAATTTATAGACCTATAGTCCCCCTAATTGAATTAAGGTTACAATTATCAATAAGTTAACTTATTACCACAAACAAAACTAAAGAAAAACAAAACATGAAAAAATTTAACAATTAAAAAGTAGAAACTCTAACCCTTAAAAGAAATTTGATCAGCTACTGCTTTTTTGTATTTACAAATATTATGTGTAGAAGTTTTCTTTTACCACACAACGGTCGTAATTGAAATGGTGATTATTTAACACTGATTCGATCTGCTTATGTGACTCAGGGTGTCAACCTATTGTGTACACTTAGTGCGCTGTAAACATTTCAGTTTGAATAGAAATGGTTAACTTTACCGCCTATAGCTGTTTTAGTAAAACTAGTGCGAATGCCCACAAAATCGACAATATTTCTTAGAACAACCCAGAAAAAAATTGCGTACCCTAGCGTGGATACAGGTGGAGCACAATGGGGGAGATTGTACCCCCCTGAGCTACGAACGAAGCACATAACTATACCTAAGTTAACAATTCTCTAATCGTCGTAAACACTCACTCACTGGCCAATTTACAGAAATTGCTTCCCCATCTCTCTCCTCCCCCCGTAAGCGAAATCCTGGCTTAATATAATCTGATAATAACTTGGTTTATCCCTTCATGATACTGATATAATGACATTTGTCCCTCATAAATAACTGTCTTCAAATTTATTTTTGTAATATCAATAAAAAGTTTATATACCTAGCATCTAGATAAGTGTAATAAATAACTACCATGACTGGTATTAGTCTGTACCAGCTACGGACGCACCGGTGTCGCGCGCGCACAGCCCTCACTCGCTCACCACACAGGACACGCCGCGAGAGACGCCGAGCTCGCCAGTTCTACTCGATTAGATGGGTGATTGACTGACAGGTGGTTACTGGTCAACCTGACGCGTTACATGATTATACGTGTGCCCATTGCGATCCGCTGGGTTGGCGGGTTGGTGGCCGCAGTGCCGGAATCCCTGCACCAGTGACGCCGCTGCCCGTCACCAGTCTGTTTTCTATAAGGCTCGGCAATTGGGGATGGATATACCGCCATCCATCGGTCCCAGGCAATGGTGGGCCGCCTGGTTGTGTCTGTTTGAGAGCTGTTGTCTTACTCTCCCCCGAATAATTTCGGGAGGATTTGCGAGTAAGATGGTGGTACCTCCACAGTCGAGCCCGGTCTCAGCTCTACCACCTGGTTATTCGATTCGTTGCACATTTTGAGGATAGCCGTCATTTCCGGATCGGTTGTCAGTTGTGCATTGTCTGACGGTTATTACAAAGTCCCGTTCTCTTATCACCTATTCAATTATAATATTCGTGAACATGCTGATATCGAAATGATGACAGCCCGCGCCGACCGTTTCCACTTGGACTCGCTCTCGATACGGCGCTGGTGGTGGTGGTGGTGCCTCGAGATGGCTAATCGACATGAGGCAGCTTCCGTATTAGCTGTCTGGTTTATTTGCCTACGTTTGCAATATACTTACTTCGTATGACGATTTTCTAATAAATTGTGCGTCCATTGTGTTTGGCGTCACGTTATTGTCTCAATGAAGAATGCGTCTACGCATCTTTCTCGAAACCGCAAAATGCTGTGGTTTTATAAATATTTTTTAATGGTTAAATTTTGCAAGTTTTGCCATTAATTTCGTTTGACCTTAAAGATGTATAATTTCATTGAAACTCAATGCTATCAGTTGACATTAGCGCATGTAACACTCAGACTGGTAGATATATCGTATCGATTCTGCTATCTGCCGTTCAGATCCAAGGTTGAGTTGTTATCCAGTAACCTAGATCCAGTTCCTCAATGCCTTGTCGTAGCACAATCTGGTGTACTGCAACCCAAGGTAAAGTGTCCTTGTTAGATGACCGAGCGGGAGATGAGGCAGCCAGTCACTAGTCTAGTTGACGCGCGCGGGTGCGCTCGCCCCGGTTCGCGGTTCGTTGCCTCGCGAGTCGCCGGAGACGCTGCTGCATAACTTGGTCACTGTGATCGTTACTTCCTTTATTTTGTATGTTGGTAGCTTCCTCATGGCGTTCTATTGCGTCATTATAAATCGATGCACTCGTTGCGAGAACTGGCGCATCCCTTACACAATACATCTCCTCGTGCGCGGTCAGTGCCGGCTCGGACACAATGACGATGTAATCTTCACGATTTCGCGAAGAGATTACCTCTTTAGTCGGTCGAGTCACGTAATGTCAGCCAGTGACCGGCACGGAGCATATTTCACGGAGCAGTAGACACGATTGTACGATTGTTCGGTTCATTTGTTGAAGACGATGAAGATGAATCGGCATCGATTGTGATGTAAAGCAACTTACATTCGCTACTGATTGGAGGAGGCGGCTTCTAATGAGGTCCGATATGTTTATTATGGTTTAGGGTTCAGTAGTGTTGGGTTTTGTTATTATTTATATTTCGTTTAAACAACTTTGAGTAAAATTTAATATTATGTTGAATTTCACGACACTGTCATGTACCTACCCACCCATATGCAAATACCTGCAGTTCGTCTGTCGTTGCGAATTCTTCACATCATCGCTGTCTATTCCATCGAACTGACTCAACACTCGAGATATTTCAATAAAATATTGTTTCTATTTAGTGAAAGTGGTCCCACGTGGGTAGCGGCCGGAGAAACCCGACCATGGCCGAAACCAATCGGCGCGGCGTCGATTTAGGCGACTGTCGGATATCTGCCTTCCGAGTGGCGTCCCCACTGCGATGCGCGAGCGCCGATGAAAGTGCCCTGCAGCGAGGAATGTTAATGAAGTGACGTGACCCGATGTAACCTGCTCTACCTTTATTAGATATACATTCTTGCACGCTACTCTAAATGTGCTGGGCCTTCACTTTGAACTAACTAAGTAGCGGTGTTTTGTGAAATAATAGTTATTGTCATTTTTAGGGTTCCTTAATTCCGTAGTACCTAAAAGGTACAAAAGAAACCTTTATGGTGAGACTCCGTTGTCCGTCCGTCCGTCCGTCCGTATGTCACAGCCTCATAACTTTAGCACCTATAAAGATAAAGACTTGAAATTTGCCACAAAAATAGCATTCACTTGCCTTCATAATACGGTTATATAAAAAAATTGAAATTGTTCAAAATATTTCCAATACAAAAGAGAAAAAAAATCTTAAAAATGCAATATGGAAATCAAATTGTATATATTAAACGGCTGATTATAAAAATATATACTTTTACTAGAGTTACTGGCACCGATTTCGAGAAATCTTTGAAAAACCACAAAAAAATGCATGTCCCCTCATTTATTTCCGAAACTGGTGGACCGAAAAATATGAAAAAAGTCATGGTAATTTGGGATTACGTAAAGATTACAGGAAAAATATAGCGGGTGAGAAATTCACGATACCAAAATGACAAAGTTAAATTTTTCATCCATGAGTTTTATTTCGAGTACGGTATAAAAATATTTGAGTCTCTCTTTTGTGATGCAATCATTTCTTTTTTTGTTGTAATACGTGGGACGCACTATAAGTTTCCGGAATGAATATGAAAAAATACTATTAAAGGTACAAAATTAATTTATTGTTTTTCAAAATAATCTCCCTTGGCGTCTATGCACTTTTTCATTCGATCAAACCAGTTTTGAAAACATTTGTGCCACTCCCCTGTGGTGACCTCTGAAACGTGTTTTTCATACTCCTCGACAGCCTCTTCTGGTGATGAAAATCGTTGACCGCGTAATTGGTTCTTAATTTTTGGGAACAGAAAAAAGTCACAAGGTGCCAGGTCGGGACTGTATGCAGGATGACTCATGAGTTCTACATTTTTCGTCTTCAAAAAGTCGTTTGTCTGTCTGGCCGTGTGAGAACTAGCATTGTCGTGGTGCAGGATGATACGGCGTTTACGGTTATTTTTACGGAGTTCGTCAATAACTTCCGGCAAACAAATGGTCGTGTACCAGTCACTATTCACGGTACGACGATTCTCTAAAGCAACAGTAGCCACGTGTCCAGTTTTATTAAAAAAAGAAGCAATCATCCGCTTAGATGCACTTTTCACGCGCGCCACTTTGGTTGGTTTCGGCTCATCTTGAAAGACCCATACGCTCGATTGCTGCTTTGTTTTGGGATCGTAGCAATAAATCCATGTTTCGTCACCTGTTACTATGTCCCACACCAAATTTGACGCACCTTCGTTGAATCTGGTAAGCATGGCACTGCACCAAGTGACGCGGTCCGTTTTTTGAGCCTCGGTCAAGTTGTGTGGGATCCACCGCGAGCACAGCTTTCTCACACCCAAATGTTTGTGTAGGATTGATTGTATTTGACTCATGCCTATTTCTAAAGATGCGCGAATTTCATGGTAGGTCACATGCCTGTCTGTTTCAATCATACGGCGCACAGCATCGATGTTTTTGTTGGTCACAGCGGTGGACGGCCGACCATCGCGAGATTCGTCACTGAGATTGATACGACCACGCTTGAATTCTGCAAACCAGCTATAAACAGTCGTCTTGCATGGTGCTTCATTGCCAAAAGCTGTTTCAAGCCGAGCGATGCTCTGTTGAGCTGTCAAATTACACTTAAAATCGTAGAAAATCATACTACGAAAATTTTCCCGAGTTAAATCCATGTTGATGTAGACACACAATTTTTTAAATGGCGCCACAAGGTAAAAACAAAAGACAGTCAGATGAAACAAACTGCATTCTACAGCCAAAGAGTTCTATTTTCAAATGTTGCAATAAATTTTTAAATATTGTTTATGTAAGTGGCCAGTTCCGGAAACTTTTAGTGTTACCTATGTAAACAGTTATTGGCAAGATTTTAAATACCTTCCTGCCTGTTCCCAAGACTGTCGAATTACGGAACCCTATGTATGCGAGTCTAACTTTTGTTTCTTAAACCGTTCAAGTGTAAGTCAAACTCACGTGTCGAGGGTTTCGTACTACAACTATAATGGGGCCTTACACCTTTGTATTCGGTATTATATAACTTCAACACAATACCTCAAACCATTTCTGATGAAACAAGCCTGGACACACAGACAGACGGACAATTGAGTAGGAAGGTTCCGTTTTTCTATGTGTTACGGAACCTTAAAAACGGTTGACTACAGAAATAAAACATGTATTGTGGTTGCATCGAATAACCATAATTTACAGTGACGACCTGCCCCCTCATTCTGTATTGTAAAATCAGTTGCCAAACCGAGAGCCTATTGTCGAAAATATACATACCGCTTATTTATTTATTTATTGGTTCGACCGAGGGACATACATCTTAATCGATAACTTACCTAAGGACATACAAAGTAGGTTTGAGATGTCGCCCGATTACAGGCGAACACAGTTTGTTAGTATATAAAGACCGTATCGCGCGATAGTCGTTACTACAACTAGTATCTAGCTCGATAATATACCCATTGAAGGTTATTTTGGTGAATAGCAACCATTTATAGCAACCGACACTGAGTTACATAATGGACCCGCAGGCCCGAGTGCCGATGTAGCTCGGTCGGCAGATGCTTCATACTCGATTTCTTGTGGAAAGTTGCGATCTAGCGGTTAACTGACAAATCGATATGCAATCACTCGTGATGGGGCTAATGACTGGCCACTTTCCTCTTGTTTGACCGCGCCACGCGACCTCAGGCCGGGCTCTACGTCTCTACTGAACAATACCACGTGGCGAGGAAATGAAAGTGCTGTCTGCGAGTATCTCAAGGTCAAGGTACACAAATACCAAACCCCCGCTTGCACCGAATGGAGGTAACCTATACACCTTGAAGGCGTAGTTTATATTTAGTAAAGCCACGACAAGTGTCCCGTCTGTGTACCTCGGCAAGCAAGTTGATCCCGGCTAGCTGTACGGACAGATAGCAAAGCGGAGACGGTTGTTGCTCGGTCCCCCCCCCCCCCCCCGCCCCGGGCAGTAGTAAATAGCACATAGTTTGAGTTACCGTACCCTCTCCTCGGTAAAGTAAAATACGGAAACCTCAAACCCCAACAGCACAATCCCTTGACCAAGCATCGGCGCGGCGTCCTGGCTTCCACTTGAATAGCCCTTCCCCCTCTGTAACACCCACCTAGCGCCAACTCATCGTGCAGCAGGTCTAACGTGGTTGAAAATATATGGAATTTACTGTCAAATGATATTAAAGTGGCACCATGCTAGGCCCCCTTTTTTGTTTTAAAACCAAGGTGACATAAATCAAAGAGGTAGGCAGAGGCTACAGATTTACATGAAAGGCCTTACAACATCCACCCCTCTAGCCATACAAATCAAGTCATATCATTATTCAAGTTATGGCAAGATAACTTTAATCTAAAAAAGTACATATTTAACCACGTATAATAGAGCAATACAACAATAAAGATAAAGTTAGGGCTCCCTTTTTAAATA
The DNA here is from genome assembly GCA_910592155.1 of Ypsolopha scabrella. Lineage (NCBI taxonomy): Eukaryota > Metazoa > Arthropoda > Insecta > Lepidoptera > Ypsolophidae > Ypsolopha > Ypsolopha scabrella. The sequence continues at coordinate 32,051,972 of OU342962.1, read as the reverse complement.
AATAAATATATGATTGTTCTCGCTAAGAAGGGCAAGGAACTTAGCAAGATCATGTCTTTTTATATAAATTTTCCTTATTTTATTATTATTGTTTATGTTACAAAAGCAAGTCTTATGTTTTAGTAAACTAAAGGGATAAAAAATACAAGCAACAATGACGACGCCTTCTGCCAGAGAGAGGAATACTTATGGCCATCTTGGTTACTCGCATCTTTCTTACACACATATAAAAGTATACTTAGTATAGCGAATTAAAAATGGTTCAATATTAAACATGGCGGTAGTCGGTTTAGCCCACACAATAGCTGTACAATCTAAGGCTCTGTGTGCACCCGGGCTGCCGCGGCGACATCGACACGAGCAGGCCTTGACTTTCAAACTGGATCGATGAAATGAAAGGTGTTATGTGTCCGCGGCCACTCGGAGGTGGCGCGTCGCGCGTTGCACGTGCGTGTGGACCGACCCGGGCGGTGGCACTTGTATGTATCCCCTAAATAGTTACATGCAGACCAGGATTCGTTCCCAAACGAAACATTGCCCTACATTCTCTTATCGGTTTATATATAAACAATGATCTCCGACAGAGAGTACGTAATGTAGTTGAGTCCACAGTCGGCAGTCATTTTCCACAATTTCCGAGGTTCGTGTAATTTACCGTTACGAGTGTCAGCGATACATGCGGGTCATTCCGAGCCGCTAATTGTATTAGTATGGTTAGTGTTTATATCTGTAAAGTGTTTGTCCCCTGAGTCACATGGCCCATGGGAGTAACGGAGCTGGTATGTGGCATTAAGTAAAACAACAGTAAGCACGAGTAGCCGCCCCGCGCCCTGCGCCTGCGACGACACTAGAGTCACTCGGCTCGGTCGGTGTTGTAGTCGTCGTCACATTTAAATCTATAATTCTAATCGAATCCGTTCTCAGTGAAAGTAAATAGCCTCTCAATAAACAATCCTCGTCCTCTCACGACACGACACGACTAACTGTGTACTCGCACCGCAGACTGTTGCCGGCGTCTCAATTCATTCTTACAATTATAATAATTAATATATTATTGTAATTGTAACGCCCAAACAAAAACTTTTGGTCAAACAATTTATTTGATAGGAGAAAAACAGAAATATATACATGTTTGACAATAACAATGGTGATAACATTAGTTTAAGTATATCTATTCCCTTAACATTCTCACAAATTACATAAAGAGATAAAAATGAAGCAGATAAAGAAGATAAATGGTTTATGACAATATTGGCTATAAACCCAAAGCCAAAAATACAGACTAAGCAAAAAACCTACAGCATGCACATGCAAACTTAAAATAACAATGTATACAAATACTTCAGTATACACGCAAAAAATATACTTCCATCTACTCTCATACTACCTCTACAAAATTACAACATCAAAAACCGTTTTGCAAAAACCTACATTGTTTGTCAGTATCAGTATCGCAAAATCCTATGTAAAACAACTATAACTCAGCTTCGCTTCGTTTCATAAACAACCACACGTGTCCCAATGGGCCTAATTATGTCACAGTCTCACAAAATACTATTAACTATATTACTCTAGCTTTAAAATAGTTGGATTTTCTGTAGTCGTTTTAGTAGTAAATAACTAAAACAAATTCGTACTTTACACCTATGGTAAATGCTGTTATTTTTAAGTTACTTTAATAGCATTGAAAATATGTTTTTGCGTGGGTATTATAAACTATTTGTAACATATACATTGTTCTTAGATAAAAGTAGTTTTTTGGGGATTATAAATTCTTAGATTGTCTTACAAATCCGAATAATCGTCCCTTAATTAAACCACATGTAATGTAGTGAACAAACACATCGCTGTAACAGTTTCATGTAGTTTCTGAACCAAACTGAAGATTACTATCTAATTGCGTTTCGGGCGGGCCGATACTGATCTTATATGTATACTTTAATCTTTTAATTGGTTGGTGAATAAACACTGTTGGCAGAAAATATGCGTTTCTAATCTGTGAATAAGGGTTCAGCTATCAGCGACTCCACCAGGCTACCCTCCTAGTGCGTGGATCTATAGAACATTACTAGGAACTATGCCTGGGCCGCGATCTTATCAGTCCTGTGACGTTTCATTTGCTAACTCTCATTATCATACTCAGTAAGATTATCGTGCACCATGGGCCAAGCCTTAATGCCCTACCCATGGTGCACGATAATCTTACTGAGTGATTTTGAACTTCAGCATGTTGTCAGAAAGTCTACATTAGAACGCTCGCTTCGCGCGCTGCCGGTACGCAAAATCAGTGAATTTTCGAGGTTTTTCTGGATTTTACGATAAAGTATTTGATGTAAGAGTTTTTCCACCTGACATCGGAAAATAAACCATGTTTTCTTGTTATAGCAGTAATTTCAGACATAAAACTCAAGCCGTTTAGACACAAAATTAATTAATAACTCGAAAAGGCATCATTTTCAAAAATAAAATCTGTCGAGCGAAATGTGTCCAATTAGGTAACCGACCTGACAACGGAAAGACAAATGTCTGAAAAAACATGTGTCCAAGTTTTACATTGATCAGATAAGTAGTTGACTCAGCATATTAAAACAAAAATTGTTGAAAGACCAATGGCAAGCCCTTAAATTTAATAAAGCATATTTTTACATCAATGACGCCTGTATTTCTGGAGGGGGCCAGATGGTACTCCAGGGGTACTCAAAACTCTTTGGCCCCTATCTAGTAACGCCTATGACACAAAATGTCCGGTGGAACGAAACGTCAATAGGAGCTACATGTCAATATTTTGTAAAACATTAACTAGGTACTTGACAATGACTGTTTTTGTTTTTAATTAGTAATACAGTTAGTTTTCCTTGTACAAAAATAACTCTAAACGTATCAAGTGACTAAAATAATGATGTTTTGTCGTGCAGCAAAACCTACTTCACCATAATTGATAAGGACGTCCTTCCTTACAACAAGGATGCAACAATATTACGTGAACTTGCCCCCACTCCGGGCGCGCGGAAACAAGATGCGTATTAACAAGTTAATTACACCAGACATCTACTACCTCTTCAATACTCCATTCTGTATACTTTCTATGCGCCGACAAAAACGTACGGCGCGTCAAAACCGCTGCGCCCGCGCCTCTCACGTATGTGTGCGTAAGGTAGCTATCGCTATTTGCCAAAAAACCAGCGCTACCATGGAGAGAGAGCTGACATCTGACGGCTACATTTAAATGAAAGTGTAAATACGTAATTAGCAATCTGTTCCATAGAAAATACACAGAAAAGACGGACTTCCTAACTCGAGAAAATCAAACCGCAGCGTGCAGCGCAATGAAAAGCTAAAAAAATATAGGTAACAATGTTTGGTAGTAACGGCTTTCAGAAACATGTTGACATGTAGCTAAATGTTTCCTGTTGTCCATTAATAAACACAAAGCAGTAAATAAACATAACAGATTCGGACTATGATCGACAGACATGTATCTACAACAAGCTGAGCATTTAGGTCTTTGCGACGAGATATCAATAAATTCGCCAAACCGTAACATGACGTCATACAGCAGATAAAAGTAAATATTCAGAATGCTATAATCATCGGTATGTTTAGTGATTCACCAGGAAGCAGACTATCTTTAAGAATTAACATTTATAATATAATGAATGACTATTTGAATTAAATATTATCGTTTTGAAAAAGATCCCATTATAAAGACAAGTATTAATACAATTTTCTTAAATACTCAACAGATTATATTAAATATTTATTTTATACACGAACTGTTACTAGAACAATAAGGTCAGTTGATAACGTACAGATAATAATAAAATAGTATATAATTATAACGATCGGAATAGTACATTGTGATACAAGTGAGTAGAAGTGGTAGAGCTGATGCCGGGCTCGACTGTGGAGGTACCACCATCTTACTCGCAAACCGAGCGAAGTTATTCGGAGGAGAGTAAGAGGACAGCTCTCAGGCAAAAAACCAGGCGGCCCACCATTGCCTGGGACCGATGGATGGCGGTTTATCCATCCCCAATTGCCAGGCCTTATAGAAAACAGACTGGTGACGGGCAGCGGCGTCACTGGTGCAAGGGTTTCGGCACCGCGCTCACCAATCCGCCTGCCCTGTATGTGAGTATGGGCATTTCTTCCAGGAGGACCGCCAAGAGAGGCGAAATCCTGGAAAGACCTATGTCCAGCAGTGGACGAATAAGGCTGATGGATGGATGGATCATCACAAAACGATTCTCTTGAGAGCATCATTGCAAAAACAAAACTGGACTGACTTAATCAGTAAAACGTTAAAAAAAGCCAGTATGCGATTTTATTACAAAAAGAGATTAACTTTAATTTATTATGCTCTTTGAGAAGTACCTATTGACAGTTTTGATACAGCTAAAAATGTTAGTGGCAACCTACGTATTATAGGTACTCAATAAATCATAAATATCAATATGTATGTTGGTTTCCGAGCCATGGTCTGCACTCTGCACTGCGGTTTATATCATACGCATCGACCTATATCTATAGCTCGTCGGTCGGTCATACGTTTGTGTGCGTGGACATTTATACAAAGAGTCATACTGGCTAGTCAACAACTTACATTACTTGTAATTTGATACAAGCAAAAAGACACTTCTTGTTGTTATTGGAAACAAAACTAGATCATTAACCCCGCGCAATGTCCAAGTGAACAGTCTAATATACAGAGTGTTAGGAAAAGTACTTCGTTCCTTTAAACCACGTGTGCTATAGGTATATCAAAGTATGTTAAGCGTGTTTAAATTTTTTTCATGTCCATCCATCCATCAGCCTGTTTCGTCCACTGCTGGACATAGGCCTTTCCAGGATTTCGCCATTCTTGGCGGTCCTCCTGGAAGAAATGCCCATACTCACACACGCTGGGCAGGCGGATTGGTGAGCGCGGTGCCGAAACTCTTGCACCAGTGACGCCGCTGCCCGTCACCAGTCTGTTTTATGTAAGGTTCGGCAATTGGGGATGGATATACCGCCATCCATCGGTCCCAGGCAATGGTGGGCCGCCTGGTTTTGCCTGAGAGCTGTTCTCTTACTCTCCCCCGAATAACTTCGGGAGGGTTTGCGAGTAAGATGGTGGTACCTCCACAGTCGAGCCCGGCATTAGCTCTACCACCTACAGATTGTGATGTTATTCTATGATTATAAAAGAAACTTAACATTAACGGAATCTGACAAACCTCTCTACAGCCTGACCTAGACGGTGATTCTCGCATATGCGACAATTTGCGAAGGCTGAAAGCGGGTGATTTCTGCAAGCTCTTTATGAAGAAACGTATCATGTTTTTAAAATATAAACCTGTTGTACGTATTCATAACATGCTTTACGTGTCTTTTAACTTTTAAGGAGTTACAGTTAAAAATATTATCATCACGCAGCATTTATGACGCGATAAAAGGAGGCGCATGAAAAGCAAAGCGTGTGAAATTTTTTACGAGAATCGCCGCCCTGGCCCGTGTGACTTCTTTTAGTCCCCACCGTAAAGAAAATGATGCGTGGCCGGACATTCATGAACTCGGTCGAGCCAGAACAAGAATTTAATTGGCTTTTCTTCGACCTTCAGCACAACACGTTTTTTAAATGTTTTGAGGACCGGTTTTAGAAAATGTGGCGATAAGTAGACCTTGGAGGAGTTTATTTCGAGAAACATATAGTTATTTTTAGAAAAAGCAATGTTTTTATACAGCTAAAAACTTGCACCTTACACCTACGTAGTTGGAAGTGCTTTTAAGACAATGCTCGGAAATATTGTAATTATTAAATAGAAAAATTACAATCAGGTTACGAACAAGACTCTAACTCTACTACACAATAGCACCCCACATGCCAGGGAAAGAAAATACACTTTTAGGCTCCTTGTCCATGTATGAAAAGTGAAAACCCCCTGAAAAATAATGTTCAATAAGTATTATGTTTTGGGTCAACATTCCGTCTGCAGGCTAGTGACCCGTGACATACAGACGGACAGACAACAGAGTTACATTAATATGGCTCCGTTTGCCCTTTGGGTACGAAAACCTAAACATCAGAAATTATTTACAAACAATGTAAATTGCTAAGCTCGTGTTTCTAAATTAAATCATCCCCATAAGGTATTGCCTCCTTACTGCACTTGTAACATAAATTACCATTTCTAATTATCTAATGATAATGTATGGCCCCGGGACTCCTTTGAGCATTCGCTATCCCGATAGTTTTGGATTTGTCCATCTACGCCCGCTTGAAAATGAACCTTGTATACGCATTTTACATTAATTTTATATGTGTAGTTGGAGGTCCCATTTTAGTTAGGTAGAATCGTTTCCCTGTAAACCTCGTTTTAGTTCAGTAATACAATTAGCGAAGCCCTCGGGGTGATGTCTAGTTATGACAGAGAATGTTGTAACTTGACACGAAGCTGGAATCTGTGCGACACTAGATACCTACTTGATACATATGCGTATAACCTCACTGTATATACACTTGTCTATGATACACTGTTATATACAGGTTGTTAGGAAAACTACTTCGTTCCTTTAAATCACTTGTGCTGTACGTATAACAAAGTACGTTAAGTGTTTAATTTTTTTTTATATACCGGGTGTAAATATAGTACATACATACGGGCTAGGTTAGAGAGAGCGTTGACCTCAAACAGCTGCAGGGTTCACGGACGACGCTCTCTCTAAACTCGCCCGTATGTCGGTGCGTTAGGGTTCACGCGTTTTTGTTTGGAACTCAATTATTTCCTAAACTAAGAGTGTCCGCGGGTATGACTCTTGGGAAAAGTGGTTCAGTAGGGTCGGTAGAATATGTGGTTTCATTTAATGGTCGCACTCTATTTACACCCGGTATATATATATTTTTATTTATTTAGTTAATTTTATATTATTAAATTATTATCCCTTTCTTTTACGCGCCGTTTTTGCTAGCACCTGTCTCTATCTATCTATTGCGTTAACAATTTAATGAAAGTTTTTAAAAAATATTTTAGTTTTTATACATGAAAAAAGGTGGTAGAGCTGATGCCGGGCTCGACTGTGGAGGTACCACCATCTTACTCGCAAATCCTCCCGAAGTTATTCGGGGGAGAGTAAGAGAACAGCTCTCAGGCAAAACCGGGCGGCCCACCATTGCCTGGGACCGATGGATGGCGGTATATCCATCCCCGATTGCCGAACCTTACATAAAACAGACTGGTGACGGGCAGCGGCGTCACTGGTGTAAGAGTTTCGGCACCGCGCTCACCAATCCGCCTGCCCAGCGTGTGTGAGTATGGGTATTTCTTCCAGGAGGACCGCCAAGAATGGCGAAATCCTGGAAAGGCCTATGTCCAGCAGTGGACGAAACAGGCTGATGGATGGATGGACATGAAAAAAACATACTTTGTTATACCTATAGCACACGTGGTTTAAAGGAACGAAGTACTTTTCCTAACACTCTGTATATTAGACTGTTCACTTGGACATGGTCTGTAGTTGGTTATATAGAAACGGGCAGTTCTCTGAGGACGAAGTCAGTAACATTCGCGCGGGTGGCATTTGTTGTGTCCATCACGTGCGGTTTACTTTGAGCATGCGATAATGTAACATTTCCAGCGCCTAACTTACCGTCTTAAGAACGATTATAATACACATGCCTGCTGATTGGTTTAGTTACTGGGTGTGGAGATGAACGGCATTGCAATATTTAACGTTGTGAATGTTAATACTAATCTGGACCCTAGCATGAATTGTTAAATTATTATTTTTGGCCTTTACATTTTAATCTGTTCCTAATTTATGAATGTTACACCGCTATGAAACCTGGCTCATGTACTACGCGTGTATACCTCTCCGAGGCCTCATCTCGAAATATTTAGACTGAAATTGTAATTAAATACTTTGACGTCTGAATAATGTTAGCATGGTCTTACTTAATTGAATAGTAGCAGTTGTTAACTAAAGTTGCCCCACATTACGGGTCGAATAACAATGGGATATGAGTAATTACAATTATGGAATTCCATTAATATAGTTTATCTATCATTACGATAATGTAATTTATTGAATTGACGTGTTATATCATACTAAGCGTCTATTACAATTTGGACAACGCTTTATTGGCTCTTGATAGATTATCCCGGACATATAGTAATGGTAAACGTGGAAGCGTAGAAGATAAATTCAATCGGGAGTGAGGAGTTTATATGTATCTCGTAGCGAGGGGAACATCGCCAAGTAGTCCATGGGCCAGTGAACATGTCGCTATAACTTGGGGGTAGCGATTTTCCTTTTCACCGCCGTTAGACTGGTTTGTTAGGATGTCAAATACCGGGCTAGGGTTAAACGGACACACAATACAACACCGATCACCGAGGCGATAAAAAAGAAGCTAAAACCGTAACACATTTTTGAACTGTTTTTTTCTTAAATCTATTTTGTAGAACATCAAATTAAAGATCTTCATGAACTGATTGTAAAATATACTACATCATTACATTTTAGCCAATTGTTACATAAAAACAAAAAATATATTTTCAGAACACTCCTGGTAGGAAACGGCTAAAGGAATTTTTGTAATACATACATCAAATTATTGATTTATTTATTTTTATTTAGAAAACACACAGTCACAAACATAAGAGATAACAGTATACAAGAGGCACAAACAGACCTACAGCTTTAAAGATAATTTACAAAAAATAAATAGGAAATAACGGGACAATTACTAAAAGCAAAGATATCAATAAATTAAACATTAAAGACACACAGATAACACACAGAGGTACACTAAACGTTAAACAATATTTGGCCAGGCCTATTTTTAAATGCGCCCCAGGAAAGATAATAATATCTACATCACCAAGACCTTTATTTAACAAATTCAGGGTTCGCCGGAAAAATGAATGTTTTGCCATATTTGTAGAACATAAATGAGTACAAAAGGTGTCCTTTAAACGTGAAGAAATTATTCGTTGTATTCTCATGTCTGAAGTCATGATTTCAGCAAAAATATCATGTCATCTTTCGTATTAGCTACGACTTTGAGATGACATCCTAATAAACCTGTGTAACTGCAGGGAAAAGTAAAATTAGTGCCCCCAAATTATAGCGAAATGTTCACTGGCCCATATGGACTAGCTAGAGTGTCTAAGTTAGTAAATGTTTACTGGCCCATATGGACTAGCTAGAGTGTCTAAGTTAGTAAATGTTTACTGGCCCATGGACTAGAGCAGGCCCGTCCAACATACGGCCCCCGGGCCACAGTGTAGCTCGCGGACAGCCTCAATCCGGCCCGCGAACGCAGTTGTTTTCTTACACTCTAACTCTATATAAATAATTGACATCCGAGTCTTTTGAAAACGGCGTACAATGATTGCCTGCAGTAACCCAACCTATCCAAGCTAGCACTAAAACAGATGTCTCTTTCTGGAAGCAAATATGTATACTTGCGAGCAGTTCTTTTCCCGCATGAAACATATAAAGTCAAAAACCAAAAACCATTGACGGCCGACCACCTAAGCAGACTTCTCCGCATTGCGACATCTAAAATATCACCTAGACACACTCTGCAGACAAACAAAAAATCAGTTATCCCATTAGTATTTACTTGCTTATTTGTATACAAAAGCAACCTATAACTTCAATATATTTCATGGTACCATCCATCCATGTTTCATTTACATCTGCTCTCCTGCATTTCTCAATGACTTAATATCTAATCTGGCCCACCAAAGAATTATGTTGGACACCCCTGGACTAGAGTGTCTAAGACTTAGACTCTAAGTTGGTAAAATCACAGTTCCCATAGAATTGTAATAATGTGAGATATATTTGATAACAAAAATGCGTTAGACGCCCACGCCCAATAAATAATTTGCCCAAATTACGAAATATAAAATGTGCTAATTCAGTTAGTAAATAGTCTCCGTCAGCAAGCAGTACATTAAAGTAGTTATCTACGGACATTATGATAAACTATTATCTGCGTTCGCTATCGGCTGATAAAAACCTTTTAACATTGAATAACACACTTATCGGGAATTGATATCGAAACATTTACTTTGGGAAAGGTTCCTGATTGCCGCGTGTCTACTATACTGTATAGTGGACAAAAATATCTCAACTATTACTGAAACAAAGCTTTGGAAACGGTAAAGCATATCATTTGGCCAACGAAAGTTTACATTATTTAGGGCGCTAGTTAGACTTGTGCGCGCACTCTCTCTCTAGATCTTACTTTATTGTCGAGCCTTGTTGCTATTTAAGGGTTCCATATCATAGTTACCTACACTACAATATAGTATGTTATATATAACAGATATCAACACATGATAGAGTAGCGCGACCGCGTCACTTCCGGCCAGCGTCAGCCCACATTCAGCACGCTACGTCTCTATAGCTGACGGACAGCCTCGTTACAGAAAACGAAAGTTTACATTATTTAGGGCGCTAGTTAGACTTGTGCGCGCACTCTCTCTCTAGACCTTACTTTATTGTCGAGCCTTGTTGCTATTTAAGGCTTCCATATCACAGTTACCTACACTACAATATAGTATGTTATATATAACAGATATCAACACATGATAGAGTAGCGCGACCGCGTCACTTCCGGCCAGCGTCAGCCCACATTCAGCACGCTACGTCTCTATAGCTGACGGACAGCCTCGTTACAGAAAACGAAAGTTTACATTATTTAGGGCGCTAGTTAGATTTGTGCGCGAACTCTCTATCTCTAGACCTTACTTTATTGTCGAGCCTTGTTGCTATTTAAGGGTTCCATATCATAGTTACCTACACTACAATATAGTATGTTATATATAACAGATATCAACACATGATAGAGTAGCGCGACCGCGTCACTTCCGGCCAGCGTCAGCCCACATTCAGCACGCTACGTCTCTATAGCTGACGGACAGCCTCGTTACAGAAAACGAAAGTTTACATTATTTAGGGCGCTAGTTAGACTTGTGCGCGCACTCTCTCTCTAGACCTTACTTTATTGTCGAGCCTTGTTGCTATTTAAGGCTTCCATATCACAGTTACCTACACTACAATATAGTATGTTATATATAACAGATATCAACACATGATAGAGTAGCGCGACCGCGTCACTTCCGGCCAGCGTCAGCCCACATTCAGCACGCTACGTCTCTATAGCTGACGGACAGCCTCGTTACAGAAAACGAAAGTTTACATTATTTAGGGCGCTAGTTAGATTTGTGCGCGAACTCTCTATCTCTAGACCTTACTTTATTGTCGAGCCTTGTTGCTATTTAAGGGTTCCATATCATAGTTACCTACACTACAATATAGTATGTTATATATAACAGATATCAACACATGATAGAGTAGCGCGACCGCGTCACTTCCGGCCAGCGTCAGCCCACATTCAGCACGCTACGTCTCTATAGCTGACGGACAGCCTCGTTACAGAAAACGAAAGTTTAATTATTTAGGGTGCTAGTTAGACTTGTGCGCGCACTCTCTCTCTGTAGACCTTACTTTATTGTCGAGCCTTGTTGCTTTTGCTAAGTTTCTTGCCCTTCTTCTTAGCAATACTAATCGAATGGTGCGGATGGTTAGGCATTATGTATATATAATATTTTTATTCCTATATTTCTCTATTTTATGCAGGTGTATAACTTTATTACATTTTAGTAGCCCAACCTTAATATTTTTTGGTTATCAAATTAACAGCCTGTATTTTTCTGTGTTCCGATTACTTTATTTCGAGTTCTGTCGTTTCTCCAACAAAACCACACAGATCTTTCGTCTAAATTCTGAATATACTGGTCACTATCGGGAATATTCTTTTTTATAAGATAATCCAAAACAAACTTTGCACTACTCGGTTAGTGATCAGAAACTAGGTTCAGTAATCCTTCTGGGCAAATTCGAAAAATATTTCTTTTTGCTCCTGTACTGATTGGACTAGTTTAAGTACAATTCCTAGCCCAGTCAGTAAGGAAGCATAAAAAATGTGTTTATCGAATTTCACCAAAGGGGTAATTAAACCTTGTTTCTGATCAGTAACCGAGTCTCCAGTATGAATTTGGTTGGTTGATTGAATTTCACCTAGTTTAGTATTGTATTAGTTTTATTTGGTTCTGTGGTAGTTGGAGCTACATTATGTGGCTTAGTTCATCCCCGAGCTTAACCTTCGATAGTGTTACTCGAAGGCCCGCTAGAGTGGCCAACATCGAGCACACGAGTTATCAGACCGCATGTGGGGCACCAGCTCCAAGCGGAAACTGTGGTACGTACGTAATGGCCGCAACTGCTCCACCGTGCCGCTCCAGTTGCGGCCGCGGCCCGGCCGTGTCACTCGCTCGCCGACCCACTGTCATCTCTTCATCTAACATGTACCACATTTCCCACTGTCCATTTTTGTTTGATGTACCATATTGTGTTCTAATTAGATTTCAAATGAAGGTGCCTTCTTGAAATCTGGTGACACTAACTTGTTACTTGGTTTGTGTTAGTAGCCAATATGATCATTGTCTGTAGTCCTATTGTCTGAACTCTGAACTCTGAACTATACCTTCTCTAGAAAAATATATCCGACCTGGTTCTTAGTCCCTAAAAGGCCGAAGTCTAGTTATAGTATGTACTTGTCTATACAAACAACTTTTAATGTAGAGCCGCGCAATAAAATGAGCTGTTCCATGTATCCGAAACCAGCATGACAGGCTACCTATTGGCATTCTACTGTTTCATTTACCTATATTCATTCCCTTTGTTTAAACAACCGGTTTCACCTTACGGCATCATCAGGGTATAATAAATTAATAACTAATAACTATGGATATTTTACATGTGATAGTTTCCATTGCAGATGGTAAATAATTTTAGATTAAGATGTTGACGACAATCGCAACAGTCCTTAAAGCGGTGTCATAGACATTAAAATCGTCTATAAATTGACTTATCTATGGAACAGCTGATTTCTTTCGATTTGTTGTTACTATCTCTACTTTAGGCTTTTCAGTGACAAAATAATCTAGCCAGTACAGTGTCTAGCTGCTGAACATTCTTGGTTCTTTCAATAAGTTAAGTATTTGACACCATATTCTGTTCGACTGGCAGCACCTCGCCGCGCATCGTGTCGGCTCGAAGTGGCTCCGTCATTAGCACTGTTATGTTAATATTGACGGACGGAACGTGACTCCGGAGAGAAGAGTCGGCTGATCGGTTCATTGAGGACGCCGACACGCGGGAGACGGACCTCTATTGACGCTCTAAGTACGAACGTGTCACTTGGCTCGATGACCTTCTGATCCTCAGTGGAAATTGACTTTCATGTAGTACTCCGCACACTCATGTCATGTGTGTCTGTCAGATAAACGTATAAGTTATTTGTCTAAAAAATAACCCTGTTGTGCTGATTTCATTAGTTCTCTTTGTGGAGAAAGTTTTTGTTATGGTCTTTGACGTGATGGTACGAGTATTATTGTTTAAGAATATTTTGTTCCATCACCTTTTTCCATTCATTAAGTTGAACTGACTGTCAAAAATTAGGTTTAACAACCGAGTCCAAGGCGACCGTGCTCGGCGAATTGGTTTAATTAAAACGACACAATATACATATATCTTTAACCTTGTAAACAAAGCCAGCCCTTGATGTTGATTGGCAGGATATCCCAACAGACAGACGTCGGTCATCGTTGTTACAGTGATCACCCACGAGAACAATTTATCTGTCGGTTCTGAGCATTCCAACATCTAAAACAAAACTGCTTGTTACGTTTGTGGATTTCACTTTTCCCATAAATCAGCTTTATGCGTAGTACATTACATACAAAGTTAAACACAAACTGATTGCTACGTTCTGTTTGTTTACCTGCTGCGTGCGGCGCGCGGTGTCGTCGACACTGCCGCCATGCGCCAGCGCGAGTGTGTCGTGATCTAACGGAACACTTCAACTCGTGCGCACAATTGTCGGCCCTCATTAAAACTAAATCACCCCAGTGATCATAACACGAGCGACTTAGCCTGAATCACTGCGCTATGATACCGTTCGAAGATAAAAACATTTGGAAATCGTATAATAGGATACATTGAGATCGTAACAGTGGATACAAAAAACATAACTGGATGAACGATGGTTATTTATATACGCCGAAAGGATAGGATTTGAGTCACAAAAACGTAAAAGATTGTTATTATCGCAATATAAGATTACAATAAAACGGTCACGATCTCGTAGAACAATCGACTCTCATACATATTGTCCGTTGAAAACTGATCGTGACGAGGATTTATTTGTAAGTTTGGAGTACGTTCATCGAGTCCCAGAGACGCGGTGCGCCCACACCATCTCCTCGTGGACTTCGTTCCACAGGCGGCCGCCACATTTAGAAATAGGGAGCTTGAACTGTAGGCCACTCACTGTACAGAAAATATTACTCTACGTCTAACATGACGAAGCTCATTGTCATTGAAGTCTAGACGAATGTCAGCAGGTCGGCGGTGTCAACTTCTGTGCAGCACACGACTAGATGTGTAACACAAATTGAGACATTGTTTACATTAGTAATAGAGCTGCTTGGTAAATATTCGCTCCATGTTGGCGCTGGTGCTGCGTCGGTGGCTGCACCCTAGTTTAACGAAGTGGTCATTATTATTATACATAGCAACAACGTCTTCTATTCTATAGACGGGTAGGATCGGGTATTAGCGTCCACCACAGACCGCAGTAATGTAATCCGTTGCGCAACTCGCGGCTCCCTATGCACATCACAATCGGCGCACGCGCACACCGCATAGATTGCATAGATTTGTATCTTGAGGGTTTTATAATCGCTACATTATTTGTAACATATTTGCTAGTTTCATTCCTCTAGAAATATATAGGTATTTGATGCTAACTCGATGGTTTTATTAAGACTTGAGCTTATGTATCAAATATAGTTTTGGTAATTTTAATAATCGCTTTCTTGCGTCGCATGTCATCGTCGAGTGAAACTTCGCAATTCGCAGACGTGTTTATTGCTGACATGTAAAAAAACGAACGAATCAATGAAATAATTGCTTACCTGCCAATGTTTTTGTTCTGGATTCTTTCTGATTTCAACACACACTTTGTCGAGTTGGGTGTTTTTTCTGCTAATGCTTATTATTGACGATAGAGACAAAGGGACCAATATTTATTCTGTTGTGCGTGCGGACTGCGTGCCCGTGAATGCCACATAATAATATGGTATTTGCCATTGATAACATTTCTGGTGACAATTGCTTGGAATCTCCATTCCTCATTCCTTTTGGTGGTGGTCCTCTCGAAACGACCCATTTGTCCGGACTCTGAACGGAGGTCGGTACTCGTATCGCTCATTGCGCCTGCGTCGACATTATCGCGGTAATTGGTCGCGTTCGATACACGTAATGTTATCAACATGATTGTGGACACGTGACTTCCCCCTCCCCGCTAGATTTATGAATTTTTGCGCAGCTGCGCCGGTTTCAGGTCATCTTTGGTAACCGGCGGCGATATTAATGTATTATTTCAGTAAAACTTCGCATCCTGTCGGATGTCGGTCGTTCGTTTCTGTTGTTCAGCCAATCCGCGCATTAATTTGCACTGGCAATCCTTGTTTTTGTCCTGTACTTTTACTGTGCCAGTTCACAGAGCGGTGTCTTTTGCTTTCTTTCTGTGGCTCTCATTAATGTCAATTATGGGCAATGTTTGTTTGGTTTTGTTGATTTGGTATTTATACAGTTGGCGGCTTGTATTCTCGTAACCTAGTTGCTAATTTAATTATAGGAAATCGATCAAACTCCTTCGCTCTACTCTATACAATTTCAGAGCGCATTAACTATATTAGAAGTTTAATCAGAAAACTAAATTTGTTTATAGGATTAATTTCCTAGATTGTAATACGGGAAAATCAAATGAGTCAAATCATATCAAATAGTTTATTTTCTTTCTTTCTACTTTTCTTTCTACAGGTCAAATTTAATATTTATAAAAACATTAGAATATTATGAAACAAATATAATACGGGAATTATATAAAAAATCCATATTTAAGTTGGGCTAATAAAGTTATACATATGCATAAAATAAAGAAATATAGGAATGATAATATTATTATTAAACATAAAATAATCCATCCATCAGCCTGTTTCGTCCACTGCTGGACATAGGCCTTTCCAGGATTTCGGCACTCTTGGTGGTCCACCTGGAATACATGCCCATACTTACACACGCTGGCACCTGGTTGGTGAGCGCGGTGCCGAAACTCTTGTACCAGTGACGCCGCTGCCCATCACCAGTCTGTTTTATATAAGGCCCGGCAATTGGGGATGGATATACCGCCATCCATCGATCTCAGGCAATGGTGGGCCGCCTGGTTTTGCCTGAGAGCTGTTATCTTACTCTCTCCTGAATAACTTCGGGAGGATTTGCGAGTAAGATGGTGGTACCTCCACACTCGAGCCCGGCATCAGCTCTACCACCTATACACTATAAAATAATGCAATGAATAAATAAGTTGATAAATAAACTAAATAGACCATAAATAAATATAAAGCCAAAGCAAGTCCTGAGCTTTAGGAAACGAGCAGTCAATCAATAGTATCAATAAAGCGGGGATTAGCTACCGGCGAGTACATCAGCTGACTAATCCGCTTTTATATATATGTACAACGTGTGATAAGTACAAGTTCACAATCTCTAAGTTGTCCATTAATTTACTTCAATTGATTGTTAATTGCATGTACAAGGAAATTAGTAATTTGAAATATTTTGTCGCTATTCCATGTTAACAGTGCTGTTTTTGGTTTGAGTGAAAAGTGATAAATTCCTAGGATGTAGGCCTGCGCTCAGTCGTACTGTCTCTAGTAGAAACCAATTATCGTATATCCTCATTAAAGAAACATTTATTTGTAACACATTTGTGCAATAGTTAAAATACCGTTGGTGTAACAATACTACATACTTGCCGCTGTCATCGTCCATCACGGCATTCTCGTTATAATTGCGTACTTAGAGCGAGGAGCCTCCGGCCCGGAGCCCGGATGTCGACCGGTCCGGACCGGAGGGACAGACGGACGGAATGCTGCCTGAGCTGCCTCCGTACTTAACTTTTTGTTCGAGTTCTGTCATTGTGAGCGGTCCCAAGGCAATGCCTTGCGGGATGCCGGTACATTTTTAGGACGGGGCAGCAATGAAATGTTGCAGCATCAAATATCTTAATAGTGATTCAGTGTATCGAAAGTATTGAAAACTGATGTTAGTTTTTGTCATCGATAAAGTACCCAACCTTAGCGCACCATACGCGTACGAGTCGATCGTTTCTGAGCGCGTTATGGGCTGGATTCTTCGACAGGCGCTCTGAGACTAATTCTGTAAAGAGTTGACGTAAAAACATATATTTTCTATACCGGTTGCAATGATGGATCCCTACTTGTCTTAGCTAGAAAAGCCAAGCTAGAATTGTCATTTATATCTTGACGAGTTTCCTGTTTTGGAGTTAAAACTTGACAAATCACCGACTCTCTGAGTGAGTTACGATTTACTTACTCATTCGGTCATCAAGTGAAACTGCTTAACCGTGAACGAAAAGGAAGTAACCAATTACCTTTCTGGGCGATAAAATCTCGATATGCACATAAATTAAGATAGATTGTAATCTTTCTACGATATGTGTGGGAAAGTTATTTCAATTTCTTATCATTGTCGGGAGACCCAGGAAAATAACTTATATATTTTAGATGACTCTCGTTTGGAGACATTTACTCGTCACATCCAGGTTTGTCAAATCCTTAAAAAACAGTTTTTCTTCTATTTTCTTGTATTTTTGCATACAACTATGTTATCCCTTGACAACTGCCTAATATGCCAGATAACGACTTGGCGAAGATGCTAATATTGTTAAGTTGATCAGGATCATAAACTTTCTCCTACAAAAGCCTCACCACGATCGTTCAATTTGGTGGCAGAGCGATAAGTTACCACAAATCCTTCAAGATTATTAATATTAGTAAAAAGGGAGTTGTTGTTGTGTGACTGAAGGTGGTTGTCTCGTGTTGCAGGCGGGCGACCCCGGCGTGGTCGTGCTGGACCCGGGGTTGGCGTGCGCCGACTCTGACTCTGACTCGGACTCGGAGCGGCAGCTGGCCCTGAGCCGCCCGCCCTCGCCCTGCGCCGTGCGGTTCGTCAACGACAACGTGCTCATCAACGGCAAGTCCTCGCTGCTCGTGCGCGACAACCACGCCCGGCTCAACAAGGTAACATCCTGCAGACTGTTCACTGGACGAACGAACATTCTTATTGTTTACTGTACACACAGAAAATAAACATTCACAAAACATATTTAAACAAATTAACATGTATGTACAAGGGTAGACTTATCTCTAAGAAGAGATTTCTTTCAATGTACCTTGAAACTAATATTGCTTCGTTTAAAAATGATAAATACGTATACGACAATATTTTTCACATCAATCCCGAAAAAATTACACATGCCTAATTATGATCTTGAATCAGTGCATTTTCACTGCTCGGATTGTAGCCTACAGTTTGTAGGCCTCCTGTTCGGGTGTAGTGTAGGCTTCTTGTTTACCAACCTCTTTCTCTTGTCGCGTTATTGGTTTGACCACTAAACGTCGGCCTACAGCAATAAATCATCCCCGGTGCTCTCATTGAAAGTGTGGGTTTCCCTTGTGACCGAACTGCAGCGTGTGGGTGTTGGAGTAAAGAACAGTTTGAACTCGAATAGTAATAAACATGAATTCTTCTATTCAAACACGAAACAATAGAAGTCGAAGAATGTCAAGAGTCGTTGAACGCGTCGGTTTTGCTCCAAGTACACAACTCCCCGAGTCGCATCTCAGCACATTCCTTGATGAAGCTCGTACAATCGAGTACATTACAAAGTAAACTGTACCCTCGGTAGGTAGAATCTAATTCTCGGTGTAGATGTGTGGCGGGCGCGCGACGTGCGTGCGCCGTGCCCCACGTGTGTGCGGCGACCCGTGACGCGGCCGTGCGCGGTGTAGCTGCGCCCGCGCACTCCGCACCTCTAGCGTTGCGGTAGGAAATACTAGTCTTCCTCTCTATTGTTGTCGTTGGGAGTATCAAGTGTGATTGTGCCGGCGAATTTCTAGCTATCATTCATAAAAAAGAAAACGAAGACTATAAGACTAATAATTATATTGTTCCTATTAGAAAGTTTAGCTCATTTCTTTGGTACATTATTTACTTCGGATTGCCAGTACATATATCATAAATCAACTAGTTGTGGAGCTATGAAGCTCCGGTAGCGAGGATGTCTGTTTGTAAACTAATACGCTAACTTACCCCATCGAGGATCGACCCAGACGTTCTTGTAACGTACTTGCGAATAACGATCTAGATTTTTGTTATTTTTCTTTAATGTGATTCTAGTTTTCTCTTTTGAAGTGAGTTTTATGTAGTTGGCCATGTGGCCTTTACAAGTTTATTGGAAGAAAGGAATTTAGAAGCTTTAATTATAAATAAACTTAATTTGATGAGTGAATCTATACTGACTGATACAATGCAAACTGCAGCCAAGTTTCGCAAATAACGCATCACCGTATGTTCGAGTCGATTTTGCTTAAACTGTACAAATAATAACAAACATTTGGTTGACGGAACACGAACAAACCAACGCAATCTTGCCTATCTTTTTACTTTGTATTTTTTTATTTGGGCTCTATATTGTCTTTGGTAAAATTTGAATGGGTACAGAATCGGCGGTTCAAGCCGACAACCTATCTAGTGTATCTATGCATTCCAGTTGGAGCGCGGACGGCTCCGAGTCAATTGAACCGACCAATTTTTTATGGAAGGTGTAGTCAACCACAGAGAACCTTATTGTGAAGTCTGAAGCACATCAGCAGAAATATTTGATAGGGAGAGATGAATTAAAATTATCACTACATTGCATCAAGCGATCCTTGATTCTCAGACAAAAGATCGAAGTACCGACGAACCTCGTTGCACGTGCGGGTCACGCACACAGACAAACACCGCTCGCCGCGTATAGCGTAGCGACGAGGGTAGCAACAGACACACCACTAACGCAATTGTTTACGTTACGCCAAAGTTAACCACGCCGTTTTCATGTGCTTTTATTCATTACATAATCATGGTGTCGTAACCACCTGGAAAATTACAGTTTGTGTTCGCTTAAGGATGCTAAATATCCTGAAAAAAAACATTGGGCGCAGTCTAGTCTACCATATCGAGCTCGATAGCGCGTGATACAGCGCTCTCTCTCACTCTGTTGATCTCCCTCGAGAGGGATAGACATTCTGTATCGAGCGGTTAAAGCTCGATATGATCTACTGTGCTAGCTAGGTCCCCTGAAAGCACTTATATATCATCTTCTGAACCTCCCTAAAGGTGAAGTATCTCATGCTGTGTCACTAGGTATTGTCTCCGTGACAGTGGGCCGTGATTGACGTGTGCATGTGTCGTGTTCCAGCTGAAGCTGCAGTTCGACGACTCGCTGACGCGCACCTTCGAGTACCCCTCCGAGACGTCGCTGTGCGAGGACGACTCGCCCCACCCCCACCCCGCGCACCTCGCCGCCAACACGCATATAGGTGAGAGAACGTACCTTTACGTATTGACGTTTCTAGTCGGTAACAGTAGAAGATATCGACGGTGCAACCTGGTATAGTGGTTGATCTAAGCTATTTGGCAGCGAAATACATGAAATCCATGATAAGACATAATTAACATTAATTCTGTGAAGAGATTCCACCGCTCACGTGCGACAACTGCATAGCTAGCAGACACGAAACTAATAGAGAAGTTTTGTCTCTCGAAGAAGCGTTCAACCAATGGACATGCAGGAAAGCTACATCACGTGACCATCGCCGCGACAAACGTCTCGTTCCGTGTTGCTTCTATTCGTTTCATCTATGCTAGGTCTACTGGACGAGTGCTCTGTGGACGTGATGCGACAGTATCATCTGTAAACTCTCGCACGCAAAGGTAATGAATGGAACTTTCTGTCTGTGTGCTACATACGATATTAGTATGTTGTGTCCACAGTAACAGATGTTATTATCTCTAGCTGTCGGCTTTGTTGGCGAGTGCTCCGGTCAATGGAGACTACTTGCCTGTCAGTTTGTAGACTCTACAGTTCCGGAGATTTCGTGATACTGAGTACTAGTAGCACAGTACAGAAACTCCACGGCATTCTCGAGATAATTAATAAAAACCAAGAAATCATTCAAATCAAAGATTAAATAAAATAAATAATACCATTAAATAAAGAAAATTTCAACAATGAATTGAACACGATCAAAACAATTGCTTTAAACAATGGCTATGATCCTAAAATTGTAGATTCTGTATTGCACAAAAATAAACTGATGAAAGCCAGATCTTTACTGTACCACACAGATACCACTACCAATACCGAAACAGTGGAACCAAAAAGGTGGTCTAAATTGCCTTTCCTTGGTGGCATATCATATAGGTGTTCAGGTATACTCAAAAACACAAAACCTGCATTTTACGCCAATAACACTTTGCTAAAAATGTTAGGCAATAGTAAAGAAAAAACCAAAATCGAACAAAAAAACGGAATTTATGAACTTTCATGCGCTAGCTGCGACAAGAAGTATGTAGGGCAAACGGGAAGGTCCTTTAAAACACGATTGAGTGAACATTGTAGAAGTTGGAGGCTAAATAAAACAGACTCTAATTTTGCTGAACATCTAATAAAAGAAAAACATACTTTTGACCCAAAATTGAATTTCACGGCCCTACATGTTTGTGACAAGGGTAGGAAATTATCAGCTTTAGAATCTCTAGAAATTAATAAATTACGCTACTCGCAACCCAATCAAATATTAAATCAACAACTCGACATCAACAATTCACCTCTTTTACAATATTTTAAATAACTGTGTTGACATTTAATGATCTATGAATTTAATAATTAACACAACTTATTGACACCCATTTTATAACACAGATATTTTTTGAATAACAGTTTTGGCTTTCTTTTTATTTTAATTATCTTTACCAATCTGTAATTAAGATAACTTTAACAACATTTTGACAATTCATTTTATAGCAACCTTTTGACATTCATTTCATAACACACTAACACAATACTTCCTTTCATAACTGACATTTAATTGATCTTTTGCTTGACTTCATTTATTTTATTTTATTACATACCTCTTACTTGTAAATATATAAATAAATTACCACAATCTGGGGTAAATTTGCAATGTGACATCACTTTTTTCACCAACTCCATTATCAAACTCAGATTTGATTGTTGAAGTAATAATGTAGCTTTCCTTACTAATATCAAACAACGTTGCATATAAATCCATCTTCACTTGCTATCTGTCATTTTATTTATTATTAAATTACCCCCGGAAATTATTTGACATTTATCGCACGTATTAAACATGTAAATATTATTTAAGTTATTTTTTATGTAATAAAGCCCTAGACAATGCTTATAAGCGAAACCGGTCGGGCGTATTAAGTGAAATTATAATCCTGTGGACAAGTACAAGTGTCTTATTTAACAAGATGTATAATAAGTTCCACCAAGTGCCGACAATCACAAGTCACAACCATCAACATTCTGTGGTAGTAGTTTGCCTTTATACGTATATCATTGCAGCTCAGCAAACAGCAAAGCGTAGTGTAGGCCGACCTTGTGCCCGCTGGACTGACCACCTGAAGGACGTTGTGGGTGGCGGCTGGATGAAGAGGACGGTGGATCGACATTAGTGGCGAAATTTGGGAAAGGCCTATGTCCAGCAGTGGACGAACACGGGCTGATGGATGAATAGTATATCATTGCGGTGTAGACACGCAGAAAATAAATAAATCTGGATGCGACAATGTTGTGAACTGGGACTCGAATCCGGGAACTGTATATTGCTCACCGACGGACTGAGTAACTTATCAACGATCTAATCACCGACTGAATGAGTCTGTCTCTGAACGCGACGCTACAGGGGCGCGGGGCCGGGCTCATGTTGAATTGTGAGTGTGATAGAGTGTGCGATACACTGCCCGCGCGAGGCCCCTTGTAACGTCGCGGGTGAAGAATGACTTATCAACGATCTAATCACCGACTGAATGAGTCTGTCTCTGAACGCGACGCTACAGGGGCGCGGGGCCGGGCTCATGTTGAATTGTGAGTGTGATAGAGTGTGCGATACACTGCCCGCGCGAGGCCCCTTGTAACGTCGCGGGTGAAGAATGACTTATCAACGATCTAATCACCGACTGAATGAGTCTGTCTCTGAACGCGACGCTACAGGGGCGCGGGGCCGGGCTCATGTTGAATTGTGAGTGTGATAGAGTGTGCGATACACTGCCCGCGCGAGGCCCCTTGTAACGTCGCGGGTGAAGAATGACTTATCAACGATCTAATCACCGACTGAATGAGTCTGTCTCTGAACGCGACGCTACAGGGGCGCGGGGCCGGGCTCATGTTGAATTGTGAGTGTGATAGAGTGTGCGATACACTGCCCGCGCGAGGCCCCTTGTAACGTCGCGGGTGAAGAATGACTTATCAACGATCTAATCACCGACTGAATGAGTCTGTCTCTGAACGCGACGCTACAGGGGCGCGGGGCCGGGCTTATGTTGAATTGTGAGTGTGATAGAGTGTGCGATACACTGCCCGCGCGAGGCCCCTTGTAACGTCGCGGGTGAAGAATGACTTATCAACGATCTAATCACCGACTGAATGAGTCTGTCTCTGAACGCGACGCTATAGGGGCGCGGGGCCGGGCTCATGTTGAATTGTGAGTGTGATAGAGTGTGCGATACACTGCCCGCGCGAGGCCCCTTGTAACGTCGCGGGTGAAGAATGACTTATCAACGATCTAATCACCGACTGAATGAGTCTGTCTCTGAACGCGACGCTACAGGGGCGCGGGGCCGGGCTCATGTTGAATTGTGAGTGTGATAGAGTGTGCGATACACTGCCCGCGCGAGGCCCCTTGTAACGTCGCGGGCGAAGAATGACTTATCAACGATCTAATCACCGACTGAATGAGTCTGTCTCTGAACGCGACGCTACAGGGGCGCGGGGCCGGGCTCATGTTGAATTGTGAGTGTGATAGAGTGTGCGATACACTGCCCGCGCGAGGCCCCTTGTAACGTCGCGGGCGAAGAATGACTTATCCGGTTTGCCTATAGATCGCGGTGATGTATATGAAACTGTGAACATCTACGGGTGATCCGTACAGTGATCTAGGTGAATTGTCTGTCTGAACTGAATTATCATGTTTGATAACCTGATGACTACGCTACGCAACTTGTTGAAAAGAGCCAGACGTCAAAGGTGGTATTCCGCTCTTAAAGTATAACTGAAGTGACACTATTCCTAACTAACAATACTCGTATAATTTATCGGTCCAGCAGCGCAGTGCCGCCGGCGCCTGCGGCTCGCCCCCGCGCTCCCCGCGCCCCTCTGCCCCGAGGAGACATTTGTGTAGTCGCTAGCATTAGATCAGCTCTGTCCTACTAGAGACGAGGCGTCGAACATACACGACGCCCTCGTCAGCCTTCGTCATGTGCATTACTATTTGCTATATCAGATCAGGCAGTAAATTCAGATGAAACTGAATTCTCTCGATTCAATAACGGTCTGTCTGTGACCCACAACTGAATAATGTGCGGGATCCAACCCCGTCAACGTTTAACTGCTACCAAAGATATTATTTTCCGAATAATTTTCCAACTTATAATGCACTTAGAGTAAATATAATAACATATTTAGTGCATCATAATATTTATTATGTTATTCGCGTGCGAATTTACAAAAAATATTTAGCATACCTAGCTGTGTTTATACCTTACTACTGTGACGCATGTATTATATAACATTATATACAAAATTGCTTGAACTACATATATGTAACACAGTTGTCAGAGCCGTTTCGCTTCACGAACGAGCCATGGAGCAGTGCAGTTAACAACATCGGGCTACAGCTTGTCACCTTTGTAATTCATCCGTCGTGTTGTATGCTAGTGCTCATATAAAATCTCATTCTAAATTAGAAGCCATCATGTTTTATTGTAAAATAGAGTCCCAGCTTGTGTGTGAAGTGGCAGAACGAACGGCTCCTGTAGACTGGTGATGTAGCTTGACCGACAAACTGCCGTGCCAGTTGTGTAGTCAGTATGCTCAGTAGAAGCTTGCCCGCAGCGTCGGCGGCGCTGAGCGGGTACACGCCGAGCAAGACGCGCGCCGAGGAGTTCCGGCTGGGCGTGACGCGGCACGAGCCCGCCCCCGCCCCCGCGCCCGCCACCGCACCCGCCCTCGCATCGCCCAACAAACACGACACAGGTACAGACGCTCACTTTGCTATAATATAGCAATTTCTAATATTATTAGAATTTTCGGAACGCATGGTTAGTGTTGAGATGAAGAAAGGAATTAAGCTATTTCTTAATGTTAACGTTTCAATTAAAAATGAAACGCCTCGTACCAGGCGAGCACTTCAAATTAAACTTCATGTGGCTCTTCAAATATGTTACTTTTTCAAGCGACTACTTCATAGATCTTGTACTGTTTTGTTGTACATTTGATGATCTGTGGGCACGGCAGTGCCCCCCGCCAAGTCGAGCCAAAAGCGGGCGGGGCACTACGTACCTTTTCTCGAAGTGTTTCGTCGTATTTATATTTCTGTTTGAGAGAATAAAGTAATGTGTAATGTAGCAGAGAGCGCGCACGGCGGCGAGGAGGAGGCGTGCGAGGGGGACGTGCGGCCGTGCGGGGGAGGGGCGGCGCGCAGCTGGAGCGAGGCGCGCACGCACCGCACCGATCTACTCTTCTAATGCCGGACTACGGTTAGTGCTACACTGCAGGCGAAGCGACGTCGTTACAGGGACAAAGGGAGTCGCGCGGGGGGCGGGGCGGCACGCTTGACCCGCCCCCGCGCCCCTGTAGCGTCGCGGGCGAATACAGACTTACCCGATCAGTCAGAAAGATCATATAACTAACTGTTCATTTTGTGTCGTGCGCTCCGAATCTTCACTTACGTGCGTCGCTAAAATAAGTGAGTTAAGTGTGAGCGACGACTAGTCCATAATTTGTGAGCTACCAACCAACCCGCTCAAATACTTTTGAACTTTCCATTCCGTTCAACGCTCACATCACCTCACCTCCGACGCACGAGAGCCACTAAAGTTACAGGTACGAATGCATGAAATCATTTCGTTCACTCGTGGCTAATTTTGCATTCACCTCATTAATTCGTAATCCATGTTAGCGATGTATTTGTATTTCGGACCGCTCGGATCTCTGTACTTGTAGCCATTCCCGCCAGTCCCTGGATCTACGTCTTTTCTTTGAAATATCTAAATTAGCAGAAATTATGTCTGGATAAGGTACTCTAGGTGGTAGAGCTGATGCCGGGCTCGACTATGGAGGTACCACCATCTTACTTGCAAATCCTCCCGAAGTTATTCGGGGGAGAGTAAGAGAACAGCTCTCAGGCAAAACCAGGCGGCCCACCATTGCCTGGGACCGATGGATGGCGGTATATCCATCCCCAATTGCCGAGCCTTATATAAAACAGACTGGTGACGGGCAGCGGCGTCACTGGTGCAAGGGTTTCGGCACCGCGCTCATCAACCCGCCTGCCCAGCGTGTGTGAGTATGAGCATTTCTTCCAGGAGGACCGCCTAGAGAGGCGAAATCCTGGAAAGGCCTATGTCCAGCAGTGGACGAAACAGGCTGATGGATGGAACTGGATAAGGCGGAATGGTCTCATTCCATACCTACTTCTTTAAAAAGATTTATGATTGTTTGTCTAAATCTGTGTTCACGTAAAACTAAAAATCGGGAAATTTGACAAATCCCTTAAAAACGTAAAGGTGAATGGCAGGTCTAGTACTGAACTTGACCCGGTGTTACTTCCATGAATCCGTGATGTTCAATTAATGAAATAAAGTTATATGTACAGGATTCTGCCGAAATAGAAGCTGTATCAAAACCATGAATATCTAAAAGTATGGAGAAACGAGATATTTGCGTTTTTGTGACATGATCTATACATGAATTTGTATAAATTTACTTGTACAAAGTTACACAACTGAACTGCATGTAAAGTACGTAAACATTATAATAGGTCGGGAGGTACCGTTGCAAATACAAAAGTCATAGTAAGCCGGCTGATATTGACATCGATCGTAGATCTCACATGACTGATATGTGATTGTCGATTCAAAAAAAAAGAAAAGTAATACTGCGCCGGCTGAAACTTTTCTCAACAGATAGATGTCATCAACTTGAGCTGAAAAAAAATAAGTCAGCTGCACCGTGGAGGGGAGATGATGCGTCAGCTACTCGCATGAACTTGTAAAAAAACACGTAAAATAAAGTACGCTAGGTGATTTTTTAAACAATTAAAAGTACGAAAACAACAATCAGCTGCACGGGTAGTGGTGAAAAGGCCGTCAGCTGACGCAGTAAAGTAAAAATATTGGAGCATTTTCATTTGGAGATAGATTCCGGAACTGCTTGAGCCCATAACACGACCTTCGGGCTACCTGTGGTGCCTCTCCCCCTAAAATTCCAAAGAAACATCTGCGTGTGCGTCTCTTTGTCGTATTATGTGTAAAACTGGATTAGTATATTTAATCTGTATCTTTACTGCGTCAGCTGACGGTCTTTCCACCGCTACCCATGCAGCTGATTGTTGTTTTTGTACTTGGAATTATTTAAAGAATCACCTGGTCAAATTTCATGCGGTAACTTTATTTTACGTGTTTTTTTACAAGTTCATGTGAGTAGCTGACGCATCATCCCCCCTCCACAATGCAGCTGACGATTTTGCTTCAGCTCAGTATGATGTCAATTATCTGTAAGAAAAGTTTCAGCCGGCTTACTATTCCTTTTTTTTACCTCTTTCATTACCTCTCACACCCACACCCACCGCTATTTGAGCAGATATTCAGAAAAACTTACTTTGCCCTTTGGATTTTAAAAAATCATGCAATTTTTTCCAAGATACAACTTTTTGCGCTTTCTATAATGCACGTACTTTGATTTCTTGAACATGCCGTTAAAATGAGAGAATTGCGGGCCGTCGACTGCCATGATCCTTAACGCTTTTTTACCGAAAATGTATTTTGTATTTTTAACACATCTATCAAAATTATTTGGTATTTAGAGTATACCATTCATAATGTATTTCAATTACTGCCTGACGTGTATTGTGTGTAGCCCTGCTTGTGACTATTTTTATTATAATAAACAATTATTTACCCCACAGTGTGTGTGCCAACAGTTAGAGAGGAGGAGAGAGTACCGCGCGGGACGCTGCACGTACCCCCCGGGAGGTGAGAGGGACGAGGGACGCTGGTCGCTTGGGGCTCGTGACGTAACTGCATAGTTTCGATGCAGACGTCGGACTTGTTGCTCTGGCACTTCGTTTATAAATACCGGGTGGAAATATAGTTAGTAGATAGGTATCTTTAAACGAAAACACATAATTCCCAGTACGTTTTCAATGTTAGTAAGGAACGTTTGTTACGTTTCTTTGTTATTTAAAGTTAATCAGTACGTAGTGCGGTGTCATTTGAAGATACCTACTTACAGTTGCTGCGTCTGGTGGTCTCGAGTGATCGGACTCGGTGCGTGTGCGTCGCTTCTGTACAGTTGAACGTCGCCAAAGTGATGGAAATAACATTTTTGTATTTGACTTTACTTATTGATGCATTCCGAAATGGTACCGATGTATATGTAATGTAGGTATCACAAAATATCAACGGTAGGTTTGTATTGAAATGTACTTAATTCGGTGATGCATGGACGAGAAGAATGTTCTTCTCATTATACTCGTATAATTGGACAGTACTTTTTTAAAGTACAAGTTAGATTTTGACGCTGAAGGATTTAGGGAACTAAAATGTTGGTAATAGCGTCCTTAACGTCAATTTATTTATTATAAGTAAACGTGAGTATGTGTGAGTATCGACGACTAACACGTTATTGTTATATGAGGCGTACCGCGTAGTAGCGTATTTGGCGAAGAGATTTTTGATAGTAGCTTTTATGGTAGACAGTCGATAATGCGTGTTATAGAGTTAGGCGAGGGAATCGTGCCTCGACTTTAAAACTTACTCGACGTTAAAAGATTAACTTTCTCCATACCCGTGTTAGTAACAGTTGTGCCACGATTCCCTCGCCTAACTCTAGTCTTCGTTCACATAACTGTGCAGTACGGGTTTGTTTACAGCCACTCGGTAGCAGAAAGGGGACCGGGCCCTTAACAAAGATATGTAATTAGCTCCCGGGCCATTAACGTGACCACAGTATGTCTAAATAATGCGCGTAGGAGCCTTCGCCACTCTTCGCGACGGTTGCGTTCTGTACAATCCATGACAGATAGTGCTTGTTAACCTCAATATCCATCGCTATAGTCTTCAGAAGCGTTGTGATTGGCCAACAATGATGTGATGTAATTTCTAGCCAACCACCATGCGTTTGAAGGTGGATGTCGAAGTTAGATAATAATATAATCGGCTATGGACTACCAAAATGACACTTCTCCTTGCTTCCGCTTATTTGAACAGGTTTTACTTCCTATTTTCTCTTTGCTAAGTTTCCGAATGCAGTTGCAATGTTTGATTCGGCTACTTTGGAGAATACGAAAACTGGCGAAGATGTTTATGCGCATTATATCAGTGGCAGGTCTGTACTGCGCTGTTTTCTGCCTCATTACTGGTGTTTTAGTAACGATGCACCAGACATTCCGTTATCTAGTGACTGTTGTGTAGTGTTTTAAAGACTTCCACATGTGTTCTTAATCTATGACTGAGCATAGACAAATAGACAAGACGAAAGTGTTCCACTTTGAACATAAGACATTGGTTTGTGATTCATTCCTAAAATATCATTCCTAGTTTTGTACAATATTGTATTTTGTAACAGTATACAGTTTTGTACCACATGACGGTTATATCGGGCCTCTTTACATCATCTCCGAGATAGAACAAGTCGGTGTAATGTTGAGAGACCCGGTCCCTACTTGTCGATATGGACACGTTTATTGTAATAACTCGATGCTATATTTTTGTAATGTTGCATGCTTGGGGTCAAGCGTGGATCCAAGTAAATGTATCGGGAAGGAGGGTCCAGAGCTTGTGCGGTGTCATACATTGTACGTTCGGTTTGAGATGGCAAGCTCTGCTTGAACGATTATTATATAAATAAGGGCCTGAAGCGAGGCGGCGAAGCATTTATTAAAGTATTAGCCTAGTCTAGGTTATAGGTTACACTGTAACACTGTCATATTCATTTTGTGTATATTTATGCTGCGATCATAATTTACACGGGATCGTACCTAACAGACCTCACAAAATGAACGACTTCACACTTTCCCGTTATTCAATTTCAATATTATATAAGTTGACTTTCGTTTATATAGCTAAATTCATACTGGAGACTCAATAACTGTTCAGGACCACGGTTTAAGTAAGTAACTTTATTCATCAAAAACACAAAGTAACGTGTAAAGGATGAGAGCAGCGCGGGCCGCCCGGCCGCCACTTGCCAATGCCTAGTTATATTGTACCTTGCGCGTACGACACTAGGTTCATAGTCGTATGTCGGAGTTAGTTTAGTTGTAACTAGGGGGCGAGCGAAACCTCATGACATCTTCAATACTCATCTCGGTTATACTGTAGTTACTAACTCTTGCTCAATATATTCCTCACTGACAAATCGTTATAACTTACCCAATCCGTATGATACTTAGTAACATTGGCACATACAGGAGGGCTCTAACTGTAAGTGACTCGTGTGTTGAAATACTTTCCTGTTATGTTATTAAGATCGCTCGCTCGCCGCAGGTGAAGCCGCTTACAGAGCTAGTGAACGAAGCGAGCGAACAGTCAGTCGCTATATCTCTCTCTCTCTCGCTTGGTTCGCGAGACACATAAGTCATGTTTTCATTATTATCTAATCGTCGAGGAAGATATCGACAGAAGGTCAAGATTTGTTTATTTAGTTGTAACATTGTGATGTCCACGTATAGTTTGGGTACAAAATGGTAGGCGGAGCCGCGAGCTTTCTGTAGTCATTATCGTTTATTGTAACTTTATTATTGAGCGATGAATTTATCACGTTAACTGGTAGCGTGGCGTGTGTAGGGAGGCCAAGCCGCGAGTGTGTCTGGGATAGCGCGTCGCACGGGAGTCATTGTATGCGCGCGCGCACGGCCCCCACACCACTCTACACATTAATACTTACTTATTATTATATTTGTGTAATGTATAACGGTTCGTTTTATTATCATATCTAAATGTACTGTACTGATGCTGAAATTGCAATAAAATACATTTTATACAAGGACATGTTTCGTTTGATTTAAACCCCGGTCCGGTACCAAGTGTGAACATGCTATCGACTCGACGTCACATCGATAAACCGATATGTGCTTCTTATTTCGTAGCAATAATAGTTGTTGTTTATAATTTATCTACTTTATCTATCAAATTTATCGAATCGATGCTCCAGTGGCATGCACAGAACTTTTTGCTGGAAAATCAATAAGAAGGTCAAGTTTGACGATAAAATTAACATGAAAAAGAATTAAAAAGCAATTGGGAAAAAAAATGTATGGAATCATGTACCATAGGGTAGGCAGCAGAGGTGTCACATGGATAAAAAAAAAGTCCACAATAAGCTGCAAATCTATAAAACTATAAAAGCTTTGCTACTTGGGGAGGGTCTCGTACTCGCACATCATTAAAAAGTTATCACACTCGCACTAATATTATAAATGCGAAAGTTTGTGTGTATGTTTGTTACTCTTTCACGCTGAAACGGCTGGACGGATTTGGATGAAATTTAGAATGGATATAGCTTATACCCTAACTTAACACATCGGCTACTTTTTATCCCGAAAAAAATCATGGCGTTAATACAAATAAGACGCGGGCGGAGCCGCCGGCAAAAGCTAGTAAACTTATACTTAAATAAGTAAGTCAAGATAAATTATTGCAAAAATAAAAAGCAGAGATAGCGGTATTTTAAAAGGAACAGTTTATTCACATTGACATAAGGTAAGTAAAGTCACAACGACAGATCTTGTCAACAGATCACTCCATGATACCAATTAGGTACCTAAACTAATACATTATAATTGCCTATTTCAGCAGATGTGTGTGGCGTTAGTCAAGTTAAAATGAGCAAGGCGCAACCTCTCTCAATGAACAGTATTCTTTGATCTTCTCTTTGCTGCTGACGTCAGACCTGCTCAACTGATGACGTAGGTACACACGTACACACTTATAAACTACATTTTCTACTTTAATATTATTTATTACCTATCCGATGTGCTTCACCAAATTATTAACCATTCGCCATAATTTTAGACAAAATAACAAATTAAAAACGATATTATTTTCAGAACAGGAACTGGCTCAATCATACTAACTTAGCATAATATGTAACAATTAACAAACAAATTATTTCTATACCTACTATAGGCAAAAAAAACAAAGAAAGTAAGTAGGTAAAAGTAAGACTTAAGATAAAATTAGATAAATAGACAATAAAGTTCAGTAAACAAATGTTTGTAAAATAATAAATTATTAAAAATTAAATAAATAACTAGATGTGTTTAGACTTTATATAAGCTGTGTAGCCAAAATATACATAGATACTCATAAGGCCTTATAAAATAACGCAATAAATAGTCCTTGGACATAACATTCTGCAAATAATACCGATAGAGACTAGCTGACACGTCTCTGCAGTATTAAACCAAATTAATGTACCAACAAGAGACTGTGCAGTAGGTAGACAATGACAATAAAATACTGTCCAATATACTGGTCATGGTAACATTCTTTTAATAAAAGTATTAAATGCAGTAACCTGCTTCTAGAGATACCTACTCCAATGTATCAACAACTTGTGTGGATACCTAAAGCGTAGTAGTTGCTTGTATGTCTCAAATATGTACATAGTTCCAATGAAAATAAGATAACAAATATACAGTGCGTGTCCACAAATGATAAGTCGGAAATAAATAAGTAAGTAGTACAAATGTGATAAGTTGATAACAGACAAACAGGCTCAGTAGTTGTGTTGACTTGTGTTGGAGTTGCGTGTGTGTTACTGCTGCAGTGATTTAACATTATTAATGATATAAAATTAAATTATAAATTAGAATACATTTTAATACAACGAAACATAAAATAAATAATGTCCTTGTTTCCTCCACACTGATTCAACTTGAGGTATTATTGATTTATTACCTATTATTTATTTGATTAATGCTTCTTTCTTTCCTTGAATATCAGATGATACAGAAAGAGATTTTATGGTCTAGTGATAGTAAGAAAGAGTTGATAAGGACCTGATACTGTAGTCTAATGTAGGCAGACCTAAGACTTCTATACCTAATTATTGTTCGATAACACTTTCATTAAATATTATTGTACTGATAAACTCGTGATGTCAGCCACCGCGACGCGTCACTCACGTAATCATCAACCTAGTGTGCGGTGGTCTTCTTCATTCCCTCATGTAGGGGTAGTCTATGTCCGTGAGCGGCACGAAGGTCTCCTTGATGGCCTGTGGTGAGGTCCAGCGCATCACGTAGATAGGGCCGCCGGCCTTGTCGTTGGTGCCGGACATGCGGCCGCCGCCGAACGGCTGCTGGCCCACTACGGAGCCCGTCGACTTATCGTTGATGTAGAAGTTGCCGGCCGTGGTCTTCAGCTCCTCCAGAGCATGTTTGAGGAACTCTCGGTCCTTAGCGAACACAGCTCCTGTCAGAGCGAACCTCGTTGACGATCCCACTAGAGCCAGTGTCTGGTGCAGATCCTTGTCGTCATAGGGGTATATAGTGAGCACGGGGCCAAAGATCTCTTCAGTCATTAGCTTGTCGTGCGGGTCTGAGGTCTCGATGATGGTCGGCTGCACAAAGTAGCCCTTGCTGTTGTCAAACTCGCCTCCAGCAATAATCTTGTTTTTAGGATTTTTCTTGGCATTTTTGATGTAGCCAGTAATGCGAGCAAAGGCTTTGTCATCTATGACAGCACCCATGAATGTGCTGAAGTCTGTCACATCACTCACCTTAAGCTTGGCAAGTTCAGTCTGCAGGCCCTGCTTGATGTCACCATACAGGGACTTGGGAATGTACATCCTGGAACAAGCAGAACACTTTTGTCCACAGTATTCAAAAGCTGATCGGATTGTTCCATTTACTACAGTTTGGACATCAGCAGACGGATGCACAAAGTGATAGTTCTTGCCACCGCACTCTCCAATCAGTCTCGGGTAGTTGTGATACTTGTCAAGATTCTTGGCGACAGCTCCCCACAGCCAGTTAAAGGTAGGGACTGAGCCAGTGAAGTTAATACCTGCCAGGTGTGGTGAGGAAGTGATAGTACGGCCAAAGGTGGGTCCATCAGCAGGGACAAAGTTGACAACGCCTGGTGGCAGGCCGGCCTCACGCATTATGTTGAAGATGCGCCAGTTAGAAAGCAGTGCAGTGTCGGAGGGCTTCCACAGCACTCCGTTACCCATCAGTGCAGGTGTGTACGCGAGGTTGCCACCGATTGCCGTGAAATTGAATGGGCTAATAGCAGCTATGAAACCATCAATGCCACGGAAGCGGAGTGAGTTCCTTGTGACACTCGGATCCTCAGAGATAGGCTGATATTTCGCATTTTCTTTGAGGAAGAACAGATTGAAACGGTAGAAGTCAATAAGCTCAGCAGCGGCGTCGATCTCGGCCTGCACAGCCGTCTTACTCTGTCCGAGCATAGTGGCCGCGTTGAGTCGCTGTCGGTGTTCGCCAGCCATGAGGCAGGCTGCTCGCTCCCAGATAGCGACGCGCTCCTCCAACGGCGTGCGGTCCCAGCGCGCCTGCGCCTCCACCGACACCTTGATGGCCTTCTGGATCGTTTTCTCGCTCGCGTAGTAGTACTTGGCGATCTTTTTGCCGTGGTCGTGCGGCATCGGCTGGAACTTGGGCTCGCCCTCGCGGATATTCTCGTCGCCAACCACGAGCGGGACTTCCTCGGTAACGGCGGCGGTACGCGCCAGCTCCTCCTGCAGCGCTTTGCGCTCGGCACTGCCCGCGCGGTAGCCCAGCACGGGTTCGTTGGCGACGGGGAAGTCTTGCAGTTTAGGCAAATCGACAACAGAGGAGAGGCCTCGCTCGAGACGGCCGACGCCGCGAGCGGCCACTTTCGTGTAAAAATTCAACATTTTAGCCGAAAAAACGCAAGTCCTGCCTTCGGTGGCGGAGGTCTCGGCTCACGATTACGTAAATCGAGCGACCACGGCAAAGGTACGTAAACAATTTGCGGAATAGCTCTTACGTGTCACGGCAATTGGCAACAGACTGGGTGACCTTCACAAATTTACATTTTGCATTCGAGGACGATATTATTCACGCGTTCAGTCTCGAGCACGCAACGAAAACAAATCTAAATTTTACGTGTGGGAGTGGGACTGACTGTGCGCCTGAAATTCTGAAACTGTCAGTCAGCTGACGCAAATTGATTTGATTGGTTGAATTGAATGGGATCATTCATAACATCCGCTGCTTGCAGCTCTGATCAAGAATTGTTTGCTTTGTGGCTGTCCAAATGACAATAACTACAGCGCTGCACGAAGTAGGTGTGCTGTTGAACTCAGCACTACCAACCATAGACTAAGGAAAGGGGCATAAAAGGGGCTTGGCTCAGAAAAAATGCTCCGAGCCGAGGTGCTTGGCCACACCGGCAACAGCCACAGATCTTATTGGCTTTCCACCTTTTTTCTGGAACCTGCTTGTTTTCTTGATTTGTGAAATGCCTTGTAGGGTAAGCGATACAATGATTGGCACTTTAAGCAGAATGGGGAAGACAACTGTCATAGTGGCGCTGGCGTAGTTTGTACCCATAACAAAGTTTGAACTCCATGCAATCTTGTCAAAATCTTATTTTTCTGAAATAATGCCGCGTTGCAGCGTGCCTAAATGCTCTGAAATGGGCACTCGTACATTTCCGCGAGACAAAAATGTGCAAAAACTGTGACTAAAAGCGATACGACGCCCAAAATTCAGTCCATCAAAAAGTTCGAGGTTATGTCGAAATCATTTTTTGGAAACTGACTATCTAGGCTACAGTCGAGACACAGGTATTGTAACAAACAGTTGTTTATTGTATTGTTAAATGTACGATTGTGAATTTTCATAACAATAACCTAAAATTGTGTTTGTAATTTACAGGACTACAACATCAACATCGACATCTTAAGAAAAATGCTGTACCCTCTCAGTTTTCATGGAATCATAAACCATTATCGGAGGAAGCTAAGCAAAGGCAAGAACGACTTACTGTGAGAAACAGTAGGAAAAGCTTGTTTGAAGTCCGAGACAATCCTTCAACATCGAGAATAGTCAAGATATTTTTCCTCTAACTGAGTTTTCACATGAGGTGGAAGTTGCTGGAACTGAAACACTCCGTGGCCATTCCTGTGATACTACACATAAATCAACTTACCAACAAGCAGCCACTCAAACGTCAACTTTCTTGGCTCTGTTCTCAACAGATACCTTACTAACTGACCATGAATCTGTAATGTTCTATACTGGTCTGGAAAGCTGGCTCGTGTTACAGACATTGCTTCCTATGGCTCATGATATAAAATATAGATGGAGCAGAGATTTCAGTTTATCTGTAGAGGATCAGTTCCTGATGTTACTCATAAAGTTACGACGAAACAAAACAGATTTTGAACTTTCCAAGATGTTTGGTGTAAGTAAAACCACGGTTTCCAACATAATTGTAAGTTGGATTAATTTTGTAAATGATCTATGGAGACTAATTAATATTTGGCCAAATCGCAAATTACAGTCGTTGACCCATACTTGGGACAATTCGCAACTTTCGAACTACAAAATCTATATTAAATTTAAAAAGTCGAGAAAACCAATTATGTAGATAAATTGGTCTGTACTACATAATTAATGTAGCAAAAATTCAATAATATAGGAGTAATATAGATATTTTTTTAAATTTTAAAACGTCAGTGTCCCAAGTTAGATGCACTATCCATATACTTGGGACTGTATTTGTTTTGCCTTATGTCTCATGATAGAAAAGCGGATAATGTACTTGGGACGGTAAAAAAAGTTTAAAAATGTATGTTCAACGTTATAAATTTTATAAATAAAAACAAAACACTGGGAAATAAGATAAAAACAACATTTATTGCTGAGGCCAAAAAGTAATGAAGAAACCTCCTCTTTTCTATTAAGAAAAGCCTTGTATCTGCTTGTAAATTATATATTAGTATTCTCTTGCACTCACTTACTAATTGCAATGAACATCGTTTTATAAAAATGATTTAAAACCATTTTGAAATGTCCCAAGTTCAAATACTGTTTCTTACCAATAGACAAAAGGCAAAAAGTAAACTGTCCCAAGTATATGGGCTTTCTACCAGAAAAATGAAATAAATAATAAGAGGGTTCAGTAAAATTTTTTTTTTATTATATTAACGTACATAACATAAAGTTTAGTAACATAGAGTTCCTTAACACTAAAATTTATCATAGTAGGTAACATAAATCAGCTTACATGTTAAAAGTAAATCTACCGCGGCATTCCTTAAGTAGTTGCAATTTCTTTTTAATTTTTTCAAATTGAACCACCGCAATGTCTTCCACTTGTGGGAAGACATAAATATTTGCGTGTCCTTTATAGTTTCTCATGAACCTTACCACGTAATTTTCATTCACTGTTGTTATTTGTCCAACAAAATATTTCAAAGTCTCATTTTTCTTTCCTTGATCATAAACAAAATCATTTTCAGTATAGTTCACATCTTTTATGGGCTGAACAGCAGTGTTGGGCGCATTTTCCATATTAACTTCTTCATTAAAATCATCTATACGTTCTATTTCAACATTGAGCATATTATCTTCTACATCATTAGCTTCTTCATTTGAGTCACGCTGTACGTCTGTATTGAGCATATCTTCTACATCATTAGCTTCTTCATTTGAGTCACGCTGTACGTCAATATTGAGGATATCTTCTACGTCATTAGCTTCTTCATTTGAATCATGCTGTACGTCAATATTGAGCACATCTTCTATGTCATTATTAAATTCTACATTTCCTTGGTCCTGCTGATTCACAAACTCGAAATCCAGCGGAAAGTAATCATCGTTTTCGTCGTAGTCATCATTGATGAGAAAGTTCATATCTTCTTCCTCATCAGAGCTATTATGAAGAGACATGACAGAACTTTCTTCTGAGGTATCATGATCATTTGTCCTGCCTCTTTTCCTGTCGACCTTCTTTTGAAGACTATTATTTTCTTTATTAGATCTGCTTTTCTTACTTTTCCTCTCATCCTGTGTTTTTTTTTTCATTAGTACGTTCGGCTTCACGGCGTTCCATGCTTTCAATCACATTTTTTTCAGATATACTCTTGCCAGGTACAATTTCAATCTTTTTCTTTCTAGGTTGGGTCTGAGTTTTTTTCTCGCGAGTTTGTTTAAGATATTCTTCAAATGATGCTATCCAATATGGTCCTGATGTAGAGGCCTGTTGTTTTTGCGAAGTTTGGGGTAATTGCTCAAGAACTTTATATTTATTTAACGGTGAAATACCACTTTTTTCAAAACCCGCTTTCAAATTTGCTGGTATTGACTCGCTAAGCTCATTTAATGTTTTTTTCAGCAATCTAGGAAACTGATCTTTTCTAACACAGCCTCGATATTTGGCTTTCCATTCCGTGAGTTGTCTTCGCCAAACAGTTTTCAACGGACTAAAAAAGGCCAAATCTAAGGGTTGACACAAATGTGTACTGTTTGGGGGCAATAGAATAAATCGTATATTATTTTTGACACATAAATCGAGTATTTTGATTGATATGTGACTGGCAAGGTTGTCTCCAATGATTGCTTTCTGACAATCGTCAGATATGGTAAAGCAATAGTGATAAACCAATTTTCAAAAATATTCGCTTCAAACCAACCGCTTTTACTTTTGCTATATCTAGCTCCTTCTGGTCCTCCTTCCGACCAAGTATCATAAACATTTTCGGCTTTATAGACAACGTAGGGCGGCAGACAAACCCCACTAGCTGTACCGGCAAACATGACTGTAAAATTTGATTTTGAAAAATCCATTATACGTTCTGGATATTTACATGTCCTTTTAACAATGACCTTACTTTTTCCAGGATTATCCTGCATACCAGTCTCGTCGTAATTTATGATTGCTTGTCTTGGTACGTCTGCTAGTGACTGTGCGAGTTCTTCAAAATAGGCATTTATTATTTCAGGAGTGACTGCAGCTCTCGCTCTTTTGATGTTTTGGCATAAACGAGTTTTTACTTCATGTCTCTGTCTTTTTGAAAATCCCTTAATCCAATTTTTGCCTGGCATATTATCGACAAATCGTGGTTCAGTAACACCTTTTCTTTCTAAAAATGATTTGACGATATTTTTCAGATCATGATGTGTAAGTGGAAACCCCCATTCAGCACATAAACATAAACATTCGGATAATTGTGTTTCTTCTATTGTATTGAGAGCGGGTGGCCTACCATACGGATTTTGTTGGATATTTCTTGCACTTCTTTGTATGGTAGATTTTGGAATGCCAAATTTCTCCTCTGCTTTGCGATACGACATTCCTTTCTTTGCTGCTTCAACAGCACGTTTTAAGTTAATTTCACTAAAATCGTGATATGGCCTCTTTTTTTTAACATCTTCATCCATCTTTCTTTCTGGTATCTGGAAATAAAATATCTATATTATTTACTTCATATCATAAAAGATAGTGAACCCTAAAAATGTCCCAAAAACTCTAACTTGGGATGGTGTCCTAACTTAGGACGGTGTCCTAAGTAACCGACCCTAGGGTGTTTTATCAGAAAAAAAATCATAATAAAAGCACGAAGAATGATAATGATACACTTGCAACTTAATTATGTAGCTGAAAGACTAACAATATTGTAAAAAATACCACCACGGACAGAAAAGTAAAAAGAAATAGTCGGCAATCAAAGTTATACGGGTTAAACTTCTTTCCCGGTTTTTGTCTCAACTTTGAATGTCGATATTTTTCGTTTTCTCAACGTAATACAAGTTAAAACATCTTAGCTTACCTTATCGTGACTCGAAAAGTGGCAACTACCATAGACAATTTGTCAGCTGTAGAGTGTTGCCAGAAGTTTAAAAAAAAAAAAGATTGTCCCAAGTAAACTTACCGTCCTAAGTATGGGTCCATGACTGTAGTCAATTTTTACATGCCGGACATATTTTATAAAGATTTCCCTGCAACGAGAGTGATAGTTGATGGCATAGAAATTCCTATTCAAAAACCTAGCCATCCTAGTGCTCAAAAAGCTACATTCAGCACCTACAAACACAAAAATACAATGAAAATCTTAGTTGGCTCTTCTCCAGGAGGCTTACTAAGTTATTGTTCAGAAGCATTTGCAGGAGCTACAAGTGACCGCCAAGTAGTAGAGCGCAGTGAATTATTGAATATGTGTGAAGAAGGTGATAGCATTATGGCTGATCGAGGCTTTAATGTCCAAGATTTGTTTGTTAGCAAGGGTGTAGGAATTAATATTCCTACATTTCTTAAAGGCAAGGCATACATTCCGGGTATCTTATCAAAAGCAGATAAAAAATTAGCTAGCCAAAGAGTTCACATCGAAAGATTAATAGGCGTAACCAAAACTTACGCAATATTAAAAACTGAACTGAACCAATTTTATGT
Source organism: Ypsolopha scabrella (assembly GCA_910592155.1). Lineage (NCBI taxonomy): Eukaryota > Metazoa > Arthropoda > Insecta > Lepidoptera > Ypsolophidae > Ypsolopha > Ypsolopha scabrella. Next base: position 32,011,244 of record OU342962.1, on the reverse strand, counting down.
CCCATTAGCCTCAAAAATATTCTTTATATGCTTTATGCTATGTAATTTTAGGGAAGGTATTGTGAATAAAAATAAAAAGTAATTGTTTTAAAAGTTGCTTTATTCCATTCGTTCATAATTATAATATAAGTACATAATGAATCCAATTTAATTAGCATGTTTGCTATGAATGCATCATTTCTTGAGACAAAAATTACTTTTAAATCTTTGAATGTATAGACTATTAAATTGCAGAAATCTCTGCCAGTGCAGTATAGTTGGCCCTGTATTTGATAATAATATGGTGAATTTGTTTTTAGTTGTAAAGCACCATTTTCTTCAAACAAATATTTGGATTTGGATTTGGATTTATATCCATAAAGCAACTGGCATAAGGGCACTTTACTTCAATGAGAGTTTGGGACCCTAGTAGCCCATCTGGTGAAGCAGCCAGGTATGGTCTTTCTTTATTGACGAAAAGCCCACAAGGCTCGATTTGAAGTTCATTGTATGCACAATATTGAGCCAGTGCAACTTTTTCATTTAATTGGCCATGTGTTGTGGCTCTAGATGAGAAGTATTTTCTCTCAAATATCTCTCTGGCATACTTTCCCTTTGTTATATCTCTTAAGTGACAAATTGTATGGAATATACTCGCTGTTAGTCTTGTTTTACGTTGGAGATACCACTCTTTTGATTCAGTCTGGTTGATTGTGGCCTCTTGAATTTTATTTATATCAGCGTCTGTGATGTCGACTAATTTTAATTCTTGTAACAAGTTTCTTCGGCCATCCATATTTAGATAATTGTGGTCTGCCTCAACTGCATAGGGATTTGCTGGCTCGTAAGATTGCTTCATGGGCATCGTTGAGTTTGGAAAAGCCAGCACTAGATTTCTTATTTTGTAGTTATAACTTTCTCTGTCTATATTTTCCACAGGGTAGGCTTCAAACAGTAATCGTTTGACTGGACGTTTTCTCGGTAGCTTATCAGCTTTAACTGGTGTACCAGTGTATTTTTTACTGGGACAATTCCATTTTTGGAGTTGCTGCGTGCAAATTTCACTTAATATAATGCATTTTTGTTGTACCATATTTTCAATTGCATACAGAAGCACTGCAATATTTTTGCAAGTTGCATTGACACCGCTCCCGGCTGGGCATTCACAATGTGACTCTTCAGGAGGTCCTTCTTTATTTAACTTTACATTAACTTCGTATTGAATATTTTTCATCGTTTTCTTACAAAAACCTTTAATATAGCAGCTGTCTTCAGTCCAAGATGATCTGACCACAGTCAAAAATCTGGATTCATACAGATTTAGAGCCTGGTACAATTTCTTTTTTGTGAAATTGAGATACTGCCTGATAAATGTAGTGTTGAGTGGAGGCAGTACAGTATTACTGTTTCCATCTTTGAAGGAGGTGATAGGTGGTGTTTCCATCGAAATATCTTCGGTATCAGGGTCAGGCTGAGCTAAGTTACAATGTTTGTCGTACATTTCTAACCTTTCAACCAGGTCCGCTTTTTTGCCTCGTAAGGAGGCACCGCGCTTCCTTAGCTCTTCTTTAAGCTCTGGTAATCGCCAAGTAGCATACATCGTGCTCGTTTATCCGGGTTCAGAAGCCAAAATCGTCGTTCCACAGGTAAAATAATATCCGAATCACGTAGCAGTCCAGAGTAGTGTCCTAAGCCAAGGTCGCCGTTGTATAGGGTTTATCACTATTCCAAATACGTAAAACAGTACTGAGTCCAGTAAGAAAAGCCGAGGTTATTATAAAAACAGTAGAAACGGTGAAAACTTGAGCACAAAAAGACGTAAATACTTTGACAAGTAGTGACAAAGGGTCGCATCTACGGCAGCGCCACCTACGTTTAGCTTTGCATTCATTAGTGATAGACATTTAGAATTATGTGGTTGTAAACAGCCTGGTTGTAAAATACTGTCGGACTAGGATGAAACAACGAAAAAAAACTATTTTTTCAAGTTCAGTTATCATATCTATTTATTAAAATATTTGCAACATATCAAAAAAATACCCTTCATTACAATGATTGGCACCCCGAAGTGTCAATAATTGTAGTGACTGGTACTTACCTAAATCAGTCATTGGCATTGGCTCAATTAGATAAACATTACATTTATTTATTAAAAATACTATATGCATTTGTATATTATTATGTAGGTATTTAAATAAAATAAGTGCTTCGTCAATGTTGTCTTCAGTATGTCTTTTGGTATTATAGTCGGTGCGGGTTAGCAAGGCGATAGGGGTCATTCACCCCATCTGGGCGACCCTACCAATGTACTCGTTTATGCGGTATCGATACGTCATTATATTACAGCTCACTTGCGCGTAACACGCGAAAGTTCTGTCGCGAAGCGTACTGTAGTAGCGGCCATATTGGCCTTAATTGGCCTCAAAGTTATTGCAGGAGTCGGAAACCTAAATTTCTTTTTAAAAGCTTTGATGCCATTTTTCTATGATTTTTAAGCAAATAAACGTATATTATTGTATTGTATTGAAACTTACTCAGTGATGAGAAATATTTCTAATGAATCAAAAATTAGGCATTTATTTTATTTTATTCGGAGTGTTCCGAACAGGAGCCTTTGCTTTCGGAACTGCTACTTGACCCTGAGCTGTCACGTGCACTATAAACTTATCGACCGTTTTGTCAATTTGGTGATCTATGTTCCTCATTTTCACCTCTTCTTTTTTGATATGTTCCACACAATTCTTCCCCTTTTCTTTTGACGCTTGGGTAATTCCGTCCGACAACAATTTTTTTCGTTTACTGAATTTAAAGTAGTGTTGTTTCTGGCAACATATCCTTTAATATCTGCCCAAACTAATTAAAAAGGATTCAACTCGCAGTGGTATGGTGGGAGTCGTAACACAGTCACGCCTTTTTGTTTCGCGATCAGAGGATGTACCCGGATCGAGAATATTGCGACGACGACGGCGTTGCAACGGTTCACTAATAGAAGGAATAACCGGCCCGGCGTCATTTCAGCGGCGGTTCCATCGTTCACTTTTCCACTTCACTTCTGCAGAAACGTTAGCAATAACAAAAAAACAAATGAATAAAACAAAACTTGACAAATAACTGAAAAAAACGAAAAATAACACGAAAACATTCAAATCAAGCAAGCGCGTTGGGACACGAAATGAGTTAAATAAAATGGCAGAACCGAATTTATGTTGCGCAGCCCTGTAACGTCTTACGTTGGTAAGCCGTACAGATAAAAAGACAGTGTAAGTTAAAATTTTGAATTTTGTGACATTTCTTTAAGATAATAATGTTGTCATACATCTTAAAGAACTTATAAATCATTATATACAACTGCACTTGTATCATTTTAAGGGATTTTTATTATTATTATATAAAAGTAATGTATAATCACATCGGTTTCATTTCGAAATTTTAGTGAATTCGTAAATTTTCGAGATATTGTTTTTATGACATTTAGCGATAGTTAGTATGGATAGGCGATAATTTTGTCGTTTACAAATTGACTTCGGGGTACAGGTTGGGGTCAATGCTCTCTATCGCCGTGCTAACCCGCACCGACCATAGTACAGTGTCGAGAAGACGTCATTGTTGAATTAGTATCTGCAAAAAAAAACAAAATAGAAATTATACTCTATATTAATAAGAACATAGAACATAGTAAAGCCCATTTTGAAGGTTTTAATTTTAATCTAAGAAACTTACTAAAAAACGTAATTTTAAGTGACAGCACTATATTTTGCTATTCTGAAGGGCACGCCATCTAAAATTAGCAAGTCTTATAAATTAGTTTTTTTAAATTCGATGAAATGACAGCTCTAAAATGTGCCTTGAAATTACCAAAACAAGTTAAAATCACTAAGTTGAGTAAATTATGGCTGTCAAACTAAAATTTTAGTTTGGGGTATATAAAATGGTGACTTGAAAGTGGCTCTTCGTTTTAACCATACTTAAGTTTAATTTTATGTACGTCTAACTAAAACTAAAGCCTTCAAAATCGGCTTTAGTATATAGATAACCTAGACAGAAATTAGTTTCCACCCACGACCATACCTTTACATAAACTTACGACGATCCGGTTCTTCGTACTGACATGAAGGAAGAAGGACGAGTAAGTTTAGGTTTATGTAGGCTTAGATTTAACTATAAGTTTGAATATTATAAATATTTGGATTCAATAATATAATTCTAATGATTGGCACTGCCAAGAATTTATACTGATTGGCACTAAAAAGTATAACGATTGACACTGCCAAGTTTAGTCAAATATGTGGTTAAATCGATTTATTTTATTGTTTTAGATGGTAATCATCATGTTTTTAATATTCACACAAAACCACTTCGAAATAATCTGCCCAACATAAAGTGATTAGCATGAGTGCCAAGTGTTTGTACTTCCATAAAACAACAATTATTAGTGATTGGCGTACCAACATTTTAGGTTAAAATGTACTTATGTTGGTAATTACGATAAAAATACGTTATTCATTATTATCATTTCAAATAATTGATTGCAACATAAGTGATTAATTTTATAGAAAATAAAGGGTTTGAAATCACTTGCCTCTTGGCATCTCCGTTATGATATGAGTTAAAGCTTTTAGTAGCGTCCTGTCGACCGGCGAAATGAATTTTAGTTTTAAACAGTGTTACCATTTGTAGAATTTCAGCTTCTACTGGTAATCAAAAGAGTTGTTGGTATTATCCTTCATGCCTGATCCTTCCATGGTCATCATGATAACTGAGTAGTATTGGTCCCTCGTCCGCACGATATTCACGACATTCAAAGCTAATATATAAAGAAAAAACTTTTTCTATACTGGTCTCCTGCAGGCTGGCCACCCTAAGTGTTAAAGCGATACGATGATGTATCTAATACTTAATAGATTTTACCGTAAATATTTGTATAATTTTCAGGCATTGTTAATAGGTGGTAGAGCTGATGCCGGGCTCGACTGTGGAGGTACCATTTTACTCGCAAATCCTCCTGAAGTTATTCGGGAGAGAGTAAGAGAACAGCTCTCAGGCAAAACCAGGCAGTCCACCATTGCCTGGGACCGATGGATGGCGGTATACCCATCCCCAATTGCCAGGCCTTATATAAAACAGACTGGTGACGAGCAGCGGCGTTACTGGTGCAAGGGTTTCGGCACCGCGCTCACCAACCCGCCTGCCCAGCATGTGTGAGTATGGGAATTTCTTCCAGGAGGACCGCCGAGAGTGGCGAAATCCTGGAAAGGCCAATGTCCAGCAGTGGACGAAACAGGCTGATGGATGGATGGATTGTATATAATTCCTAGGAAATTTTTAAAATTACCAGCAGATTTAGGTCAAACAGAGTAGAATAGAGTTCAGAGTAGAGTTCTAAATCTCTATAAATAATTTTCTTTTTATTTTGTTTTAAACTCTTCCCTTCTCGCTGGATAGATGGCGTTTAACTTGGTAAGTTACTGTAAGGAACGAAACGTCACATCAGTTTTTGATTATTTCACTTGGATGTAATTTTTAGATCGTAAAACGAAACGTATATAAAAAAGTAATTGATGTCATTGTCACATCACATCTCAATGACATTTTGAAAATAAATAAATAATAACAGCAAGGAGACAGAGAAAATATTTACCAGTCTTTTTATTGGTTTTCCACGCCAGAAAGAAAATGTCCCAAGAGAAAAAGAAGAGAAGTCTTTGCCTCGTGGATTTGTGTAAAAATGAAGGCATACATCTTTTTCCTAGCTTTCTTTCCTGTTAATTTCGCGTTTCTCTTCCGAAGCTCGGATTTTAGGTACGCCACGGACCATAGTCTTTGCTCATGGTGAAAAACCAAAGAAAAACCGCAGGCAGGTTTTAACAGTAACAATAATAACAAAGATAATACAACGAAACCAAAACTTTACGAAAACAACAAACAAACAAAAGTGAATTTTAACAAAGCGCGAGAAAACTACAGTCGCCGTCAATAGAAATTGTGGACTATGTAAACAAAGCGCCATGTTGTCTTTGTCTTTGAATAGGTGAACTATCTAGAGATGGGTAAGTATGTGATTTAAATATGTTAGGTGCTTAATTAATTTTATTTATTTGATTCATCGCTAAAATATTCTGATGAATCGCTTGTCAAATCGCCCACGTTAATTACAAATGGTTCCGTCACAGCGTCGGTGGCCGTATCTATTATCCCATCCAGTTCTTTAATTTTTTCTTCTACTTTTAGGACATGAGCTACACATTTCGCCCACTGTTCTGGCCCGATCCACGCCAAACCTTGGAGCAACAAAATCTTCACATCGTCCATTTTGAATGTTTTGTTGTTCCTTCCAACGTAACCTTTTCCTTGCGCCAATATCAACTCTATCGGGTTAAGCTCGCAATGATATGGTGGAAGGCGCAAAACTGTCACATTTTTCGATGCCGCCAACTCATCTACATATATTTTTTTATATTTTTGCTTGTCTACTTTAGCTATGAGATTCGCTTTGATTTCGGTTTCTTGAAATTTGATTTCTTTTTCGCGCAACCAGTTTTGGATAGCCTCCTTCCGCCAATTCATGTTGGGCGCCTTTTCGATTTGACGCGAATTATATGGGGCATTGTCCATTACTATGACTGAACCAATTGTCATTGTTTCAAGGTAAAACACTATCTAAATCACAAAGAAAGATCAGTAAGAGAAGCCTACAGAGGCGTCGAAACGTCAAGCACATATCTATTAAGGTATGTTATTAGTTATCGCGAGTAAGACCCCAATACAAAGTTAATAAAGGGAAGCCAAGTCGTTAGAATACCGAAAACACAAAAGATTTTAGAGCAACGCTGGAAGATCACACAGCTCTCGATATAATCACACACACGTTATGTCAAAGATTATGAAGTAACGCTATCAAAAAAAAGACGGAATAAAATTGCATCACGAATAAAATAGGTTTATATTCAAATAGATTCGTACATCACTAATTTTCAATGACAATACAGATTCGATGAGAAAAAAATATGACAGCAATCTCGTCGCAGTACAGATTTGACTATTGATTCTATAATTTTCCGTAATTAACTGGTGATTATTGAATATTTCATGATGAAATACAGTGAATGGCAGGTAAGACTTGATGCTTCATGATTTGGAATAATGTTCAGTGAGACTCCGTGACAGAACCTTGAGAAAAATTGAGAAAACGGTTTGTTTACATAGTCCACAATTTCTATTGACGGCGACTATAGGTTATATTCGGAAGCCTAAGCAAACGAAAGTGTAAGTGTCAGTATTTTTTTTAAAGCATTTTGGCTTTGGCACCTAATGACGCAGTCAGTTCAATGCAATCTACAGAGTTGCTACAGAGTTCTTGGAAACTACGTTTTTTTTATTACTCAAAAAAAACCTCTCATTTGTGGATAATAAGGAGTTTGGTGATCATAAGGTTATAAGCGGCAATTTACAAAGAAAAATAAAATGAATTACAATTTCGTAAGAATGTAGAAATGTTTGCTATATTTTATAATTGCAATAATAATAACAAAAATATTATATATAAATTAAATTTAATATTTATATATTCTTATATTTATATATAATATTTAAAACCATTGAATACTCAAAATTTAACCTCAATGAGCGTTTTTCTCGTTTTTTTTTCTTAGTTCTTAGCGTTCCTCTAGATGGCGTTGTATATGAAGAAGGCTGCATACTGGTAAACACCTTTGCCCAGCTGGCAATAATAAAAAAAGTTTCATAAAAGCAGGAATTTAGGTTGCTTTAGAGCCAAAAACTAAAATAATAATAATAATAGTTGAAAGTGTTTTGTGCAAATAAATTACAAAATGAGTTCAAAAGAGGACTCTAGTGGATATAGATTTTACTCCACTAATGCTTCGTTGAAGAAATCAATATAATTGCCCAAATATGAGCAAGTAACTTTTAGTAAGTTTATTTTATTTGATATAACTCATCATGGAAAACAAGAAAATGTCTCATTTTATTTTTGAGAAAAGCACTATACTTGCTTCGACCATTAATTAGCAATCCTGGCCTCGTATATAAAAGTTCTCGCCCTACAGGCTCAGACTTTTAACTTACTCATCTAGGGTACCTAGCATAGTAGGCCATATCGAGCTTACACAGCTCGATAAACACTGTGTGTCCCTCTCTAAGTAGATCAACAGAGTGAGACAGAGCACTGTATCAAGCGCTATCGAGCTCGATATGGTTTGCTATGCTAGACTAGCAGGAATTAAGCAATCACTCTGTCGATCTACTTAGAGAGGGACCCTATGCTAGGTATCCTGGTCTTAGTAGCAGTAATGTACTATTATTGTTCCACGATTGGATTGGCAATGAGGTGCTATGCCTATGACGGTAGCATGAGGTGCTATGACGGTTTACGCGAATGTATGAAATGACAGTTACCTAATGTAGGATGTGCAAACTTTTCAGTACTGCGAAATTATAATGTGGAGAAAATGTAACATTTAACCAAAATAATATTTCGCGGAAATAAAACAAAATGATGTTCTTAAAAGAAAATTATCAGCGCGCCATTTGTTTAGTTGATCAATCACTCTTGGATTCATCAACTTCATCATCAGTGCCAAATAGTGACAGAATTGTCAAATAAAATTAAAGATTTCATTCATAAAACAGTTGAAAATAGATTTAGCAAACAAATCAGACAACAAAATCAGCAATTATTTCATATTTTGGAGGGGCAATATTTTATAAATATCAGTAGGTTAGTATGATAGGTAAAGATTTATTTTTAAATTCAAGGATCTCTAAATAAAGTACCAGTGCCTTAATATAAGCGATTTTCTTTACTCAAAATACACTAATTGCGTGGACACCCTCGCTGGATGCTGGCCACTGATAACGTCAGTATGTGATCGAGCCAGAGAATGAAAAAGAATTTGCAACGGTGCGGCCTCAGATTGAGGCGCTGCACTATTTGGCAACAGGCGGCCACTGTATACCCCAGCGGCGGTGGCACGGCGGCGGCGGTGACGGATGAGGAGTGCGGGGCGCAGCTAGGTAGGCCGGATTTCGTTGATAAAAATGCGTGCGTAGCCATAGCTTAGGAAACTGATGGAATTTTTGGTGAAAATTCAAGGTATGTTTTTTTCTCTCGTAATGACATCAGAATCGTGTATACTTTCATACCCTAAAGGATTCTTGAGTTTGCATTTACATCCTGTATAAAGCGCAAAAATGTTATTATTATTTTACTTGATGGGCAATATACATAACTAAGTAGGTACTCAATTCATTTCTACTATTAAGCAAATGGTACGTTTTAATCCCAATCCAATCGTGGAACAATAATAATAAACATAAGGGCCCCGAAAGTAGCGATGATTTTGTGCTTTTGAAGTTGTACATAGTGTTTAAATAAAAACTTTGGGTTTACTTCGGCTGTTTTCGTTGACAGGGGCTTGGCCAATGCAACTAGAATGTTGCGCTATACATAGTGACAGGGAGGATCATCATCTGTCTCACTGTAAGAACATTGCTCAGAGAGTACAGCTGCTTGGTAGGGAACAAGATAGGCTCAAAGTGAATATCTTTCAAAACCGCTCTCTGAGATAATTATCAATATAGATAATTAGCAATCTTTATATATGTTAAATGTCCAAAGCGTTGGATAGGTATTAGTTTGTTTTTAACTTGTTTATTTATTTATTTACTTTTTAGTTTTAGTCCTGTCAAAAAACTAAAACTTAGAACTAAATTTTCTTCATTCCGAAATAGTTTTTTACTGTTAGCAGTAAACCTATACTGACGAGGATACTGCTAGATTAGTATATTTTAGTTATTTTCACAGCATTATGTCACATGGCGTAATGTTGCGGGGTAGAGCCGCGGGTATAGAAGCAGTCTTTGTCTTGCAAAAGAGAGCAATTCGGTCTATTTATAACATGAAGTATCGAGATTCATTAAGAGAAAAGTTTAAGGAAATTTATATATTTACGGGCCCGTGTGAATTTATTTATCAAGTTATTATATATGTCAGAAAAAATATTGATAATCTCCCGAGGCTTGGTGTGCACCACTCTGTTGAAACCAGAAACAAACATAAACTAGCTTTTCCAAAATTCAGACTTGCCAAGGTAGGTACCTCTTTTGTATGACATGGTATAAGATTTTACAATAAACTTCCAAAGGAGGTCCTTAGTTTGCCTGAAAATAAGTTTAAACTATACATTAAGCAGGGACTACTTGAAAAAGCTTTTTATAAAATCAATGATTATCTGGACGATAATGAAGCATGGTGTAATAAATAATAATAATCTTTATCAAAATTGTAAGTCATAATTAGCAAATTTTGATACGAAATGTTTGATTCCTTTAAAGGCTTATCTTAAGCCCTTTATAGTTAATTAATATGTAAACTGACTTTGCTGTAAAAGGTAATAGACAATGTAAGACGGATTGACTAAGATCAATTTTTTTTTCTCTTGGACATAATTCCTATGGTTTTATATTTGCCTTTACTTAAGTAGGTATAAGAAAATTGTATAGATTAATTTTATGTTACAAATGAAAAAATTTATGTTTGCTAAGTTTCTTGCCCTTCTTCTTAGCAATACTAATCGAATGGTGCGGATGGTTAGGCATTGTGTATATTTAATATTTTTATTCCTTTATTTCTTTATTTTATGCAGGTGTATAACTTTATTACATTTTAGTATCCCAACCTTAATATTTTTTGGATGTATTTTCCGTATTTATTTATCAACTTGTTTGTTCGTTGCATTTTTTATGTATAATATTTTTATTCCTAGATTTCTCTATTTTATGTAGGTGTATAATTAAATTTGGTAGCCCAACCTAAATATTTTTTGTATGTATTTCCCTTATTAGTATTTACATATTATTTTTTTATTCTAAAGATATATATTGTAAAGATTAACTTTGACTTGTAGAAAGTATACTTTATGTATCTATTTTACAAAATAAATATTTTGATTGATTGATTTGATTGATTGATTGTACGCCGACCTCGTACCCGCTTGACCGATGACCTGAAGGACGTTGCGGGGGGCGGCCGGATGAGAAGGACGGAGGACCGACATGAGTGGCGAAATTTGGGAAAAGCCTATGTGCAGCAGTAGACAAACATGGGCTGATGGATGGATGGATGGATGGAGGTTTTAGAAATCTTTAGAAATAGTTCCTTGTCAATGTAGCTAAATGTTTTTGTGATCATGTAAGTTATTGAGTTGGCTTTTTTAGTAACTTGAAGAATGTGTAGGTACATCCCATTTCAACTTACTTGATAATGTAACTCCCAGATCTTTCTGTGAAGTTACTATATTTAAAGACTTTGAGTCAATTGTGTACGAAAGTTGAGGATTTGTGTTACCAACGTGCAAAACGGTACATTTTTCAGAGTTCAATGTTCAAAGCCAATTTTTAGTCCAATTATTGATTCGATTGAGGTCATCTTAAATAATTTTGTGAGAGATTAGTGGATTTCCCATTATCTTATCTTGGTGTCATCAGCAAACAAAGATAATCCGCTTTTAATGATAACCTTTAAGTCTGTTAAGAAAATTCCAAAGAGGACGAGGCCTAGAACGGAACTGTGGGGAACACCACTGTGAACAGAATGAGAGTCTGCAAGTTGTTCGCCGACTCTTACTTTAAATTTCCTCCCATTGAGAAAGTCCTCTATCCACTTCAGAAGATTCCCTCGTATTCCAAAGTGTTCCAGCTTTGCAACCAATTCGCCAAGAATTTTGACTGTTTTGAGCACACATTTATTTTTGTTAATGCGTATCTTGTCAATATCGGGTAAATCTTGATGACGCTTTTCTTCATCTAACATTTCTTCCACCACAAACTTGTAGACGTTAGATATCATCAGCTTTTCAGTATCACTAAATGGACGACATTTTCTTTATTTTGGAGGTGACACGCTCATTTTATTCCAAAACACTTGTACTGTCTCAAATCAAATCAAATCAAAATCAAAATATTTATTTTTGCAAAATAGATACATTAAGTATACTTTCTACAAGTCAAAGTTAATTTACACAATATAATATGTCTTTAGAATATAAAAAAAAATATATATATAATAATACGGGAAATAAAATATACACCTGCATTAATAAATGATAGTCGTTAGTTAAATAAATAAAAAATAAATAAAATAGGGGAATCTAGGAATAAAAAAATATTATATATACATAATACAATGAAGAAATAATAAAAACGGGAAATACATACAAAAAATATTAAGGGTGGGCTACTAAAATGTAATAAAGTTATACACTTGCATAAAATATAGAAATATAGGAATAAAAATATTGTATATACATAATGCCTAACCATCCGCACCATTCGATTAGTATTGCTAAGAAGAAGGGCAAGAAACTTAGCAAACATTCCTTTTTTCAAAATAAAACATATGATACAAAATCATATACATACCTACTCAAGTAAAGGCATAAAAAAATATAAGACTGCGGGAATTAGTCACGAGAAAAAAAAAATATCTTAGTCAACCCGTCTCATATTGTCTATTACCTTTAACAAAGTAAGTTTACATATTAATTAATTTTAAGCCTTTAGAGGAATCGTACAGTATTAAAATATGCTAATTATTAATTACAATATTGAATAAGATTATTATTATTTATTACACCATGCTTCATTATCATCCAAATAATCATTGATTTTATAATAAGCTTTCTTAAGTAGTCCCTGCTTAATATATAGTTTAAACTTATTTTCAGGCAAACTAAGGACCTCCTCTGGAAGCTTATTGTAAAATCTTATACCATGTCCTACAAAAGAGGTACCTACTTTGGCAAGTCTTAATTTTGGAAAAGCTAGTTTATGTTTGTTTCTGGTTTCAACAGAGTGGTGCACACCAAGCCTCGGGAAATTATCAATTTTTTTTCTGACATATCTAATAACTTGATAAATAAATTCACATGGGACCGTAAATATATTAATTTCTTTGAACTTTTCTCTTAATGAATCTCGGTACTTCATGTTATAAATAGACCGAATTGCTCTCTTTTGCAAGACAAAGACTGCTTCTATATCCGCGGCTCTACCCCACAACATTATGCCATATGACATAATGCTGTGAAAATAACTGAAATATACTAATCTAGCAGTATCTTCATCAGTAATCTGCCTTATGCGTCTAACAGCGTATGCGGCTGAACTAAGTCTACAACAGAGAGCTTCCATGTGGGGACCCCACTGAAGACGAGAGTCTATAGTAATACCTAAAAACTTAGTTTCGTTAACTAACTCCAGCTTGGACCCCTGCAAAAATAAACTGACATCTACTTGAATTACATTTGGTAAAGTAAACTTTATACATTTCGTCTTTTTTGCATTTAGAACTAAATTATTTGCAGTGAACCAATCAAGAATCAGAGAGAGGGTTGAATTCGCGTCATCAAGTATATCATTATGTCGATTCACTTTAAAAATAAGTGACGTGTCATCTGCGAATAGAACTATCTCAGATAAGTCTCTAACTAAGTAAGGAAGGTCATTTATGTATATTAAAAACAATAGGGGCCCCAATATGGAGCCCTGCGGAACACCCATTTTGTCTTGTCTTCATTTCTACTTGGAGATATCGAAGTAGCATCAGGGTGCCAAAGGAATATCATCACTTGAAGTCGATGGTTGGTTGTCCATAACAAAGTTAACAAACAACAAACGTAACAATAAAAACTGAATATGTACTGTATATATAATATTTTTATTCCTATATTTCTCTTTTTTATGCAGGTGTATAACTTTATTACATTTAAGTAGCCCAACCTTATTATTTTTTGGATGTATTTCCCGTATTTATTTATCAACTTGTTTGTTCGTTGCATCATTTATGTATAATATTTTTGTTTCTAGATTTCTCTATTTTATGCAGGTGTATAATTACATTACAGCCCAACCTAAATATTTTTGTATGTATTTCCCTTATTAGAATATATATAATTTTTTATTCTAAAGATATATATTATAAAGATTAACTTTGACTTGTAGAAAGTATACTTTACGTATCTAGAGAAATAATTTAATTGGATTTGATTTGATTTGAACAACAACAAAAACGTAACTGAATTATTTAACAAAGTATGCCTCGCGCTAGTACCCTTCCGAATTGCCTGAAGATTGAAATCGAATATCGCAACGGGCGCATGCGTAATCTTAAAACAAAATGGCGTCACATAGAACAATGATTGTTTTAAGACTGACAACACTGACTTTTTTTATTGTTCCTATCACTTTTCGTCGACAGGAACCATTAAATATTATTATATTATACATCATTACGGAACTTGGTTAAACTTTAGACATTTAAACGTCTCTTGATGATCCTAATTTAAGAACTAGGGGAATGACAGGTCATAATAATTCTTCAGCGGAGGTCATTGAACTTTCTGATATTTTGAAAAAGTTGTTCTGTTCCAATTTTGCTCCAAAAGAACAAAATTGGCAATTTGACTCATCAATGCTCTGTCACGAATAGTCACCACGATGTCAAGTCCGGTTTGTTTACGTAACCGACTTTCCACCAACGATATATACATAGTTGAAAATTATAACAAAATGCATTTTTGAAAATACAACGGGCATAAATGGCCAAGGAGTAGAAATTTTAAAGAGCTGTTTTATGCATGTGTTGTAGTTAGGTACTAAATATACATAAATAACGCTTTATGTTATTAAAGGCCGTATTTAACAAACATTTTATGGCGTCATTTATTAAGCCTATTTCATAAGTTTATTTGATAAGCTACAAATCTTAGTAACACCGCTTACACCACTTTACTTTACACCAATAAATGTTGTTTTTGGCACTCCATGACAATAGTTTAATGTAAATTATGCTTTTCCTGCACAATAACTTAAAAAGCATGCTTATTAATTAAACATATCCAAAATTGGTTTCCAAGTAAAGGTTCATAAATTCATAATTGAAGCATGATGGCAGTTCATAATTTTTTATTTAAAAAAAAATGTACTTGTTTTATTTCTTACCTTGATTTCGATATATTTTTTAAATGACCCGAATACTATTTTAATTATATCGATACATTTATTACCTACCATATAAAAAAGTTGTAATAAAAAAAATGAAAGGTCGATATTCAAAATGTATGATCACTTCCATCACTATGCCATCTCATGACATTTAAGTTCGGTGTTGTTATAAATAATGGAACATCTATCATTTCTGATGACTTTAAGATCGGTGTTGCTATAAATAATGCAACATCTATCCACACACCATATATTGGATGTCTGTGCATCATCATTAATGGAACGTAGAAGCAACGTCCTCTTTGGCAGATCATTATCCCCACAAAAGTTTTAAAAGTACAAGAATTAAAAGTACGGACTTAAGACTAGACAAGACTTTTTACAGCTTTTTCTAGTTACCGGCTTAAAAAGAGAATGTATCCAGAGCCTTTAAACCATACTCAGAATTAAAAAAAAAACTTCAAAGTCAATATGTGTGCTTGTGTATGTACATAGTTTTTAAACGCACACATGGTTATCTGCAGAAAATACGGGCGGGCTAAATGCCATGCAGAGTGGGATCGATCAGCTGACATTGACACTGACGTCTATAGCTATTTTCAATGCACATTTTGTTTATTGTTTACGTTGTGTTGTCATGGGCAACCGGCATAAGCCTAACGTTTATTGCTATTTGCAAGTTATTTTAGGTTAGGTATCTAAGTACGAACATTTTTATTTTGAGGTTTGTAGGTAAGTAGTTGTGATTACGTGATTGGTGAAATTAAGATTTGTGTAGGTACTTACTTATTGAACGTCTACTCTAATCAATCGTGGCGTGCGTGGTATTATGATCACTTCAACTGAATTAAACTGGATGACAGTAAAAAAGGAAATCATAATACCTAGGTACGTAATATTCGTCGGTGAAAAGCGACTATACCAAGTGGGGATTGTGACTTGCACCTCCTAGTTTACACATTATAAATAAGAAAATAATTTGTGGCAGGCAAAAGAAAAACAGACATTTCATGTAGAAGTATTGATAATGAATGATTGTGCCTTCTTCCTTTAATCGGGCTGAGGACTGGCACTGTGCACAGTGGCGGAGTTACACAATCACTCATCATTCTTTCTTCAGTTCTTTTCATCATGTCATGCAAACAACCTACATGCAAACCGAAAAATAATAAGTAACCAAAGCGAACAGGACAGTGACAGCATGTTAGAAGGAAAAAACACCAAATATAATTATTACTAAGTAGCAGTTAGGTGGTAGAGCTAATGCTGGGCTTGACTGTGGAGGTACCACCATCTTACTCGAAAATCCTCCCGAAGTTATTCGGGGGAGAGTAAGAGGACAGCTCTCAGGCAAAAAAACCAGGCAGCCCACCATTGCCTGGGACCGATGGATGGCGGCGGTATATCCATCCCCAATTGCCAGGCCTTATATAAAACACACTGGTGACGGGCAGTGGCGTCACTGGTGCAAGGGATTCGGCACCGCGCTCACCAACCCGCCTTCCCAGCGTGTGTGAGTATGGGCATTTCTTCCAGGAGGACCGCCCCAGAGTGGCGAAATCCTGGAAAGGCCTATGTCCAGCAGTGGACGAAACAGGCTGATGGATGGATGGAAGTAGCAGACCAAACTTATGGATTAAATAGCGTGGCAAGTTTCCATACAAAAAATTAGCTACGAAGAAACCTTTAAAAATGGGTTGTCTTGGCTGGCACATGCTTGGAACATATTTGTTAATTCCTTAACTAATCTCTAGTATATATATTGTTTGGAAACAAGCAATATTTATAATTAAAAGAGCCCGAAGTTCACTGAGCTAAAATTGCCACCCGTCGACTCTATGCGTTTATTATTATTGTTAGGGCTGCTACTATATGATATGTCTGTGTAAACATATGATGTTAACTGGAACGCAGCATGCAAAAACTCCATATCCATAAAACCTGTTAGTGTATTAGTAGGTAATTAAAATTAACCAACTTATATTTGGAAAAACTATTGATCTTATCTTATAAACAACAAGATATAGCAAGGAAAGCAGTTCCTTCTGAAGGTAAAATGATAATATGACCACACGATACAGCTGCAGATACAATTTTGTTCAGCAACTGCAAATTCTTGAAGCTGGAAAAATATGAAGTATTATGAATTTATGAATTACAATAAGCTTGCAATAATAAGAATTTATATTCTTACAATAATCTATATGTATTATCAGGGTTGGTCTGGCCTCAGGGTATACCGGGACTTTTTCCGGTGGGCCAGTCCGGGGTGGCGCACGGTGGGACCCGGAGCCGGACTCCAGCTCCATTGTCCCTTCATTTTTATACAGAGTCAAGCCGTGATATGATTATTTTATTTCGAACCTCACAAATGGTGTGGGCTGCAGTTTAAAATAAATTCCTGGTACCTAGTTTTTTTGGCTCGCAGACAGACGACGTTGTGTATTATTTTTCCACTTTTGGATTGTGTATGAGGTGCTAACATCAAATCCCTTAGTGCAAATCTATGAAATGAAATGACAGTTCAACGATAGGATGTGCAAAAATACGTAAACTTTTTCAGTATGTACTGTGAAATTATAATGTGGAGAAAATGTAACATTTAACCAAAATAATACAATTTGTGGAATTAAAATAAAATGATATCCTTGAAAAAAAATGTCAGCTTTGATGATCAATCACTCGTGAGTTCATCAACTTTATCATCAGTGCCGAATAGTGACAGATTTGTCAAATAAAATTCTAAGATTTCATTTATGAAACTGTTGAAAATAGATTCAGCTAACAGTTCAGAAAACTAAATCAGCTACCATTTCATATTTTGGAGAAGCAATACTATTGATCAATAAACTTTTATAAACATCAGTAAGTAGGTACCACATAAAATGCAAAAATTTGATTATTATTATTTTACTTGATGGGCTTAAGTCCCTAAGTAATCAATTCATTTGTACTATTATGCAAACGGTACTATTGAATCCCAATCCAATTGTGGAACAAAAATACATTCAGAATATACATAATTGCACCTGAGGGAAATAATTTCTTTTATAGCACACCGTGCGTAAAATGACCGCTGACGCTGCGCTTGCGTAAAGTCGGCATTTTCCGCACTTTTGCTATAAAATATTATACGATACTCGTGCGAGAAACTTTTTCTCGACTCGTGACTCGTCAGAAAACGTTTCATCGCTCTCGTATCGTAATGTACTATTATTTATTTAGAAGGGTTAACACTATACATGTATCTTAAAGGACGTAGAATGCACCTGGCTGGCTGCATGATTGCCTCTTTTCTGTTGACTTCTAAAATAGGTAACATAAAATTTTTTGTAGTTTACAAAAGGCGGCAGAAAAAAAATCTTCTCAATGTAAAAGCCCAGTTTGCTGGCTTGCACCAAATTTTTCTCCACCGTTATCTACACAACTCAACAATTTCGAAATGTGCTCAACCTAACATAGTGGTGAGAGCAGGGCCCCGACTTAAAGTTAAAACTTGCTCCTATGGAAAATATAAGTATGAAATAAAAAACGCTGCACACGCGACGAAGAAAATACGGGAAATCTAAGAATCTCCATCACATATTGTACGCCTGTCTCCCAGAGGGGGGGTAAGACTGAGAATGCAGATTTCCATCTGCTACGATCCTGACCCGACCCAAGTCTTCCAGATCCATCAATCTAATCATACAAGCTTTTCTACTTTGGGTACATATAGAAATCAAAAATAGGTTTTATGCTTAGAGGAAGAGGACCAAAAATAATGTAGTCTAAATGCTCTAAGGTTTCAAGTGAAATCACGAAAATAAAAAATGCTGTTTTTCAACTATCAAAACAAACGAAGTAAATAAATAGGGATGTATGTACATTATATCGACTCGATATATCGAGAAATTCTCGACGAGAACCTGGTATTATCGATATTATGACATTGAAATTTCGATGTTTTTAAATGTACGACGAATGATGTAGCGATTTGGTTGAAAATTATAACAAAATGCATTTTTGAAAATACAACGGGCATAAAAGGCCAAGGAGTAGACATTTCAAAGAGCTGTTTTACGCATGTGTTGTAGTTAGGTACTAAATATACCTAAATAACGCTTTATGTTATAAAAGGCAGTATTAACAAACATTTTATGGTGTTATTTATTAAGCCTATTTCATAAGTTTATTTGATAAGCTACAAATCTTAGTTACACCGCTTACACCAATAAATGTTGTTTTTGGCACTCCGTGACAATAGTTTAATGTAAATTATGCTTTTCCTGTACAATAACTTTAAAAGCATGCTTGATAATTAAACATATCCAAAATTGGTTTCCAAGTAAAGGTTCATAAATTCATAATTAAAGCATGATGGCGGTTCTTAATTTTAAATTTTATCTTAATAAAAAATGTGACTTGTTTTATTTCTTACCTTGATTTCGACATTTCTTTATTAAATGACCCGAACACTATTTAAATTATATCAATACATTTATTACTTACCATATTAAAATGTTAAAAAAAAAACGATATGTCGATATTCAAAATGTATGATCAATTCCATCACTATGCCATCTGATGACATTTAAGTTCGGTGTTGCTATAAATAATGGAACACACACCATATATTGGATGTCTGTGCATCATCATTCATGGAACGCAGAAGCAACGTCCTCTTCGACAGATCATTATCGCCACAAAATTTTTAAAAGTACAAGAATTAAAAGTACAGACTTAAGACTAGACAAGACTTTTTACAGTTTTTTCTAGTTACCGGCTTTAAAAGACAATGTATCTAGAGCCTTGAAACCATACTCAGCATCAAAAAAAACTTCAAATTTAATATGTGTGTGTGTTGTGTATGTACATAGTTTTTAAACGAACACATGGTTATCTGCATGGAAAATAGCCTCAGCCTGGAAACAGCGTTGCCATTTGTACGGCAATTGCCGTATTGTACGGCAATCGGGCTATAAAATGATTAAATGTACGGCATACGGCAGAGTAGTCATTACCGTACGCTAAAATACGGCAATTCGGCATTGAACTCAGATAAAGCATCTGAGGCAATGAATGAGCGTTCTTCTTTTACCTTTTTGTGTCAAATTTCATGTTTATTAGATTCCTAGATGGCACTGTCTGACATACCCACCTACTTTATCAATAGAGGCAAAGACAATATTTGCACAATTGCAAAATAATTCAAAAAACTACCTACTAACTAGCCATCAAAACAAGCTCAAAGGCCAAGACTTTATTAACTTGTGATAGAGATGATTCTTGGTTGGCTCATCGGCCTTTTTGTCTTGGACTTTGGTTTGCGACATGGACAACGCTATCTAGTGGAAAGCTGAGATCTAGCTCATAAACTTAATCAAAACAAAGACCCGCAACCGGCTTTAAATGTTGCCGTATTGCCTAGCTACAGTCGCAAAAATCTGTGGCGTACAAGCTTGCCTTATAAATTTGCAGCGCAAAACTCGCGCGCATTTCCGACTGTTTCCGTAAAAGCTCGCAGGCCACATAGAGAGAGACAAAAAATAAGAGAGAGACAAGATGGCGATTGCGTTTAAGACGAGAGAGAGCGTCTAACAACTTCATGTGAATTTCAAGGTGTCGTGAGTCTTAATAAACTGTTTAATAGTGATATCAGAAGTTTTATTACGAACCCACCTGATATTATCTATAATGGTGACCCTCGCCGTTTAATTACACGCGAGTGAAAAAGTGAACTCATGGCGGCATCGTTCGACATACAAACAGAATTATTGTTTTGTGGCTCGACTGGCACGAAATGAAGCGTGCCCATCATCACTACCCATCATCACTGGCTAGCTCGTTCAAACTCCATGCTCAACACAGGCCCTACTGACGCTGGATGTCGTATCGGCTGGTTCATCGATGCGCATGACGACGGCCTGCGCCTCCCCAGCAGTCTATTTAGGTATTGTGTGGACGCTGTTACTACTCAGGTACGTGAGCCATGGCGCGCGAGTTTCGCGCTCGCCCCGCATTCACTGCTACCAACTGCTACGTGGTGAGTGAACCTTGACAGTGTTCTACCTAAAAAAACTTACATGTACTATAAATAAATACGTGCTATTTTAGTGATTAGAGCATACGGTGTTGTTTACGTAAATATTAACTAATAATCCCATCTTTGAACAATAATTATTGTGCTACCTAACCTATATCCATAGAGTACATAAACAGAGCTTACTAAGCGTTATAACGTTATAACAGATTACTAAGCGTTATAGCGTTAAAACAGCGTACTAAACCAAACGTTATAACAACTTTGTTACCAGGCCAATGTTGCTTATTTAAAAACTAGCCACATGCATTTCTTGTGTCACGATCCATTATTACCTACGCACAATGTCGGATTTTAGATAGGTATTTTAAGGTGTTGGTGTTTTCTAACTTTATCGATTGATATCGTTTGTGGCATGTATGACTTAACCATATTTTGTAATGGCATGTGTACATATTTGGAATACATTTGTGATATGTTATGTTTTTATGGTGTTTTGTGATAGCTTTTGTCCTCTTTAATGTTTTATTTCTTTTTTTTTATCGATGACAACCATTGGTAATAAAAAAGATAAATACTTTAATGTTTATAATTTATTGTAACATTTTAACAATTTAACCTTTGTTTAACAAAATATTTTTATTCTTGTTTTGTGATTTTGGTGAATGTTATAAATTATTGGTTTTGCTTGTGCTATTGTGACTAATCATGTCTGCTGAGGAAGAGCTAAAGCAACAGATCGTAGTACTCCAAGATCAACTTGCTCGCATGAATGCAGCACCTAGTGTTGGGGCTGTGGCTGTAAAACTTTCTTCTTTTTGGCCGGACAAGCCGCACCTTTGGTTTGCACAAGCGGAGGCACAATTCGAAATAGCTGGAATAACGAAGGATGGTACTAAGTATGGACATATATTGTCAGTGTTGGATGCTAGGCTGGCTGATGAGGTGGAAGACATTATCGCTAACCCTCCTACTGAAGGAAAATATGAAAATTTAAAAAATGAACTCATAAAGAGGTTTTCCATTTCCAGGGAACACCGCATTCGCCAGCTACTCGGTGAGCAGCAAATCGGTGACCGCAAACCATCATCCTTCCTGCGGCATCTTCGCTCATTGGCAGGCAAGAGTGATGCGAGCATCGTCCGCGAACTGTGGATGCGGAGCCTGCCTCAGGAGGTCCAGCGGATCCTAATGGCCCAGATGGACCTGCCCTTGTACAAGGTAGCGGACTTGGCGGATGCTATTGTTGATGCATCCCCGGGTAAGTCTGTTAGCGCTACTTCTTCCAGTGTGGCACCGGACCTTGACCGCATTTTAAAATGCATGGAAGACCTTACCAGAAGGGTTGATGCCTTAAGTACGGACAGAGCACGCTCCCGCTCCAGATCCTCCACAAACGCTCGTCCCCGATCAAGGTCATCTTCGCGCCAGACAGAAGGCGTGTGCTGGTACCACAAACGGTTTGGCACAAAGGCAGCGAAGTGTATAAATCCGTGCAATTGGAAACCCGACCAACCGGGAAACGCCGCCAGCAATTAGTAGCGGTGGCGTCTGATTGCGAAAATACGAGCCGCCGTCTGTTCATTACAGATTCCGGGTCAGGTAATCGATTCTTAATCGACAATGGGTCGGATCTATGTTGTTTCCCGCGCCGATTGCTTCGTGGCTGCTACAATGCCACTAGTTTTGACGTGCGTGCCGCTAACGGGAGCGCTATAAAAACTTACGGCACTATTTCTCTCAACCTAAATCTAGGTCTTCGACGGGACTTTAGGTGGAATTTTATCATCGCGGACGTTAGCACAGCAATCATCGGGTCAGATTTTCTGGCATATTATAATCTGCTACCCGACTGTTATAACCGCCGCCTGATTGATGCAACTACAAAGCTCTCTGTGCTGGCTTCTGTAGCTTCTATCACACAAGCTAGTGTCAAAACTATCATATCTGACAATTCCCCTTTCTCTGCAATATTACAGGATTTCCCAGAAATCACCAGACCTCCAGGACTCCCACGGGTCGTCAAGCACGCAACCATGCACCACATACTCACGACGGAGGGTCCTCCTGTTTCGAGCCGCCCTCGCCGCCTTGCACCGCAAAAGCTGCAAGTCGCGAAGGCTGTCTTCGAAGACATGGTTCGTTGTGGTACCGCCCGTCCTTCTAAAAGCCCATGGTCTTCGCCACTACAGATGGTCCCCAAAGACAGACATCTGGAATTACCAGCCTGTCCTCAGGATCGCTGGAGGCCATGCGGTGATTATAGAGGTGTCAATGCTCGGACAGTACCTGACTGTTATCCAGTCCGCCACATAGGCGACGTCGGAAGCAACTTATCTGGCTGTTTCATCTTTAGCAAGATAGACCTAGTCAAAGCCTACCAGCAAATCCCTGTCGCGCCAGAGGACATTTGCAAAACTGCAATAATAACTCCTTTTGGGCTCTTTGAGTTCCCATTCATGTCCTTTGGTTTGCGAAACGCTGGGCAATCATTTCAAAGGTTTATTGACGAAGTCACCATGGGCCTTGATTTTTGCTTCCCGTACGTGGATGACATCTTGGTTTTCTCCAAAACGCCTGAGGAACACTCTGCACATCTTCGCGCCCTATTTAAGCGTCTCTCAGAGTACGGTGTTGTGATCAACCCATCCAAATGCCAGCTCGGCGTACATGAGATCACGTTCCTCGGCTACAGAATCAACCAGTCAGGCATTCGCCCTCCTCCCGAACGCATAGAAGCCCTGCAAAACTTTCCTCTGCCCAAGACCATTGAAGGCCTTCGCAGATTTTTAGGAATGGTGAATTTTTACCGACGCTTCCTACCAAATGCAGCGGAACTTCAAGCCCCTCTAATTAACTGCTATGCGTCCACTCAACTTAAAGGAGCGAAACCAGTCCCTTGGACACCCGAGCTCGAGTTGGCATTCCAAAAATGTAAGGACCACCTCGCAAACGCGACCCTCTTGGCTCACCCAATACCCGATGCCAAGCTCGGACTCTTCACTGATGCTTCGTCGACCCACGTTGGCGCTTGCTTACAGCAGCATGTAGATAACACCTGGCAGCCCCTCGCCTTCTTCAGTAAGAAACTTACTGCCCGTCAGGCTACTTGGCCTGCATATTACAGAGAATTGCTAGGCATTTATGCTGCGGTCCAACACTTTCGCCACCTCTTGGAAGCACAACACGTCACAATTTTCACCGACCACAAGCCGTTGATTTATGCTTTTTCTCAGAAGCGAGAGAAACTGCCTCCTGTCCAACTGAACCAACTTTCATTTATCTCCCAATTTACAACGGACATCGTCCATGTTAGTGGGAAGGACAACGTCGTCGCCGACGCCATGTCGCGCGTAGAGGCCATCCGTCTTGATGAGAACTTTGCCACCCTCGCCGCAGAACAGGCGACCGACGAAGAACTCCGTAAGGCGCAAGCTAGTTCGTCTCTGAAAATAGAGAAAGTACTAATACCCGGTACTGACACTGAGATATTTTGTGACGTTTCCACAGGAAAACCCCGTCCTTATTTAACCCCTTCATTTCGACGTCATCACTTTGACAAGCTCCATAACCTCAGTCATCCGGGCGCACGGGCAACCACACGCATGGTGGCTGACCGTTTTGTATGGCCCAGTATCCAGAAGGACTGCCACAATTGGACTCGTTCCTGCGTCGCTTGCCAACGCAGTAAGGTATCCAGACATACAGTTACGCCTCTCGGTACCTTCTCCAATCCACCAAAACGTTTCTATCACGTTCATATCGATATCGTTGGCCCTCTCCCTTCCAGCAATGGCTACCAGTACCTCCTTACAGCCGAGGACAGGTTTTCTCGCTGGCCCGAGGCTTGGCCAATGGTCACTATGACCGCGGAGGAGACAGCGGAGACTTTCTTCCGAGGCTGGATCTCCCGTTTCGGAGTCCCTACCATTTTGACGACTGATCAAGGCAGGCAGTTTGAGTCTACTTTGTTCCAGAATTTGACGCAGCTTTGCGGCATTAAACGTATACGCACTACTAGTTACCACCCTTGTGCAAACGGCCTTGTCGAGCGCATGCACCGCACCCTCAAGGCCGCCCTAATGTGTCATGAGGAGAAGTGGTACAAAGCGCTGCCCGTGGTACTTCTCGGCATGCGTGCTGCCCTTAAAGAAGATCTGCAATGTTCCACAGCTGAGCTCGTTTACGGGGAACCCCTGCGCTTGCCCGGCGAATTTATTGCATCTTCTGCAGTTCCAAATAGCGCCGAAGACCTCTCGAGCTTCGTGACCCAACTGCGACAATACATGGCACGCTTAAGACCAACTCCTGCTTCGCGACATGGACAGCAGCGCACCTTTATTTCGAAAGAACTTGAAACTGCGTCTCACGTTTTTTTGAGAGATGACACCGTTCGTCCTGCACTCAAGCCTCCCTACAGGGGTCCATACCCGGTTGTTTCTAGGACAGACAAAACGATCACCATCACCGTGGGTGACAAGAACACCCAGGTGAGCCTTGATCGCGTAAAGCCAGCGTTTATCCTCGACAGCCCAACCTCATCAGCTTTCCGTGCTCCAATCGCTAATTTACCTGCGACACCTAACCCAAGTTCATCTGTTCCGGTTGTGCCTGCCGCCCCGAGTGCGCCTCAGACTCCGCCTGTTCCTGCGACCACAACCCCAAATCAACCGCAGCAATACACGACACGCTCAGGTCGTAACGTTCGCTTCAAAGCCCGTCTCGATCTGTAGTTTTAGCTCATCGTCCAGCTTTTTATAATGTGTATCCGTTTATTTACTAGTTTTAAGGTTATTGCATCTTGATTTTAATTTACTTTTTTATTGTTGATATTACTGTTTCTTATTGTAAGTTTTTGTTGAATATCTGATGTAAATTATTGTGCCTTCCTTTTGGTTGGGGTATCTCTCAACCTAGGGGGGTGGTGTGGCGTACAAGCTTGCCTTATAAATTTGCAGCGCAAAACTCGCGCGCATTTCCGACTGTTTCCGTAAAAGCTCGCAGGCCACATAGAGAGAGACAAAAAATAAGAGAGAGACAAGATGGCGATTGCGTTTAAGACGAGAGAGAGCGTCTAACAACTTCATGTGAATTTCAAGGTGTCGTGAGTCTTAATAAACTGTTTAATAGTGATATCAGAAGTTTTATTACGAACCCACCTGATATTATCTATAAATCCATAGAAAATCTATTGTACCTACAAACTTAAACCAACCACCGCAATGGCAAAAAAAATTCAAAAGCCCTCAGTTGCATACGAAAATAGTGATTTGCATAATATAGAAAATATGTTAGAAAATCAATTATTATGTTAAAAATTGATTTTTTGAAAATGTACGGCAATTTTTGTTTAAATACGGCAATTTCGTCGGTGGAATACGGCAACCCAAAATATGACCAGCGGCAACACTGCCTGGAAAATAGCCTCAGTAATTTGTCATAATATCAAAGTTTTATCGTAAAATATTGTAATTAAAATTTATATTATAATAAAAATTTATTGTAATTAAAATATATTGTATCAAAATGGCAAATGTATTCGGTTTGATCGTTTCTGGAAGATTGGTATGTAAATATTGTTTTGCAGGTTATCTTCATAAACGCAAATTTCACAATAAATCTTGTTTGGATTTTATTTAACAGCTATTGCCAGTAACTCTCGGAGCGTCACTAAGGTAGCGTTCCAAATCACTTTTTCAAGATTAAAATATTGCTGGCTGTTGGAGAAAAGCAGCTCGATGCTGGTTCCAAAACCAAAAAATGTTTTGGA
This sequence comes from Ypsolopha scabrella, assembly GCA_910592155.1. Taxonomy (NCBI): domain Eukaryota; kingdom Metazoa; phylum Arthropoda; class Insecta; order Lepidoptera; family Ypsolophidae; genus Ypsolopha; species Ypsolopha scabrella. The sequence goes on along the minus strand of OU342962.1, from coordinate 31,984,452 downwards.
ACCAGCATCGAGCTACTTTTGTCTGACAGCAAGCAATATTTTAATCTTGAAAAAGTGATTTGGAACGCTACCTAAATAAGTATTAAATTGTCAGCAGTAATTAAACGAAATATAAACATAACCTAACCTTTCATAAAGTCTGTATAATTTCTAGGTGCAAACGGACTTCAGTCCGGTCTCAGAGACACAATTCCTAGTGACAATCCCGGAAGCGGACTTGATAAATCATGCAGCTGTGTTCCTGACAGGCGCGGCGCCGCTGCCACCTGGCACAGTGGGCATGGTCTACTGGAGCTGGCCGGACCCTGCCGCGCCGCCCAACTGGCAGCTGCTGGGACACATCTCCAATGCCAAGCCCTCTGCCATATTCAAGATCTCCAACCTGAAGAAACTTCATGAGCTCTCTAGTATGTTTGGCTCAAAGCCAGGTTTAGACAAAACTTTGTTATCAACTTGTATAAATTGAAACCAAATATTGGTTCAAGGTCATAAATTACATTGTGCAGCTGCTGCAGGAGTGCAATAAAGATAAAACAGTGTGAGTTGTTAAGTTGAATTTAATTTAAATACTTATATATTTCAGATGAGAACCAATACAGCAGTGCATTTGGTCTGCAGAAGATCTGTCACAATGCCCAGATCGGTGTAGCTATTGAACCAGAGGCTAACACTCAACTCTTAGTCGAAAATGCTGTAAGTATTTTTATCTTCTTAAAATTGGTGTTAAATGTTTTCTTCACGGTAAAACTATTCAAACGTGGAAATATTATCCAATTTCAGATACTAGAAACAAACTCATATGCAACTTTTGCTGAGAAAATGTTAGAAAACCTGGTGAATTTTGTGGCATCATTTGCAGTGACACAAGACCAGATGACTCAAACACCAGGTGTCTCATACATCCCCCTTAACACTCTGCAGACCTGGTACCAGAACTTTGAGCGGAGATTACAGCAGAATCCAAACTTCTGGAAGAACTAGAGCTAGCTAGCTCTGCTTTTGTTGGTGGTGTGTGGGCTGTGAGACGTGGGGGCTAGACAATTAAGTTGGCTTATTTTACATTGTTACACCATAATTATGAGACCTCATTTGTTTGTTGGTTTATACACTGTATTAGGAAAATAGCTTTCTAAGTGGTTTCCAAACAAGGCACTGGACAAAAGGCACTTAAAAGTAAAGACAATCATCAACAATGTACTATCAAGGAAAAATCTGCAGACTCGCTTTTCACCCGTTTGCAATAGTGGGCCAGCTGCAATTTCTTAGATGGTATATTGAATCTTCATTAAGGTTAAATGTAGCAATCATTATCTGATGATAAAAAAATGAATTATTAAGATGGGATATATGAAATTACATATTTTACATTAAACTCTTGCCAAGCACCACTAACTGAACTTGCTTAAGGTGGTTAAACCAAATTCCGGTGCAAAATGCACATCATAATATTGTTTTCCTTACTTTTGAATAATAAGTGTGCGAAAATTGCGTTTTAAAGCAATTAGCGGAAATTGATTACTAGCAGTAGGGTTCTCGCATTAAAATTATGTTATTTTAAGCCTTACATTTTGATTACATTCGATTACTACGTTAAATACGCTTAAGTTTGTTAATCGAATGCAATCAAAATGTAAATCATAAAATGGTAGAATTTGAATGTAAAACCGTAATTATTACTAATCAATTACCGCGAATTGTTTTAAAACGCAATTTTTGCATATAAGTAATAGCCTGGGCAGTAGCGTTGCATTTTAGGTAGTGATTTTACGCCGATTGATTTCCATTTTTTTCAATAGATCTGGAATGGCTAATAACAGAACCAAGCGTCAGTTGGCGCACCCGTGGTGGGTGTGGGTGTGGGAGGCAGTGAAGTGGTAAAAAAAAGTAATATGTAGTAGGTACGCCGGCTGAAACTTTTCTCACAGATAGTTGACATCATACTGAGCTGAAGAAAAATCGTCGGCTGCATCGTGGATTCGTTCGGTTTTTTTTACCACTTTCGCAACCTCTCACATCTAGACCCACCGCGGGTGCGTCAGCTGACGATTTTTTTTAGCTCAGTATAATGTCAACTATCTGTGGGAAAAGTTTCAGCCGGCATACTATTACTTTTTTTCACCCCTTTCGCGACCTCTCACACCCACACCCACCGCTACTTGAGCAGCTGACTGTCGATTCACTTATCAGTCATGTGAGATCTACGATAGATGTCAATATCAGCCGGCTTACTATGACTTTTGTATTTGCAACGGTACCTCCCGGGCTTTAAGGAAAACAATATTTTGAGATGTGCATTTTGCACCGGGATTCGGTTTAACCACCACCTTAAAGCTGAAACTTTATGTACTGATGGAATCATTTGCATAATGAAAGATTATAATGTTTTATAATTAACTAGCCATTGTCCGTGGCACTGCCCGCGTTTATTCAATCTTTCCCCGTTTTCGGCTGGGGTGTTATTTATTATACGAACACAGGGGTCGTATAAGGGTAGCCTATGTGTTGACCACAGTCAAAACGATGATAATTAAAAAAACTGCATCCAAACCCATTGAGTAGTTCTCAAGTTAAAATGATTAACAAAATTGTGGTTTCGGCCTCAGCACTATACTAATACATAATAACCCATTTAATTTAAAATTTCGCGAAAATATTGAATGTACAGACACGACTTTTTGACTACTTTATTATCAGTTTAGATAACACTCACTTGTTTAATTGTGCCAAACAGAAAGCACATGAGAACTCGGCACGCACGGAGTACTGCCTTCTTGCAGTGAAATATGTGAGGCTTTATTCATCATTAAACATTTCTGGTGCCAACTCACTTTAATTTGGATCTAATTATGAAAGAGTAGCTTTTGCTCGCGTTGAAGTGTCTTTCAATTTTTTATTGGTATCGACTGTTTTTGGCTTGGCCGTCATTTTATTACCTAACACCCCTTCCCTGTGTTCTGTTTAGTGATTGTCGAGTTGAAATTCCATCCATCCATCAGCCTGTTTCGTCCACTGCTGGAGATAGGCCTATCCAGGATTTCACCACTCTTGGCGGTCCTCCTGGAAGTAATGCCCATACTCACACACGCTGGGCAGGCGGGTTGGTGAGCGCGGTGCCGAAACCCTTGCACCAGTGACGCCGCTGCCCGTCACCAGCTTGTTTTATATAAGGCCCGGCAATTGGGGATGGATATACCGCTATCCATCGGCCCAGGCAATGGTGGGCCGCCTGGTTTTGCCTGAGAGGTGTTCTCTTACTCAACTAGTTTGTCCTAAAATCGGGTTTGGCCAGTAACAGCCTCAGTAATAAAAATTTCGCAAAAGTATTCAATGAGCAGACCTGATTTTTTTACTACTTTATTATATGTAGGTAAGATATTGTAAAAACATTGAAGGAAAGTGGAACTGAAAATGGTCTATTTCCTGTGGAAATAACATCTAGCGTCATTGGCCTAGCTGGCTAGCTAGATCTTGGGCCTTGGATATTATAAATAATGTAATAGACTGCTTAGGAACATAATTTTTATTAATAAATTATTTTTAAGAGTACCAACTTGCTTTTTACTGATGCGACTTTCCGCTGATCTCGTATTGAGGCGAGGGTATTCAGAGATCTCTGTACTGCTCCAACGCTGTCATTTTTCAATGTAGAAGCGGGCTGCGGCTGTTTTTAGTAATTTTGAAAATGTGTTAAAACTTTATACCAAATTTTGTTTTTTATAAAACTAGACAATACTAAATCCTTTTCACTTGATATAATTTTAATTGCGAAACAATACCTATAGATTATGTTGTATTTTATTTTATTTTTATTTTTATTTTATTTTATTTAGGTAACAAACAGTCGTAACACAAAAAGTAAATATAAAGAAAAATAGCAAACACAAACAGACCTATAGAACCATAACAAAGAAGTAAACAATAATTACAATACACTTTTACGCATAACATTTATACACGAGAAATACAACAGTTGTACAAAATAAATACTAAACACAACACAACATAGTGTGACAACATCAACATATAGTGTGACACGCTGTTGAAGAAACGATGATGCTATACATGATTTTTAAACAGTATTTTGGCTGCTTTGGCTTTAAACGAATTTACACTTTCGTTGAACAAATCTATATCACTAAGTTTTTCGTTGTAAAGTTTCACTGTACGTGAGATAAATCGGTGCTTGGCATAATTAGTCCGACAATTTTCAGTTTGAAACTGAAAAGCGATACGACGTGAGGAGGGACGTGGAATCTTAAATTTAATTAGATTCAACAAGTTTGAGCAATCGATTGTGTTATTTAGTAATTTACTTAAAAACATGGCATCAATAAGTGAGCGGCGCTCTGCCAGATTTTGCAAATTGTGACGCTCGGCAAATGTTGCTTTAATATATTCAGTGGTGGTAGGGCCCGTCCTATAAAAGAGAGATTTTAAAAATTTGTTTTGTATCCTCTCAATGCGATCAATATGGACGGCATAATTAGGACTCCACACCACACTACTGAATTCGAGAATACTCCTGACATAAGCGAAATACAAGACTTTATAAGTCGCAGCACGCTTAAAGGGTTGGCATATTCGAAGAATAAAGCCGAGTCGTTTAAAGGCTTTTTGTATTATAAAATCAAAATGTAATGTAAAATCCATTTTGGAATCAAGTATGACGCCCAGATCCCTTATATGATTGGCACGTGTTAGGTGTTTACCAGAGAGCTGATAATTATGAATGATTGGCTGTCGCTGCCTGGTGTAAGTTATAGAAAAACATTTGTCCACATTGAGGTAGAGAGAGTTATTGTTACAATATAACACAAAATTATCTAGATCATGCTGAAGATCACTGCAACACACTGGTGAAGTGATTACTCGAAAAATTTTCATATCGTCGGCATACAGTAAGTGATTACAATTATTGAATATGTTATCTATGTCATTTATATAAAGAATAAATAATAGGGGACCAAGATGTGATCCTTGTGGCACGCCGGAGTCAATTTCCAGAAAACTTGATATGAAACCCCCAAGAGCGACCGCTTGTGAGCGGTTTTCAATGTAAGACTTGATCCATCTAAGCAAGTCTCCATGTATGCCGACTTGACAAAGCTTAGAAATAAGATTTCTGTGGTTAATTTTATCGAAAGCTTTGGAAAAATCCGTATAGATGGCGTCTACCTGATGGCCGTCTTGTAGAGCAGAAATAACGAAGTCAGTAAAGGTAATAAGATTGGTTTCAACACTTCGACCCCTCATAAAACCATGCTGATAAGGAGAGACATGTTGGATAACGGCATCTGTCAACTGGTGGGTGACAATTTTTTCCAGAAGCTTACCAAAAATGCAGAGTTTTGAAATTGGCCTGTAATGAGTTACTTGAGTTTTATCGCCACCTTTAAATATTGGAGTCACGAGAGCGGGCTTCCAGAGTTCGGGAAAACAGCCCTCTGTAAGCGATTTTGAGAAAACAATTGTGAGCGGAAGACTAATCGCTTTTGCACATTTTTTAATCAAATATGGGTGGATCCCATCATGGCCAGCACCCTTGTTGACGTCTAAATTTTCTAAGAGTTTGAGAACTAGGTTCTGTGAGATATTAATAGAAGAGATATCCACGGATGAGCTAGTCGCGTGGCTGTCAGATAGTAAGCCGGTGTGATTCAGGTCATCCTTTACAAAGACTGAGTGAAAATAGTCATTAAATAATTGGCAAATGTTTTCTCCATCATCCGAGGATTTATTATCGTATGTGATTTTACTAGGTATAGAATTGTGATCTTTTTTGGATTTGACAAATGTCCAAAAGAATCTTGGGGATTTTTCAATGTTTTCTTCTGCATATCTGATGTAGGAATTAAAATTTTGTTTTTCAAGTTTTTTACCACGAGATCTTAAAACTTTAAATTCAATATAGTCTCTAGGGTTCTTGTAGATCTTCCATCGCTTATGGATTCTAATTTTTTCCCTTTCTAGTTTTATTAAAGATCGTGAATACCAGAGGGGGTAGTTAGAATGGTTCTGAGTGACACGTTTGGGAACATGTGCTGCTATTAACTTCTTTAAGACCGAGTAAAAATATTCATTGCATTCATTAACATTCATGGTGTCAAGGACGGACCAGTCGATATTTTCTAAGCAAGTTGAAATAGCAGGGTAATCACCAAGGCGGAACATATATTTTTCATGAGAATTTGCAATTAGTGTAGGAACAGGCTGTAGAGAAATAGTCAATTCTAGAGACGTGTGGTGTCCATCCTCTGGTGTTAGTGGATTGGTGCAGGCCGTAACAGTACAGTTGATATTGCATAAAATTAAATCAATTGTATTGCGGAATCCATCGTTTTCAAAAATACTTTATTATTATATTAGAGTGCATTACGAACTAGAAAAGATCAGTTAGAAACAAATTTAAAGACATGAATTTCAAAAATATTTCTGGCCAGGATTCGAACTTGCGCTGCAACCCCTTGTTATCAAGACAAGGCGCTACCGACTACGCCAACGAGAAAAAATGTATTCGGCGGACAAGTACTTCGGTAGCCCGCTTGTCCTGATAACAAGAGGTCGCAGGTTCGAATCCTGGACCGAGCATTTTTTTTTAAATTCTCAACTTTTGTTCTAACTGATCTTTTCTAGTATGTAATACGACTTTGATAAACTAAATTTGATAACCCTTTTCTCAGTTGTTTTTCGTTATAGACCAAATATAATACTGTATAAATACGTACGTAATAGGAAGTCCCAGCAACTGATATGTCAGTATGAAAGCTTTTTTACAAATAAATATTTTTTCATTGTCATTTTTCATTTCATTTCTATCGTCTAGTGCTGATAATCCGAGTTGTTCTATTAAGTTTAAACCAATATTTAATAGTGTACGCGACTGTACCTACACAAAATGTATATAGAAGTTTACATGCGATTTTAACATACTTCTACTTAATGAAACAAGCCGATGTTGGTGTCGTTTGAGAGGACTATTTCAGGACTATTTTTTGACACCAAGTTCAAACCGAACAACCTGAGCGTTCTGCAGATATCAGGTGAGGTGAAACCTTCACGCCATAAGCCTCACCGAGGTACCTTTATATCCCTGAAACATTCTTTTCGAGATTCGGCATGGTGTTGCGACTATTTCATGACTATTTTTTGGAGTTGAAACCAAGTCGATATCTCGCGCCGTTTGCTTGCATGAGAGTTGAGGATTATGGCGTGACCTTCACACATTTTTTGACCTTGGTCACTATTTCATGACAAATTTTTGGCATTGTCGAATTTGATTTTTATGAAGGTTTCAGAAGTGAGGATTATGGCGTGAAGGACACGAAGGGTGCCAAACGGGACCTTGTTACTTAGCCTCCACTGTCTGCCTGCCCGTCCGTACGTCTGTCACAGGGGTCTACTGCTTCAACCGTAATAGGTAGCCAGTTGAAACTTTCACAAAATACCTGTTACTATGGCCGTTATCACAAATAATAAAAATATAAACCCAAGGGTGAGGGTGGTCCCCAAACAATAAACATCGTAAACACAAGAATTTGAAACAATTCCTCGGGCCAGGATTCGAACCTGCGACCACTTGTTATCAAGACAAGACAAGCGCGCTACCAAATGCGATGGATTTTGAAATAAAAACATAGGTAGGTAATCCTATTAAACATCGTGTTAACCGTAGCGCCATCTGAGATGACTTGTTTGATAACTTGTCAATAGCTGGCGCCAATAGTAGCTTGTCAACCTTTTTTGTAGAGGTTCATTGGTGAGCTGATACCATGTTTTTAGGGTTCCGTACCCGTACCATGTGGTCCGACCCGCACTTGGCCATATTATTTTTGAATTGGTTGGGTCGTTTCTGTTCAGAATTTTGTTTTTATTTATTTTTCTAAATACTCCGTAATTCGTTCATTCACACTTTGAAATTAGTACCTATTCACCGTATAAAGATTAAAAAGCAAAATTATATTTTTAAATTTGTATGGCACGAGCGCTGTACATCACAACGCGTTGCTATGAGAGCTAGAAGGGCGAGGGAGGTTTTATTGGCGTGCCTGCAGCGAGACTTAGCGAATAGTATATAGCCCTCAGTACTGCAGTATCGGTAGGTGCGGTATTAGAAGCGGGGCACTCGGGTGGATGTTGGGAATTAAAACTATCGTAGGTAGCTACAAGTATCGGCCTTTATTGAAAGGGCTGAGAATAACAAGATAGTAACAGAACCTCCTTAACTGAACACATCGTGAAGGCACTTTTATTTAGAATCGAGATATTTGGTGCGCACGCTCTTCCTCATAGCCGGGGCTTTCAAAACAGTAACATAACATTTGCTTTGCCTTCTAACAATAAAGTAGCCCCAACGGAAACTCGTGCGCAGGAGATGAATGACGTTGTAATGTGACTTCGTTCAACATCTAGCTATAGTAGGGCCATTATCAACTGAGCGTCGCTCACTTTTATCTCTCGCTAAATCACTTTTATCTCTCGCTCGCACTCGCAGGGCTTATGTTTTATTGGCCGTCGACGCTCAGTTGCTAATGGCCCTACAATAGTAGATAGACGACAGCGTATGAGCATTATTGTGTTTACTAATAAACAACGTTCAATTTGATTGACAATTGGTCTGTTAGTTTACTATAAATATCATTACAACGCCATTCACATCAAGCTTATTTTAACAACTAGATGCGCTTGTATGTGACCACTATTCGACTTGACAATTTATTATTTTATAACAATTGGAAGACGGAATTTCACTTAGAACTATCGAATCCGAATTTACCCTTTTTATATTTTACAAATAAACGGACGGACAGGGCTAACTTAGACATTAGTATTTATTGTGACATGACGCATGATGTTGCCATCCTCGTTGAACCATCAAAGAGAATGATGGACTGATGAAACTTAACCAAACTGAAAAAGGGGGCTCTAATTTTTATGTTCTACTAAAATAGATTGCCAAGACATCTTTGGGAAATAAATACCTTTTTCAATGCAAGTGCTCGTGAAGTCCTGTTTTATATGCGTCTAATCTGTTGTCAAAGTCAACTTTACCGCACGAGTGTTTTATATTTTTCATTTATTTTTTTAGTTTTGTTCCGCTGCCTAGTGGGAAGGCAAATGGAACTTAGCTCATACAGCCATGTTTGAGGTATGTTTTATTTTTTTAATTTCTCGAAAACAGTTGCCAGTCTTATCTTGTGTACCATAGATAGACTTGACAGAAATGAGCTGGTTTCAGTTTGATGCGTTCGTGGGCTACATTTAACTTGATGAAATGAAACGAAAACAGTTAACGCGACATTTTTAGTAGGCAGTAACTTTACAAATTGAAAATTATGATGAAACTTAATCAACCAATTCGCGCCTGATTTTTACTTTTTAATTTATTTTGATAATGTAGGTAACAAGAAGGATACTGGAATCTGGTTAAAATAAACTCCTTGGTAGGTAACCTTATTTAATCGTAATATGAAAAAGAACTTTTTGATTATAATGCCAAAAGACAAAAAGTTTTTTCGCAAAATGATACTGGCCACTTGCATTCTCTGTACATTATTTTAAAAAAATACAATGTTATCGATCGGTCTTCCTTGTTAACAATATTCTTTGTATCTAAATAATAGACAATTTCGGGCAGCCATTGTTGTTCACATTATTGGAGTCGAATTTATGTTATTTGTGACTGAAAGCAGCTTATTTCCGTCAAGTTGGCAACTTGCGTGCAAAGAAAAAGAATGCCCGCCCAAAGTTAATTTGGAGTATTTATTGTTTGTTTGTTTCTTTAATTACGTTTAATTTATTTACTCACACTATGCATTGAAAAACGTAGTATGATACACGTACGTAAGGGCAATAACTTACTCTTAACGTTTAAAACACTCGCTTATCGCTCGTGCTTCAAATCGTTCCTCGTAAGCTATTGCCTCCTTTACGCACTTGTAGCATAAACTACTATTATTTCCAACTCCACCCCGTATAGAATTATCGTTCAATAAACCAACATTTTGTCATAAAAATTCTACGAATGGTTAGTGACCATAATTAAAATAGAGCAATTGTTTGTTCTTATGTCTAAACATGTAATACTTAGGAGAAATTACTTTCTTTTAATGATTTATTTGACAGTAAGTTGGCTAGCCTACAACCTTTCCCTGTGTACCATAGATGTTGGGTATTCTCATGCCCTGACATTCAACACGCTCAGCTATCGTTGTAAAGTAGGTCATGTAAACAAACCGGACATGACATCGTGACCGAAAAATAATGTCAAATTGCCAAGAAAAAAAATACAGAAAACGAAAAGTTCTAGTATTTTCTTATTTTGATCTAAGCTGAATTTTAACTGCACAGCAAGACTACTGGCAGGCAAATCCAGTGCTAATACTAGTACAGGTATTAACAGAACTGTAGAATAGAGCTACTGGGAACAAAGGGTGAAACACGTTAGAAAGCCAATTTTTGACGCCTGTTAGCCATCGCGATGACCTAATCGTGGGTGTTTTTGTGGTTTCATAACTGTCGATATGTATATGAATGTGGGTATGACAATAAACCAGTCTCGATCTATCGCTCGTGTTTGATTGAAGTCCAACTAACATATTTAACAATAACAGCCTTCTACATTATATAAAAGATTAAGATTTTACAAATTTTGTTTGCTCTTTAAAGGCTCTGGATACTGTCCTTTTGAGCTATACATAATTTAATGTATTTATAAATTAGAGAATAACATATCAGATCACTTGAAAGTTCGTGTAAGCGGCGAGAGTCATAATTATTTTATCACATTCATCACTTAGAGGTTATAAGAGAGTACTTTGTTATGTGTATGCACACAGACGCATCCGCACGCATGTAAAGCGAGTCGCAGTTTTATGACATGTTTTGGAACGTACCGTTTATTTCCGTCAAGTTGGCCAATTGCGTGCAGAGAAAAAGAATGCCCGCCTAACGTTCATTTGTTTATTTGTTTCTTTAAATATGTTTCATTTATTCACTTACACTATGCATTGAAAAACATAGTATGATACACGTGGGTAAGGGCAATTAACTTACTTGTTGTAACTTTGAAGAGATTCGCTTCGCTCGTGTTTCAAATCGGCCTCGTAAGCTATTGCCTCCTTACCTCGTGGTGTGTGACGGTCGTGTCGCGTCGTAGTCAAACACAAGCGCTCATTATAGATTCAGCTATAGCTAGTTTGTACTCGGCTCATCGCTCCTCGCACATGAGATCGCACAATTATAAATAATCAACAAATAACTTCTATTCAATACACAACAAGGAACAAATTCGAACACCCGCGTCCGAACACTAACGTTACAATATTTATTATCTAACAAGTAAATACTCTCGTTGACCAAGACGTCAAACTTATTTCTTGGCTTCGATGCGTTTACAAATAACATCTTTTGTTGAAAAATCTAGAACAAATAATATTCGTCAATTGAAAATCTTGGTGATGCTCAATCATGACATAAGTGGAACATCGTAAAATCGTCAAAAATTGCCTTCATTGTGTCCCAATTCCTGAAATTACAATGTAAGGCACAGTATTAAGTATACAGCTTAGATTTACAGTAGCTGAAGTTGTAAACTATGGTACTGGTCGATACCGACAGCTTGTACTTGGAGCCAACCCTGATATAGCGGAAATAAATCGTAACATAATTGTATTTAAAAGAAAATTATTTTATTTCTTAGTAGATGAATGTTATTATCTAAAGACTTCCTAAATGTTAACAAATTCTAATTTATTAAAAATTAACATAGTGAAATTTGTACAATATTAGTATTTACTTTGAAAGTTATAATTTAATTGAATTTTATAATTTTTGTTTTATTGATGTGATAAGGTTTTTTTATATATTAGTATTTGATATTTTCATACGATTGTGGGCGGACTGTGGTAAATTAAAAATAGTTAGTAACACCAATGTGGGCTTTCATGGATAAAATTAGTTTTTATCTCGCTGTTCCACAGAAAAAGTACGTCCCAACTCAAGTTGGTTTTTTGCGTTTTCAGCATTGGCTCAGTAGTAGAAGTTGTTAGTAGACCACCAACAAAGTACTATCACTAGCTTAAGGTTTGTAAACGACTAAAGATCAAGCTTGTATAGTTCGCAATCAACGATATCAAAATTTAGTCTATTTATTTTGTAAAAATATTTTATCATCTACTTAGCATAAGGCCAGAATTTTATCACATTGTATGAACCTTAGAATAGATTGGTATCTTCATCTGAAAATGTAACGGTAGTTAGATATAACCGACCTCGGAATATCAATACATTAGCTAATGGTACAAATTCACAAAGTAAACTTCTTCAGAGATAAAACTATAACAAAAAACACCGTCTATTTGGCGAATAGCTGACTCTGTTAAAGTCAAGTTACAACACGGCCAAGTCGGCTGGCTGAGAGCCCGCTCTCGCTCATACAAGTAGCTCGGCAGGTCGCTACTAGACTTGGCTGCATGTACCTAGACATGTCCACCGAGACACGCCGCGCCGCACTCTAGAACAACTTAACAAGATCCTGTATAATAAGTAACAACACATTACACAGTCAAGAAAATTAATACAAAACATTTTTATGTGTATTATTTATAAGGACCTTTTAAACAAATCCGAATGAGGAGCTGTTTTTAACAAGTCGTTTTTGCCCGAATTTAATCAAAACATTTAAGTTTGTTTGATATTAAAAACGCAAATGTTTCTCAAGGTTCGGATTTGTTTACAGAAATGTGTGTTTAGTTATTTACACCGGTATCCGACCGTAGTTGCAAGCCCACGGCAAAAAATGATCCAAAACTTTGTTATAAGGCCCTAATAAATGACAATACACACAACATATTTGTAATTAATAATGTAGAGGTATGTGTTGTGAGCGCAGTGAGGTACAGTCACAGAGGGTCGGTGAAGAAGGGATGTCGGAGCGCCTCGTCGGCGGAGATGCGCGAGAGCGGGTCGGGGTCGAGCAGCCGCGCCGCCAGCGCGAACACAGAGTCGGGGAACCCCGCCACCCGCACCCCCCGCGAGTACGAGTCCGCCTGCACACACACACAGCCACTGTGAAAACCTCTACACTCACACCGCAGTATATGCTGTTGTAGGGCTCTGGATGTGTCGCAGTTAATTGGTTAAATTAGACACTTAACTAACACCCTAGACCGTTAATTAAAGACCGACGTTTAACCAAGTCCCTAAAGTTCCGTCAGACAAGTGAGTGAACGAAACGTTTAACGAGTTGTCTAAACGTTTCTAGGCAATAAGACGCTTTTCAACTTTGGTAGGGTGACCAAGATATTTGATTGGAAAAAAATGGATGGTAAAAAGACATGCCTTGTCTTATGTTTATTCATAAGGCGTAATACCCACTTACTTACGTGGTATGGCATAATATCGATCTGACAAAGGCCACCTTTGCACGGCATGTTCTACCCAACCGAAATTGAAGGATATGCCTTGCATTTTTTTTGTTTTATGTTTCTTTAATTAGAAAAAAATAAAACCTGCTCTGCTACAGAACATTTGGTACATTTGTTTGGTAGGTTTTACCAACAACATGTTTACAATTGCACCAAAGACCAAATTTGAAATAAATAAAACCGGCCAAGTGCGAGTAGGACTCGCGCACGAAGGGTTCCGTACCATTATCTTTAAAACGGCAAAAAAATCATGTCTGTTGTATGGGAGTGCGCAGGTGCGACTCGCACTTGGTCGGTTTTAGTATTTGTTGTTATAGCGGCAACAGAAATACATCATCTGTGAAAATTTCAACTGTCTAACTATCACGGTTCATGAGATACAGCCTGGTGACAGACGGACAGCGGAATCTTAGTAATAAGGTCCCGTTGGTTACCCTCTGGGTACGGAATCCTAAGAACCACTGAACACAACAACGTTTACCAAAAAGATAGACTCTGAAAGTAATCAGCTGTTGTCGTGACGCCATCTTGTTTAACATTATTTAACCAACACGCCGGCTTTCGGTAAGACAGATTGTTAGACGTTTTCGACGATGCTTTATATAGATCAAATTGCTAGTGACTTGGTTAAACGTCGATTCTTAATTAACGGTCAAGGGTGTTAGTTAAGTGTCTGATTTAAACAACTAACTGCGACAGATACATTGTTCTTTTGAGCCTGACATCATTCTTGTAAACTTCAAAATAATAAAAGTCCTGTTTAAGGTGGTCTAAGTCTGTCCTCTTAATTCGCGCTAAACTATCTAAGTTACAGTTTTTTTAAACTAAGTTCGACTTTCTAGGAAACAACATTGAGTATGTGAAAAACAGACGTTAAGGCACAGCCTACACTTTTGTTCCATTAAACAACCCACTGCATAGATTACGGAGATTTAATCTACAATATTCTATTACTAATATCGGTTAAACCACTTTTTTTAAACAAGAATCGGTGTCATATGCTATTCGCAACTCTTTTTTAGACTCCCCAAGGTTACGATGCCGCGAGCAATGCGGTTCCGATAGCACAGTTACTGATCGAGTATGTTATCCGGTCTCGTCGAGACACTGCTTGTGAGTGGAGGACGCGAACTAAAACATATTCTACACAATCAAATAAGTTAAAGTAACATTTAAACAACTTACAGGTTTATCAGGGTCCGGACACAGGCACTGTTCTATCGGCAGTTTGCAGTAGTTGCAGCTGGGAGTGCAGCGGCGCGGGGCAGGGGCGGCGGGGACGGGGGCGGCTTCGGGGCGCGGGGCGGAGCGGAGACGCGCGCACAACTTGCGCAGGCACAGCCCGCGGCGCGTGCGCGACATCAGGAGCCGACGACCTGGCAGGATCAATGATCGTTCATCACTCTATTGTAGTCTACTACGCTAAAACATTGGCTTCAACCGTACGGAGTCGCGTGAGACGATTCGCCCAGCAGGTCAGCGAACTCGGCCAACGCACTCGCGTCGTCCGTCGCTCGGAAGTGTTACGTATGAGTCAGTTACCCAGTCTGTCGGCGACGCGCTGCAAGGCGTCGGTCCCCAGCAGGTCAGCGAACTCGGCCAGCGCACTCGCGTCGTCCGTCGCTCGGAAGTGTTACGTATGAGTCAGTTACCCAGTCTGTCGGCGACGCGCTGCAAGGCGTCGGTCCCCAGCAGGTCAGCGAACTCGGCCAGCGCACTCGCGTCGTCCGTCGCTCGGAAGTGTTACGTATGAGTCAGTTACCCAGTCTGTCGGCGACGCGCTGCAAGGCGTCGGTCCCCAGCAGGTCGGCGAGCTCGGCCAGCGCGCTCGCGTCGTCCGTCGCTCGGAAGTGTTACGTATGAGACAGTTACCCAGTCTGTCGGCGACGCGCTGCAAGGCGTCGGTCCCCAGCAGGTCGGCGAGCTCGGCCAGCGCGCTCGCGTCGTCCGTCGCTCGGAAGTGTTACGTATGAGTCAGTTACCCAGTCTGTCGGCGACGCGCTGCAAGGCGTCGGTCCCCAGCAGGTCGGCGAGCTAGGCCAGCGCGCTCGCGTTGTCCGTCGCTCGGAAGTGTTACGTATGAGACAGTTACCCAGTCTGTCGGCGACGCGCTGCAAGGCGTCGGTCCCCAGCAGGTCGGCGAGCTCGGCCAGCGCGCTCGCGTCGTCCGTCGCTCGGAAGTGTTACGTATGAGTCAGTTACCCAGTCTGTCGGCGACGCGCTGCAAGGCGTCGGTCCCCAGCAGGTCGGCGAGCTCGACCAGCGCGCTCGCGTCGTCCGTCGCTCGGAAGTGTTACGTATGAGACAGTTACCCAGTCTGTCGGCGACGCGCTGCAAGGCGTCGGTCCCCAGCAGGTTGGCGAGCTCGGCCAGCGCGCTCGCGTCGTCCGTCGCTCGGAAGTGTTACGTATGAGTCAGTTACCCAGTCTGTCGGCGACGCGCTGCAAGGCGTCGGTCCCCAGCAGGTCAGCGAACTCGGCCAGCGCACTCGCGTCGTCCGTCGCTCGGAAGTGTTACGTATGAGTCAGTTACCCAGTCTGTCGGCGACGCGCTGCAAGGCGTCGGTCCCCAGCAGGTCAGCGAACTCGGCCAGCGCACTCGCGTCGTCCGTCGCTCGGAAGTGTTACGTATGAGTCAGTTACCCAGTCTGTCGGCGACGCGCTGCAAGGCGTCGGTCCCCAGCAGGTCGGCGAGCTCGGCCAGCGCGCTCGCGTCGTCCGTCGCTCGGAAGTGTTACGTATGAGTCAGTTACCCAGTCTGTCGGCGACGCGCTGCAAGGCGTCGGTCCCCAGCAGGTCGGCGAGCTCGGCCAGCGCGCTCGCGTCGTCCGTCGCTCGGAAGTGTTACGTATGAGTCAGTTACCCAGTCTGTCGGCGACGCGCTGCAAGGCGTCGGTCCCCAGCAGGTCGGCGAGCTAGGCCAGCGCGCTCGCGTTGTCCGTCGCTCGGAAGTGTTACGTATGAGACAGTTACCCAGTCTGTCGGCGACGCGCTGCAAGGCGTCGGTCCCCAGCAGGTCGGCGAGCTCGGCCAGCGCGCTCGCGTCGTCCGTCGCTCGGAAGTGTTACGTATGAGTCAGTTACCCAGTCTGTCGGCGACGCGCTGCAAGGCGTCGGTCCCCAGCAGGTCGGCGAGCTCGACCAGCGCGCTCGCGTCGTCCGTCGCTCGGAAGTGTTACGTATGAGACAGTTACCCAGTCTGTCGGCGACGCGCTGCAAGGCGTCGGTCCCCAGCAGGTTGGCGAGCTCGGCCAGCGCGCTCGCGTCGTCCGTCGCTCGGAAGTGTTACGTATGAGTCAGTTACCCAGTCTGTCGGCGACGCGCTGCAAGGCGTCGGTCCCCAGCAGGTCAGCGAACTCGGCCAGCGCACTCGCGTCGTCCGTCGCTCGGAAGTGTTACGTATGAGTCAGTTACCCAGTCTGTCGGCGACGCGCTGCAAGGCGTCGGTCCCCAGCAGGTCGGCGAGCTCGGCCAGCGCGCTCGCGTCGTCCGTCGCTCGGAAGAAAGGATACCGAGCGCACAGTGCGCTCGCCAGCACCACGCCCGCCGCCCATATGTCCACCGCTGTACAAGCACAGAGAGGACGAAAGAAGAGTTAATTGAACCGAGCATAAAGGGATTCGCTTGGGAACGGACTCCACTCTAACGTTAGAGGCTGCTCGTCTACATCTATTTATTTATTTTATTTTTATTTATTTATTTAAGAAACAAACAGCCACATATACAAATTATTACAAGTAAAAATAATTAAATTAAGTCTAAAATCTCAAAAAATTCACAAAATGTATATTTCTAATAACAAGCGAAGTTAACTAAACATAAGTAAGTAATACATTAGTTACAAAATATACCTAAGCAACAAATAATGTTACAGTTAAAAATATCTTTCTACAAGAATTTCTTTTCATGGCAGATTTTTTAAATGTGGATACAGATACACAAAACATGTTGACATCTGATAAAAGGTCATTATATAATCTTCAAACACGCCTAACGAAACTATTTCTTGCATAGCACGTTTTACAAGAAGCAATACTAAACAAATTCTTTGTATGACATGCACGTTCACATTTGCGAGGTATTCTTAAGTTGATTTTTTCTAATAAATCCGGGGTATCCACCAAATTATTATTTATTATTTTGTAAAGCATAGATACAAGCGTCAATGTAGTCTCGCCTATGGGATAGAAGTTGAACTTTGTGTCTATCTGCTGAGGTAGTAAATATTTTCAAAATTGCTTTCTTGAGGTTCAATATGGGGATATTATGTATCATTTGAGGTATATTTTACAAAAAAATATTCAACCGTATAGTATCTGGCTGGGCCGCATTCAGTTTGATCGCCCGCTCATCACTGACAGCAGGATAGCATATACAAACTCAACGCGTGATAGCCGGGCGTCGGCAGGCGATCAAACTGAACTCAGTCCTGGAGGAGCCCAAACTTGGTATCTTTTGAAAATGATTTTCGTTTTAATTTAAAACAAGTGAATGAAATGTAATGACGTGATATATTTATAGAATGGTCTCGGAAAGCCCTTTCATTTGATACCACACACAGTAGGTATTGGAACAAAACATATTTTCCCATATAAATAAAGATGACATCATAACACCTCTCCCTTTTTTTTCGTGCTACTAGTCAAATTGTGTCATGTGGCCTAAGGACCTATCGTTCCGATTTTCATGCCTTTAACATTATTTGCAGCCATTTCGGGCGTACCGCTAGCACTATACAGAGAATGCAAGTTGCCAGTAACATTTTGCGAACATTGAAACTTTTTGTATAAATATAATCCAAAAAGAGAAAAGGTTCTTATTCATATTACGATTAAATGAGGTTACCTACCAAGAAGTTTATTTTAACAAGATTCCAGTATCCTTCTTGTTACCTACATATTTTCCTTCAAAATAAATTAAAAAGCAAAAATCAGTTAGTAAGTTAGTTAATTAAAATTAGTTTATTAAGTTTCAATTTGTAAAGTTACAAGTACTCAAAATGTCGTCTAATAGTGATATAGATTTGATGACTCTGCCGGAATTAAAATTATTTACCACTTGGGAGAAAGTGCGAAATGATTTATGTGTATGCTATTTAGTGCATTTTTAATTAGAGAACCGCAGATTTTGCGACGAAATCTTAGACAAGTTCATTGTTTGGATTAGGGTGGCAGAATAGACTATACCTGCCTTGCTGTCAATGGTAGGTGGTTGTTGTCCGACGATCAAACTGAACGCAGCCTACGAACGCATCAAACTGTACCCAGCTCATTTCTGTCAAGTCTATCTATGGTACACAAGATAAGACTGGCAACTGTTTTCGATAAATTAAAAAAATAAAACATACCTCAGACATGGCTGTAGTTCCATTAAACATGTGTGCACTTAGTGAGTGTTGCCGCCAAGTAAAAACCGAGACAGATTGCGCATGTGTGAGTTTCAAGCCGTGCACGAACACGAGACTGTCTCAATTTTGGCCTGCTTCACCCGTTACATAGAGTAAACTACGTCTTGACTTTTTATTTGGTCTGAGTTGCCTTCTATGTCACTACGTGCGCAAATAAAACAAAAAAAAACACTAGTGTGTTCACTTTGACAACGGTTCGGACGCTAAGAAAATAGAACTTTACGAGCACTTGTATTGAAAAAGTACATTTTGATTCTAGTGTGAAATGGTTGATATTTCGAGTCACGTCACGACTGATTTTTTTTTGCCGAGACGCTCGAGGTTTTACATTTTGATTCTAGTGCGAAATATCAACACTTTCGCACGTGTATCAAACGACGTTTTTTACATGAAACAATAAAATAAAAGCAATTTTGTTGCAAATCAAAACAAATATAAGTTGACAGAAGAAAACGCAGTGTCTGGTTGGTGCCAATCTATACTACAAAGACCAATGTCACTTTCTAAAATCTTTTTAATAATACCTAAGTTCTAAGATAGATACAATAGAATATAAATTATTATGTCTTAAATCGTTTTGAATTTTTGAAACATCTTATAATTTTATATTATAATATATTTAATAATAATATAGTTTGAAAATACTCATCCTAAACAGTTTTTAGTGAATCCGGTTACTTCCCGAAATACCAACAAAACGACGAGTAAAACAAGGCTTAATAATGCTTACTAAAAGATGTCGCCGTTTTCCGCTAGATGGCGTTAGTAGTAAAAACAAAAAACACTAGTGCGAAATATTATGTAATTTTACGCACGCTAAACAGGCACGCAAGTGTATTAAAGAAAATATTGTTTACAAATAAATACTGCGGTAGGTATAGTATTTCGTTATAAACAATATTAATTGAACGAACGAGCGAAGTTCTCCGAATCTACTAGAACAATCCGGCGTTTGTTGTATGTATGTATGAATGTTTGTTCGACGATAACTCGAGTATCGTTGATCGGAATGTCATGAAATTTGGCAGACGATTAAATAAGGCAAAAAAAATGTTTAAGTTCAAACATGAACCAAATCGGTCAAGCGCGAATTGGGCGAGCGCGAGTTCACAGTTCGGGGCGAACTACTAGTATTTACTACTATTTACTATCCACTTCTTGTCTCCTAATTAGATGTTTTCAGACATGGTTTGAGTTCTGATAAAACCATACTACTGTCATTCCAGAGATTAGTTTACGTAGTTTTACGGAGAACTTCGTCTTTATTGTTTTGTTTGCGATATTGTAAGTTTGCATGGGGGGAGAGAGCACTTATAATGTTTGTTTAGTTCCTGTAGGCCACACGGGCGATGCCGCGGGCAGAAGCTGGTGTATAAATAAAATAAAAGCGTGTACATACCGGTCCCCTGATGCGGGTACTTGAGCAACACTTCCGGCGGACGGAACCCCCCTGTCCCCGCGCGACACGCCCTCGCCCCCGCGCGCCCCGCGCACACACCGCACACCCCGCCGACGCCCCAGCACGCGCACTCTGCTGCCTGAAAGGATTATATATATTTATTATTCATAATCGACACAAGACCACACAATCGTATTCTTACGTAGTTCTGTCCCTACTATGTGCATTTGTTTTTTAGATGACTTAGTATCCTCGCCCTCATCAAAGTCACAAGAGCAAGGACCTCGGAGCGACACGCAGACAGTTACTGGCAAACTCCTCCAACTGATGAAACACTTTCACCGAGGAGGAGAAACTTTACCAAAACAATTATCGTGGTAGTTATACGGAGTGAGTTGTTCAAGTGGGCGTGGTCGACCATACCAAAAACTATAGGGAACAGCGAAACATGAAAACCGTGTGGCACACGTCTGCTCGCTTCTTCACTAGAGAGTGGGTACGCTTTATCATTTTGTGTGTTGAAACTCTCCTCAAGTATTTTGCGGTATTTTTGCCCCGCGTACCGCCTCAACTAAACCCGCCATCTTTCGAGTCGGATTTTCTTCAGCCGTGCGTTAAGAAGATGTGCTGTTTTTTTTTCTATAAGCACGCAGTCCTAGATCTTCATTCAACACCCTCTAACAGTGGTTCTGCTTAGTCCCATCTGCAAAGTCAACATGTTTTGCTTGCGGATAGGATTTCGTGGGATTGGCGCCTCCACTGTTTTGATGACCGCTGGAGTCCGAACAGAGGAGGCCGACCGCTCCTTTGTTTATCTTCTAATCTTGAATCTTCCCTGAATCGTTTGATGTACGATAAATGAATCTCAGTTGGCGCGTGACCGCAACGATGCAATGCAATTACTGCGACTGTCTTCTTTGCGCGTCTACTCTATTTTAGAAAATGAGGAAAATTCCAGAAACCCTTTTATTTTCTTTAAATATTCAAATTTCGAATGCCCATAATTTTTTTTGGCTTAAATTCTAAATTTTAATGTGACAGAACTTATGGCCCGACTACGTATAAAGTGACTTTCGTTTATAAAGCCAAATTCATACTGGAGACTCGGTATGTGGTCAGGACCAAGGCTTAATGAACCTGTCTGTTCATTCAAATACGCAAAGTTAATTTAGAGTATTTATTGTTTGTTTCTTTAATTACGTTTCATTTATTTACTCGCACTATGCATTGAAAAATGTAATATGATACACGTCGGTAAGGGCAATAACTTACTAGTAACATTAAAACACTCGGTCATCGCTCGTGTTTCAAATCGTTCCTCGTATAAGCTATTGCCTACTTATCGCATTTGTAGCATAAACTACAATTGATTACTATTACGCTGAACAGAATAAGATAAAATAAAATTACCTTTGGTGTAGTCTGAGAGGTAGGAACTTGTAAATGTTTACTATTGGCAACTTGTACAGTATTATTAACATGAGGCACAGTTAAGTGTTTATCTTTGGTAACTTGGACGTGTCTACTCTTGGGTCCAACTGTGAGATCGAGGGCCGCCCTCTTGGCCGCCGGCGGGGGGTGCTCCTGCAAACATAAAGCATCATGCTACCACTTTGTGTACTCAGAAGTGGTCACAGTCCGACCCAGCCCACAGCAATAGGGTAGATATGTAGCCCGCCAAAGATCTAAGGTCCATGCCCTTTCTTACAGAAAGATCAATCAAAGTGACGCAGTTAGTTATAATTAATGTATATCTACTTGGTTTATTTGTACAGTCAACTGTTACAAGGTTGTACATGTTGCAAAACTTTAGCGTAAGCATTTATATTTAACCTAATTAGTCAAGATCAATAGCACAAACAGTCCAATGGAATTCATCATGAACGGTTGTGTTCATAAATAATACTCCCCTTTTCGATCAATATGGACCCATACATACACACTAGGATGGAAACCCTACACTATTCATTGATATACACAGGGCCGCAAAGAAAGCGGGTCGGTTATAAAAATCTCAATAACTTCTAAAATACTAAAACTAGCTTTATGAAATAAATACTAAATTGAAGTTTATTCTATTACAAATTTAGGAAGAAGTATAAAACCTTTTTATTTCTTTTTGGTGATTGTAATAAAAACCATAAATAAAAAATAAAGACGATTTTAAAAATTTGAACATCAATTTTTAAAACATTTGTTTTACTTTTGTTTCTATTCTGTCATATAAATATGGTATTTTTGTGCAGAAATTCAATATTCCGTTTAAATTCAGTTTAAAACATGCCACTGAAGAGTGTACCAGAATTCTGACAATACTTGAAGTCGGGCGCAGTCAGCGTTATACAGCGAGAACTGTAGGTGTGTCGCTATCAACCGATCAAAGAGTGCTCCAGCGATTTGAAGAGACTGGATCCAATATTCGTAGACCAGGAACAGGCCGAACAAGGTACACAACAGCGCGGGAGGATCGCTATATGATGTCAACAATGTTGAGAAATCGATTTCAAACCGCTGCTGAAGTAAAAAATCACCTTCTACGTGTTGGAGGAAGCAATCCTCGCACGTGTACAGTGCGTTGGCGTTTTGCTGAAGCAAATTTGAAGCCAGTTAGACCCGCAAATGGTCTAAAACTCGAAAGGCAGCATCGACATTCAAGGCTGAGTTACTCAAGAGAATACATGAATTGGACTCTGGATGACTGGTCAAGAGTAATGATTTCGGACGAGTCGAGGTTCATGCCATACACGCACGATGGAAGGCAAAGAGTCTACAGTAGACTAGGAGAACGCTATAACCAAGCTTGCATTGAAGAGAAAGTGCCATACGGCGCAGGCTCCATACACGTGTGGGTTGGAATTTCTCCCAAAACCGCACCGAGCTAGTGGTGATAGAAAATGGAACTTTAACTGCAGAAAGATACGTGAATAAAATCTTAAATGAGTACGTTGGCCCAATTTCAGTAAACATGGGCGACGACGCCATCTTTATGCAAGATAACGCTCGTCCCCATACAGCTCGGATAGTGTTTGACTACCTCGAAGATGTCGCTATTACAAGCGTGGAGTGGCCAGCACGCAGCCCAGACTTGAACCCCATCGAGCACGCCTGGGACGAACTAGGACGACGTGTACACTAGCGTTTCCCTCCAATCACACTTCGCGAACTAAAAGAAGCAGTTAGTAGCCCAACCTAAATATTTTTTGTATGTATTTCCCTTACTAGTATAGGTACATATTATTTTTTTATTCTAAAGATACATATTGTAAAGATTAACTTTGACTTGTAGAAAGTATACTTTATGTATCTATTTTACAAAATAAATATTTTGATTGATTTGATTTGCACTGAGAGAGGAATGGGTTAATATTCCTCAGCATCGTCTCAGAAATCTAGTGGAAAGCATGCCAACCCGTATAACAGCTGTATTCACAGCTCGTGTTGGCAATACGAAATACTAAAATGTGTGCACATTTTTCGAAAAATTGAAATTTTTAATATTTTTGCTTAGCCTATTTTCATTTAAAATATGTATAAATTGCATTATACAATATATTTATTCACAAACCTTAAAATGATGTAATCGTATTATTTATATAAAGTAAGCACAATTTTCATTGTAATATAGTGTATGTTAGTACTAGTACTGACGCCAGGCTGACAGGCTACCTAGTTTGGGTGGCGTCATAGCTGTTAACATCGTTTACAAATACAACTTGCAGCCGAGCGGACTACACATCCCGAGCGAGGATGCCTCGTCTAGAGACAAAACATGTCGATATGTCTTTATGCTTGTTATTTAAAATTGCTTTGTATTTGTTCTTTTTTTGCTTGCCTGTGCGTGTTTTATTAATATATCCATAAGTTGATGACGGACTTCCGCGAAGTAACGACAATTTAAATCAATTATATAAACAGGCAGCTTCAACTGCTGACGGGTGTGTTGTACATATTGCATCAATATTCATTTATACACTCATTGTTACATGCTTTAATAGTGTTGCTGTTAGATCACATCTCAGCATCACAATGCATTTTACAAAAATGTAGCCAGTAGCCAGTGTGCAAAGGAACAAAACTTTTTAACACTTATTTAATATTTACGTAAATAAACTAACTTCAAGCAATAACGATAACAAATAGTGAAACAATAGCTACAACCACGGATCAACCAAGAAACGAAATCTAATCAATTTCCAGTATATATTACCTCAAATGGCCTTAATCTTTTCCTAACATGAGAGTTGGTGTGCGCGGGCGGCGGCTCGGTGCCGCAGTGCGCATTGTTCAGTGAGAGTGCGGGGCGGGCGCGGGGTGGCGGCGCGGGGTGCGGGGCCGGCTCCTCCTCCGGGGGGGAGATGTGCTGCGCCAGCCCGAAGTCCACCAGCAGATATCTACGTTATTGGGAATAAACAGCTATTATGGGATTACAAGAATATACTGCCTAGGAGAGGGCGGGGGGAATGCTATGCTACAACGTGACGATGTAACATTACCACTTAAATGGCCAGATAATCAGGCCTATCCGCTTTGCCTTCTATGGCCGCTTTAAGCTGACTTCCCCTATGTCACAATCTTCACTGCACTTATGCATGTTTTTCAAATAAAAACGCTTGCTGGATAGATTTAAAATGTGTGCATTTTTAGGGTTCCGCACGCGGAGGGTGCCAAACGGGATCCTATAACTAAGCCTCCGCTGTTTGTCTCTCCGTCTGTGACCGTAATAAGTAGACAGTTGGAGATTTCAAAGAATACATGTTACCATGGCCTCTATAACGACAAATAATAAATATCCAAGAAATTTAAATTCAAGGGAAGTCCCCATACACGCAACCATGAAGAAACCTCGAAAAAGTTGAGTTGTTTCAATACGAAATATTTTATTGAGCAAAAATAAAGAAATTACAATAATTACTACATAGGTAACACTAAAAGTTTCTGGAACTGGCCACTTACATAAACAATATTTAAAAATTTATTGCAACATTTGAAAATAGAACTCTTTGGCTGTAGAATGCAGTTTGTTTCATCTGACTGTCTTTTGTTTTTACCTTGTGGCGCCATTTAAAAAAATGTGTGTCTGCATCAACATGGATTTAACTCGGGAAAATTTTCGTAGTATGATTTTCTACGATTTTAAGTGTAATTTGACAGCTCAACAGAGCATCGCTCGGCTTGAAATAGCTTTTGGCAATGAAGCACCATGCAAGACGACTGTTTATAGCTGGTTTGCAGAATTCAAGCGTGGTCGTATCAATCTCAGTGACGAATCTCGCGATGGTCGGCCGTCCACCGCTGTGACCAACAAAAACATCGATGCTGTGCGCCGTATGATTGAAACAGACAGGCATGTGACCTACCATGAAATTCGCGCATCCTTAGAAATAGGCATGAGTCAAATACAATCAATCCTACACAAACATTTGGGTGTGAGAAAGCTGTGCTCGCGGTGGATCCCACACAACTTGACCGAGGCTCAAAAAACGGACCGCGTCACTTGGTGCAGTGCCATGCTTACCAGATTCAACGAAGGTGCGTCAAATTTGGTGTGGGACATAGTAACAGGTGACGAGACATGGATTTATTGCTACGATCCCAAAACAAAGCAGCAATCGAGCGTATGGGTCTTTCAAGATGAGCCGAAACCAACCAAAGTGGCGCGCGTGAAAAGTGCATCTAAGCGGATGATTGCTTCTTTTTTTAATAAAACTGGACACGTGGCTACTGTTGCTTTAGAGAATCGTCGTACCGTGAATAGTGACTGGTACACGACCATTTGTTTGCCGGAAGTTATTGACGAACTCCGTAAAAATAACCGTAAACGCCGTATCATCCTGCACCACGACAATGCTAGTTCTCACACGGCCAGACAGACAAACGACTTTTTGAAGACGAAAAATGTAGAACTCATGAGTCATCCTGCATACAGTCCCGACCTGGCACCTTGTGACTTTTTTCTGTTCCCAAAAATTAAGAACCAATTACGCGGTCAACGATTTTCATCACCAGAAGAGGCTGTCGAGGAGTATGAAAAACACGTTTCAGAGGTCACCACAGGGGAGTGGCACAAAAGTTTTCAAAACTGGTTTGATCGAATGAAAAAGTGCATAGACGCCAAGGGAGATTATTTTGAAAAACAATAAATTAATTTTGTACCTTTAATAGTATTTTTTCATATTCATTCCGGAAACTTATAGTGCGTCCCACGTATTAATAAGCAGCGGGTCCCGCACTAGGCTATTATGTTACGCGAGCATCCAGATAAGTTTGACAGAAATCACGTTTAATCACTTACAGGCTACTAGACTTAAAAAACAACATATATATACATAATGTATGAATTAATTTAACCTAAATTAACTATATCAAATAAATAAAATATAATAAATAAATAAAATAAAATATCTAAAAATTAAAACTAAGACAAAATACAATTAAATTTGTAGAAGTAGATAAACATGCGTGGACGTTTACAATAGAATATACCATACATATTACACAAATTATATATTAATATGTACATAAATAAACGTAGGTATAAAATACTTATATAAATTGAAGTCAAAGATAGTCAAGCACAAACAACCCAAGTTTTTATATGACAAACTTCAATGGTCCTCCACCGTCAATCGATATACTACAAGAGCTTCCGCTTATCTCATTATTATACCCAAACATCAGTCGGTTGGATTCAAAGGCAGTTTTCGATACAGGGCGTCAAAGGTATGGAATGATTTGCCCCCTCCCATTCGAGAATGCAAAACAAAGGAAACATTTCGGATCAAATTGAAAAAATAATAATAAAATAAAATAATAATAATCATCCTGATGATGATGAGTCATAATCTCATCGAAAGCTCGACCTGTGCCTCCTTGCACAGATAAAAAAGTGAGTCCAATCCGTTTTTTAAATATTTATGAAAAAATATCTTTTAGAAAAACAAAAATAACCCTAATCAAGAAAAAATTGTTGTTATATATTCTTATATATTTATTTTTTGTAGATATATATTTTTATATATTTTATTATATATACATACTTCCTGCACATTCCAATTCCTAGTTTATAAATCAATCCTTAGATATAAGCCACCTAGCATAGGTATAGTTTAAGGACCCGTTCTCCCTAACATTAAGCACCTCATTTAGCGTCAAGTAGAACTGAACTCTGTGACGTTTCATTATTGTTTAAAATAGCGCGCTCTGAGCCGTGGCTGTTACGACAACCGAAACATCGCGCGCTCTAAAGAATCACGTTTCGATGCCGAATTATTATGTTCGATGGATAAATACACCAAGTTACAATTTTTGTTTGGCAAAATTAAACCAATCACACCATTCTGTATACTCTTAACTTACGGGTGACTGAATTTCAGTTTCCAAAATCATCTGGGAAACCGTCAATCAAAATCTTTTTAAATACAAATCTTTAGTGGGGTATTGGAACGGTTTTCTCAACATGTCTTTGAGAACAGCTCTTTGAGTTCTTTTTATAATAATCATAGAAGATTTGTAGGTCCTTCCCCACGCCGAGATGCAGTATGTAAGGATAGAATGGCACGCACAGCACATCCGCATGAGCCCCATTTTGGTGTAGCTTCATCACATAGACAATCCTTCGTATTCGACCTGAGAGAGAGAAACAATGTGATCATGAAATAATAGCTTCTCATCAATTTCAACCGCAAGATATTTAATAGAACCAATCTTATCGATTTGTGCACAAGGACAATTTTCACGCAGTAAGTTCTGTTGCATGTGTGAACTATTAGACGAAGTGATAGAGGCGGTTCAGAATCTGAACTTCAGATGCCTTTGTTTTATGACAGCAGATATATATTTTTTTCTTAGTATTGAGTCAGGAGATTATTGTTAAGCCAACTTGCAATCATACTCATACCACGTTCAGCTCTAAGGGTGGCTGTCTTTCAGTCAGGTCCTCTGAAAGTAAGAGCAGTGTAGTCTGCGTAGTAATCATTTGAAGAGAGTGAGTCCATTATATAATTAATATAGGTTGTAGAGAGAGTTGGTTCGAGAATGCTGCCTGAGGCACACCATACAAAACTGATGCAAAACTGATCAGTCAATGACTGATAATATCATTGACCTTGGTGCATTGTTTGCGCTCGGTCATGTAGCTTTTAAACCACTCCAACGCGAGTCATCTTATTCCAACGTTTCAAGTTTTCTCAAGAGAATACTGGGAGAAACCGTATCGAAGGCCTTTGCTAAATCAAGAAAGACTCCGATACAAGCTGTCCGTCATCTAATGCAGAGGATATATTGGTCAAAGGTACCTGAATAGCGTCCTCCGTTGATTTCCCTTGATGAAATCCAAATTGGCAAGGAGACAACAATTCATTATCCTCCAAAACCTTTACTATGTTTGTTCACTACATTTTCAAGTATTTTAGAAAGGATACTCAATAAAGATATTGGCCTGTAATTACTAGGATCTTTCTTGTTACCTTCCTTCTGAAATGACTACTGCAGTTTTCCAGCACTTAGGAAATACACGAGCCTAGACTTGCATAACAGATGTATATGAGTGGCTCGACTACTTCGTTACAGATTGATTTTAATAGATTAGTGTTGAAACCGTCCAGCCCTGAAGCATTGCCATCTTTAAATCCTTTAATAATGCTGTTCACTTCGCAAGCGTCTGTAGGAGACAAGAAAAATGAGTTAATTGGACCCGATCCCTGAACTTCTGGAGACCGTTTTTTTTTTTCAGTTTTGTGGGTTGTTTCCATAATGCCGCTGGCGAGATTTTTACCTATGCTGGAGAAGTAATCGTTGCATTTTGAGAGCGAGCTTTTCGGGGTGTTCCTAATGTTTAAGAGCTCAAAAGATTTATGTTTGTTTTTGTTAATATCGCACATGTTTTTAATTAAAACATTTTATTCAAGGATTTTGTATGGGATTACCCTTGGTTTTTTATTTATTTTACATTATTTGTCGTGATAGACGCCATAGTAACACGTGTTCTGTGAATATTTCGACTGGCTACCTATAACGGCTGAAGCTGTAGACCCTTGTGACAGACGGAAAGACAGCGGAGGCTCAGTTCTAGGGTCCCGTTTGACACCCTTCAGTAACCTCTTGTTGTCGCGGTCGTAGAGGAAGTTGCTGGGCTTGACGTCGCGGTGGATCACGTTGAAGGAGTGCACGCGCCGCAACGCCACCAGCAGCGCGCGCACGTACTCACGCAGCTCAGACCCGTCCATGTTGCACACGTACTCCTGCCGGGACAACACTTTAAACATGTATACGATTGTGAAGTGGTCTTGTAATAATATCACACCGCCTACTTCTGAACTCCTGCAGGTTGCAGGCACCCCAGCATCCCGCTAGCGTTAATGAAGGTCACTCAAGTTTGACAGAACAGTCTTTCTTTCTCATAAAATCAAAGTGAGTCTTAGCTGTATTATTTAATCACTCACCCTAGATTTAGTGATACAGGATGGATAATTATTTAAATTTAGATATACTTAATTATAATAGAAGGGTTTTACTAATAATTACAGTACATTATACTTTACAAATATAATGCTCCTAAATATTTCATTGTTTTGATTGGTTGCTTCTTAGAGGAAAACAGTGAAAAATCACACTTGGGTCATGTGAAGCAGAGTTACCAAGCAAAATAATGTGAAATAAAACAATGTCACCAGTAAATGGTTACTCATTAGGGACTGCGACAGTAAGCCATGGTGGATTGGTGGCCCATGGTGTATTAGCTGCTTTCATCAAATCAATCGAGATAAAACTTACTGAAAATTTTCTATGGGGTATATACGGCATCACAAACACTATTGTATCCACATGACGAAGGCACAGCTCCACTCCAATTATATTGTCTTTACCACTAAAACAAAAATGTACAGTTAGTTTATCATTTCAAAGCCAAAGTAAAATTGAATAAACAAAACAGTGTTTCAATGTGTGTACCCCATTTCCTGCAAACATCTGAGCTCATGTTCGACCCGGGCAGGGTGCGTGTTGGGCACCAGGTGTTTGATCGCGAACCATCGCTTCTCAGTGTCGGGCAGGCGGTGATGCCGGCGTAGTGACGCCAGGTACACGGAGCTGAATGTACCCACACCGATCTTACGATGAACATGAAATATCTCCTGCAACTTGGGCAGCTTGCTCACCAGCTCCTTGATCTGCTGCTCTGGAAGCAGAAGCATAGGTTTGAGTGTGGATAAGCAAGCCCTTTTTTACCCCCCTCCCCTACTCTCAACATCACAAGCATGTTTTTATGAAATAGTATATTAGTGGTTAATTTCAGAACTTGTTTAAAAAACAAACATATCAGATTCTGCTAACTATAAAATATATACATTTGAGTATTACTCTGTGGTATTACTGCACTGGCGACTTTGGTGCTAAGTGCACATCATAATATTGTTTGTAGTCTTTACTTTTGAATAAAAACTATATTTATATATCCTATATTTATTAATTTTATGCAGATGTATAATGTTAACTTAAATATATATTTTTTTATATATATTTCCCCTATTTTATATTTGTTTCATCATATAAATATTGTTTTTATAAACAATTATTTATAAAGATATATGACCTGTAAAATGTATACTTGTATGTATCTATTTTACAAAATAAACAATTTGATTTGAAAAGTCTGAATATACATATAAAAGGCAAACCTGGCTGTCTCATCTATCAACGCACAGCAGAAACTACAGAACGGATTTCGCTGAAATTTGGCATACAGATTGTTGTAATGACGTAGGCATCCGCTAAGAAAGGCTTTTTGAAAATTCGCCCCCTAAGGGGGTGAACCGAACTCCACGCGGACGAAGTCGCGGGCAAAAGCTAGTATGATATAAAACTGCAAAATTAAGTTTGTTGAGTATTCAGGTATGTAACCCTAAACCTATAATAAAGCTTAGCGTTTTCAGTATTTGTTGTTTAAATACTGTTTATGGCACATAATATACTGAAAATTCGAAATTCCTAACTAGTTTAGTTTTGGAAGTAGACCCCAAGGGCAGATCCAGAGGGGGGGGCACAGATTTTAACATAGTTTATTATACACCTATTTTATAATAATTTTTTGTCGGAACATTTCGGAGGGGGGGGGGTTGAACCCCAAAACCCCCCTGGCTATGCTCATTTCTTTATTTCTGGTGATAAAAAATAAAAAATATACCAGGTGTAAATAGACTGCTATCATTAAATGAGACCACATCATATTAAACCACTTTTGCCAAGAAACATACCCGTGCTAACCATTAGTTTGGGAAATAATTAAGTTCGAAACAAAAATTGGTGAACCAATATGGCCGAGTTTCGAGTGAGCGTCATCCGTAAAACAGCTGACCCTCCTACGAGATAAAGTCTTTAAACCCACAGTTGAATATCTTTTTCTCTAAAGATTTGCGCATTTTTTTTTCAAAGAGTTGTTCGGCATGTTCGGTAGAGTATGTGGTTTTATTTAAAGGTCGCACTCTATTTACACCCGGTATATTTGTAATCCAATCAATGAGTTCAACACAACCTACATGCTAAAGTAAGAAAAAAATATTTTTTGCCTTATTTGTCATGTATGGGACAAAAATCACTAAAAATCAATTCAATTTAATTTTTAATTCAATATTCGATTTTGGGTTAACAAGTTTCGGGCCGTCCATAAATTACGTCATCGATTTTTTCAGATTTTAGACCCCCCCCCCCTATAATCATCCTATCGTCATTTCTTAATGACCCCCCCCTTCTCCCAAAATTGACGTCATTACTAGTTTGACAAAATAAAACATTGCAGATTTGAGAAAAATAGGGTATTATATGATTAAAACACTTGGTTATAGAATCACCTTTCATTATTTTTACTTTGGCAATAATCATTGATTATATAACTACTTATTTTTTACTTTTCTTTGGATAACTCCCACGGAGTTTTCACCCATTATTTTAAATTCTGGATCACGGGTAATATCTCCGTATCCTCCCGATATTCGTTTTGGCTCGATTCATCCACGTCTTCAACCCACTCAACGTCAAGTGCCTGTCCCGTTACGCCGTCATGCAACTGTTGAAGGACTTCTATTCCTCGCCGTCCCAAGATTCGAGCACTACGACGAGGGGCCGCAGTTGCAATGTTGTAGTTATTATTTAAGTATTGTGTTTATTATCAATACATAGTATAAAACAAAGTCGCTTTCGCTGTCTGTCCCTATGTATGCTTAGATCTTTAAAACTACGCAACGGATTTTGATGCGGTTTTTTTAAATAGATAGACTGATTCTTAAAGAAGGTTTATATGTATAATACATGTAAGTACCACGGGCGAAGCCGGGGCGGGCAGCTAGTATTTTACTAGGTGTGCTGGAAGAAATTTCTTTTTAGAAATAATCTTTTTGTACGTGAAAAATAAACTATAAATAAATAAATAAGAATGACGTCAATTTTGAAACACCCCCCCCCATCTATCATTTACCGTCATCCGCAGAACAACCCCCCCCCCCTAATTTAGAATGACGTAATATATGGACGGCCCCTTTCCCAAATTTCAGATCAACTCATTCCATCTGACAGCAGAGCAACACTAAATAGGGCTCTGTTTTGCCCTTTGGGTGCGGAACCCTAAGAGGCACCAAGAAAATTTTTGGTCAGTGTCGACAAAGGGGGCACTATCTAGGAGTAGCTTGCCACTGCATATTTTGAAAATATAACTTATGTCAAAACTCGTGACGTCACAATCGCAGTGACTGACGTCGCACACTGGTTCCATTCTGAAAAATGTGGGACTTAGGGTCCAAGGTTAGTAAATCGGCATGATTTTTTTTAAATGACAGGCCTTTTGTTTCTAAGCAACATTTACAGATACATTTATTTTCATATTATCGCTTGAACATGAAAAAAATATTGTATTTTTTGTGTATGGAGCAAAATGATTTTTTTGCGATTGTTTACATAACTGCAGTGTGGTTAAATGAAACCTGGAAATAATTATAGAGAGGGCATTATCCTCTATAATTAATCCACAGGTACCATTTCAATATCTTTGCAACATTCATCACTTTATACTATAACTCATCTCAACATATGTGACGTAATTGACTGTGCTGGCATTGTATATATTTTAGAGTGCAGAGCTTCCACTTTAGGCACTCTAAAATCTTCCCGGCTTCAACACCATACTATGCGTGTAATCATAGATATAATAATATATATAATCTTTCTTTTTCCCACACAGTGCAGGATGATGCAATCATAGTTTTTTACAATTTGTTGTTGACATGTGTGAATACAGATAATATAAATAACAATTATTATTATTCCAATAAATCTTCACTTAATACAACAAAATACTCCTACCTATACAGTGTATGATTATTTTTTTTGTAACTAGCTGACTCATAAATCATTATGGATAACTTTATTTTCATAGAGGCAGGAAACAAACAATATGCACAACAAATATGCAAGCTTTCCCATTTATTTATGGAATTAGTTATCTACACATATGGCTTAGAATTAAACAGCGAAACATTGTAAACTTATTTGAATTTTTTCATACAAGTTACTACCCTATAAAATTTATATAATTATTATTATTTTATAGTATAAATTAATAAACACTTCACATACAAATAACTATCCATGCCCATTAAAAAAAATTCTGGATCAGAGATGCCCTTTGATATCCCACACAGACAATAACTAGTCAGTTTGTAAGTCAAACTTACACTTTATCATTTGAACAGGTAGGCACCTGCCCAGCTAGGAATCGAACCTCTTACTTGCGTAGCGGCTCTAATACTGCTAGAAGCATGTAACATGGAATAAATAATAGGTAGTACCCATTATGTATTGTGATAAGTAATAAACTAGAAAAATAGTTAGCTGAGTTGTTGACTCCAAAACATAACTGAGTTGAGTGTTGAGATCGGGAATATTTTGGAATGCAAAACTAGGCTTTCATTAATCTATAACCGATGTCAACTCTATGGAGTGCTGACTCGAGTTTTAATGTCAATATAAGCGTCGCCGCCCATTGAGCCTCCTTATAGATACTCTGACCATTGATCTAACAAAAAGGAGATACGGTAGGTACATTCTTATATCCTCAACTGAAAAATGGACTTCTTTTTTGAACAAGTGCCAATGAACAACAGAGATAAAGCGACAAGCGTCAACAGTGGCGCAAGCAAGACAAGGTGCATAAAACAGACACATGGGGCCTACATTTGCAGGGCCACACGCGAAAAGCGGGGTACCGTATTTTCCTTTTGTTTTATCTAAGGTAGCTTTCAAAATCACTTTTCAAGATTAAAATATTGCTCACTGTCAGACAAAAGTAGCTCGATGCTGGTTCCAAAACATCTTTTTGGTTTTGGAACCAGCATCAAGCTACTTTTCTCCGACAGCAAGCAATATTTTAATCTTGAAAAAGTGATTTGGAATGCTACCTAAGACTCTTGACCCCTTCATTAAAGGAAGTTAACCTCGAATTTTATGACCAATCTTGAAATTTTTTTCAATAAATTCTATGTGGATGACAAAACACGAATTTTTTGCATGCAACACTCAGACTAAGGAACTGCAACATGAGTTATGTTTAAAAAAGGGATACATACGATCTGTTTCATCATCACGATCTTCTTTTTTGTTATTTTCGAGACAATTTTTTCGAGTTAATAGGCTTTCTTTATGCCCTTTTGCTTCTATTCCCCTAATTCTAGACATAATTTAATAAACTCTATCACATTTTATGATAACATTTTATGCCTAGAAAACATAAACCAAATTTTTTACAAAACAAGCAAGCAACAACAGGACCGCGTTCAGTTTGATCGCCTGCTCATCACTGCACTGACAGCAGGATAGCAATACAAATTCAACGCATGCAAAAGAGATGTCATTATCGCCGGGAGTGAGCGGGCGACCAAACTGAACTCAGCCCGAATGGAAAGTGACTAAATAGCCGTTAGCGGCTTCCTTAGTTTTAATTTTATTCGACCGCTAGCTAGCGATAGGTTGCAACGACGAGCGAAGCGAGGAGGAGCGGGTTAGGTTGGCATGTAAGTACATATAAGGGAGCCGAGCAAAGTGGAGCGGAGCGAGGCGACCCCCAAAGTTATAACAGAATTCACGATATGCAGAAAACATCATTTTCCGAGCACTTTCCGATGACTTACGGTTTAATAATTCATAAAATTAAAGGACCGCTACCCTTTCCGAACTGTACATTGCAAATTGAACTTTATTGGTTCATGCTAAGGAAGATATTCCAACAGCAAAATAATGACTTACGGTCTACGAATAAGCATCCTCTAGAAGAGTAACTCTACTGCAATTACAGCATCGATTCTGGTTCCATTTACGCCCACAAACTTACTGCAATAACAACGAAACACTCAACACTCTCATAGACAAAGCTACCACGCGATTGGTCACGTCAAGGTCACGTCGTCGCCATGTCTGTTGCTCGACCCGATCGCAGGTGCTTCCAGCATCGACCCGCGACTTGCATCCCGCGAGAAATAACATAAATCATTCTTCCGTTTTCTACCTTTGTTAAAATTATTTCCGATTTCAACCTGCAGCTCAGAAGCCTGGTGTTGATTGAGATAGTAATGATAGCAGAAAAAAGTATCATATTTGTCAATGATTTATTTTTGAATATTTCTATGACTTTGTAGGTATGTAAATTATATAAAAAATAAGAATATACACACGTCTCTAACTGAATGTAACTAAAACGATTACAAATCAGATATTCGTTGAAACAAATAAAACCATGATCAAGCCAATAACCAAATTAAATAAATTCAATTAAATTTGATAAAGAATCAGTTAATTCAAGGTAATTGATAATAGAAAATAGTTTGATGTCAAAATTAAAATAAGCTCAGTCACAATCAGAATAAATAAGAATAAAAAATATATAATACTTTTGGGCTGCTTGTACAAAAACTCCCTTTGATATAGCGAATGTAGAAAATGGAACATTTTCTGGGTTGAAAACGAAAAAAGTAATTAATATTTTTTTGCGGGTTGAAATAATTGAAATTGAAAAATTTGACGGGATGAGTCGTGGGTCGAAGCTGGAAGCACCTGGGAGCGGGTCGAGCAACAGACGCATGGATGGTATTATGTAGTAAGTAATACGCCAGAATAAATAAGCTTGTTTACTTGTTCATTTTTATTGAATGACTTAAATACTATTTATAAAAATTTTAGTTATGCTATGTATGACTTATGAATCTTAAGGGCTTCTTATACCGCAAATGCTGTTTTTAAAATCAATATGAATCAGTCAAAAATTGACGTAAAATTCTGAAAAAAATATATGTTTCAGTTGAGGATCTTACAGAGTACAATTCGCTTACTGTTACACAATCAGACGAACTTAGCTCGATAGAAAAAAAAATCAAAAGTTGCCTCTTTTTAAAAAACATTTCTATAATGTGCCTAAAATAATAAACTCATTGACCCTACACCAGTCTTTAGATAAATAACTTTTCTAGTACAAATCGCTGAGGTGGATTTTGTAGTGTTACCGCAAATACGTTTTTTTAGCAAAAAACCTGTTTTTTTGAGACCGCGCGATATTTCGCTTGTCGTAACAGCCTCGGCTCAGACCGCGCTATTTTAGACAATAATGAAACGTCACAGAGCTCAGTTCTACTTGACGAAAAATGAGGTGCTCAATATTTGGGATAAAGGGCCCTTAAGACGGTACTACAACTAATAGTAAGCCTTCAGAATCGGCTTTACTGTATCATTAAAATCACGACTTATGAGATTAAAAATTGTACATTGACTTAGATAATGAGCTGAATGAGATGAAGGTACACTTATGGGAGTGCTGCACAGAGGTTTCAATCCTTTTGAGGCTGGTAAACTTGCTTCCTCGTCCAATATTTCAGTCTGAATATAAAATTTATATTTACAGCTGGGACATTCGATCTGAAAAAAGTTAAAAAGGTATACTTGTGAATCAATTAATTTACTTGATTATAATAAAAATACCGCTCGATGATGTTTTTATATACATTTCCTATGTGTCAGTACTGCTACTCTTTCTTATATATTCATTTATATTATTATAACTAACCAAATAACTTTGTAGCAGGAATCAGATTATCAAAGTGAAGCTAACTTACCATTTTACGACATTTTTCTTCCAAATGGCTGCAACCAGGCTCTTCTAATACACCTTTTAATATTTTTTCATGCGTATTGCTGCTAATATATTCGAGGTCCATTTCATTTTCTTGATTACAGTAATCTTCCTGTTAAAAAAGAGCGTTCAATTATACTTTTATTACATTTACTATTAAGAGTAGGTAAGTTTTTTTTTGTATTTAGGTTTTTTTGCAAGGCAAACTCACCATTTTAATTTTTTTTTTACCATACTACTGCAACCAGGTACATTTAATTTCCGTTTTCTTGGCTCTAAATTAGCTTCACCTTTTACCACTTTTGGTGGTATTGAAGAATCTTTCTAAAATATATAAACACAATAATAATCATAGATATACCTACGTTATGTACCTACATATCTACACAAGATATAAGACTTAACATTTTGATAAGTACTTGAAAATTCATTTTACCTGTATGTTTCTATTATTTGTAATGGAGGATGTTTTTGGTAAATTACCAGAGGGTTCTACATTTGCACTTAATGAAGTAACCATCTGCAAAATGAATAAAATAAAAGTAATTATTTATAAGGAATTAACAAAGAAAATAACTGGAAATTGTAAAATTGAAACAAAAACTTACAGTGCAAATAGGTAACGCTGACTTTCTTAATAATTTACGGCTTCCATTATTAATCATGTAGATGTTCTCATTTTGGAAGTGTATGCTGCATATATATTTGGAAGGCATCCAATCAGATGCATTTCTTTCCAAATGGACCGCGGTTATCCATTTTTCCCGCTGGATTTCATTTGTTGGGAACCTGTGGTAATCAAAACTGTCGTACTTATGCATAATATCATCCTTAATACTATAAACGATATTTTTTTTAATCTTATCACACCATAATTAATTGAAAAAAAATATCATAGCTACATGTTGCATAACACTTTCCATTAGCGTCAGGTATGAGTTTTCAAAATGTTTATTTACTTACATATGAAAGGTGATTCCAGTATTTTTCATGTCCGTATGGCTTCTACACCACTTCACGACACACATAGGCATATTTGTGAAATCAAATACAGCAAAAACACAACAATTATGCACAATCGAAAGTTGGCGCGGCACAAACACACGCCTCAAGATGTTATGACGGACTGGCCGGGCCGCGCGGTGCGTATTTTACGCCCCACCCTCCGCGGGTTATATTTCGTGGAACCATTTTTTGGGCTTAGTTACGGTTCTAGAGGATGGTTTATTCGTAGCTTACGGTTCAATAATTTAACAAATCAAAGGACCGGTAGTGGCCCTTTAGTCACTTCCTTAGTAATTCCGTAGACAGAGATTCCATTCTCTGTCTACGAGTAATTCATACTTGTAACGCCACCTACGGACGAGTGGAGGCAACTTTTTAGATACCAAAGGATGCTGTCTGTAAAATTATTATACTAAATTATTATACCATCTATGGGAAAGTAGAAGAGACTTTTTTGGATGCCAAAATGATGCCAAATTCAGAGTTACCAGACTGGGGATTTTTTCCCGATTTCAGGGAAAAATTTGGTACTTGGGGAAAGTTTGGGGAAATGATATCCTTGGGGAAAACAATTTGACGTTGTGGAAATTTGGGGTTAACTAAGAATGAAATATCTATCAATTATACAAGTTGAAAATGAACCTCTGACCTTTACCAAAGAAAACTGTTCTACGTTCGAAATAAAAAATACATGTTGACCTTCAAAAGAAGCACTAATACTCCAGTGACAGAGACGACACTCTACGAAACCTATACAGGATGTTGATTTGGTCAGTCGATTCCGTCACAGGGTAGGTTATAAACACGATACTGATGACGAAAAAATTTAAAAAAATACTTTTTTTATAAATATGTGCACTATTTTCTTTTATTATTGTCACACTACTTCATTAACTGCTTACACCTTGGGCGTTGATAAAAATAAACTCTAAACACAATACAAATTGCAACCCGGTATTATTTTCATTGATAGATAAGCCGCGTTATCGTGTCAAAACAGCTGAGCCTCGTATCACAAAACTCTGTGTGTGCGGCGAAAGCAACGCCCGTCCCTGAGAACTCGAGCATATTTGAAATCCCATACAAAATTAGAATTTGATAAAAAAAATAGTTGCAGGCCAAAACAAACGAATTATATAGATAAAACAAACGAAACTAACGCAAAACTAACGAATGGTTTTTGTTTCAGGTTGATCCGAGCATATTTAAAATCCCATACAAAATTTGAATTTGAAAAAAATAATAGTTGCAGGCCGAAACAAACAAATTCCATGGATAAAACAAACGAAACTAACGCAAAACAAACGCATGGCTTTGTTTCAGGTCGATCGGAACATATTTCAAAATCTCATACAATTTTTGAATTTGAAAAAAAATATAGTTGCTGGCCAAAACAAGCAAATTTTATCGATAAAACAAAGGAAACTAACGCAAAACTAACGAATGGTTTTTGTTTCAGGTCGATCCGAGCATATTTGAAATCCCATACAAAATTTGAATTTGAAAAAAAAATAGTTGCAGGCCGAAACATACAAATTTTATGGATAAAACAAACGAAACTAACACAAAACTAACGAATGAAACCAATTTATTGAAAATCCATGAGACATGGTGTCCAACTTCACGGCGGTAGAGCAGCGTGTGGCTGGCAGTGTGACCAGATTTAGCAGAATTCTGCTATTGAAGCAGAATTCGATCTGGTTACGCTAAATTAGTATAAAAAATATAAATTATCTCAAACCATTCTACCTACCCTTTCCTACCGTGCATCACCTTTGACACCCCACCACAGCGCCGCAACAAGCTGCGCGCGCATCATCGATTCCCAATGTGATTGGACGATGAAGATCTGACCAGTGGCCAGTCAGTTGTTGTTGCTCTTCCGCCCGCGCTGTGATAACTGCTAACACGCGCGTCGTACTTATTAAAAGTAATTACCGTAGACAATAACGTGTACAGCTGTAGTTCATGACCAGCTTCACATATCGCCCATCCGCTAAATGAACTGTCCTATATCTTGTGATAACCGTGTGTGGAATCGAGGACTCAATAACGGACACTGAGAAGCCGCCATTGTGGACGCCATCCCGTATGATCGAAGCTAATTGCAGCGGACACCATCAGGTTAGTGCACGGTTTCCAGCTTCCCTCCTCTCTCATCATCAATTTGTGAATGAGATTCAATTCTGTTTATGCATTTGGTAAACGCAAGTATAGGCGTGAACATTGTTGGTCCTTCGAAACCGGATATTTCCACCCGCCCTTGTTAGGATTGCCCTTACAAGTATTTATTTAACCGCTTTACTTTATATTTATATTATATTAAATACGCAATATATTATAATAAGTAAATTCATAAAATTGTTCACCTACCGCTCCGATAAATATACGTTACGCGCTTTCCCGCTCATTTTAGTCGCCTATTATTCTTCCACGTAAGTATTATACTTGCACATATTACATACTCACTACATATATATATAATACTTTTCTACAGTATTTGTATTACGTATTTCGTAAATAATATTCGCTATCTACCTACCTATCTAACGGCTAAGGTTCGCACTCGATCGATTCATTATCATAATCAGGATCCCGCTCACAACTTATTGTTGTTTCACTTTAGTTAATGATTATCGTACTTCGTGTAACAGTTGCATAATTGTACAATTATCGAAATGGCCAAAACCGAAGTGTCCGATCCTGAGCTATCTATTTTAGTAGCAAAACGCAATGTCATATTTGAATGTTTACAAAATATGTACGATTTGTCGAACACTATAGTTATAGACACAGACGCGAAGGACGAAGACGTAGGTACCTTTTTAGACGCTAGCAGTAACGTTGATACTCTCCGGGCTGAATTTATAAGTATACTGGATTCATATAACAAACGATTGTTAACCCTAAATGCCGCCGCGAATCCAGAATATAAAAGCTTGATTTCCTTCGAACGATTGTACAGTCGCATTAAGCGACTTACTACTCAGTACAGTCGCGAACTATGTAACTCAACGCAGCCCAGTGATTTACCGCAAAAAAGTAAACCTCGATTGCCAGCTATCGAATTAATGTCATTTAATGGTGAATTTCGCTCATGGCCGCTGTTTTACGCGAGTTTTAAATCGACGATACACGATAATTCATCGCTGACAGATGCTGAAAAGCTTTATTACCTTTTAGGAAAAATATCAGGCAAAGCTCAATCCGCGTGTTCAGGCATTACGCCCTGTGCAGAAAATTACCAGCTTATGTTTAAAACGTTGGTAGATAAATACGAAGACAAACGGATGCTCGCTTCCACATACATGAATCAAATGTTCGAGTTTAAGCCGATACCTAACGCCTCCGCTAATAACTTTGAATCATTTATTGATACCTATGTAAACGCCGTCCAAGCGCTTAAAAACTTAAAAATAAAAGATCTGAGCGACTTGTTTATTTTGCATGTCGCTCTTAAGAAACTAGACTCGGATACTGTACGCGCGTTCGAAATGCATAATAATTCTAACGAAATACCCTCTTTCAATAGCTTGGTGGACTTTGTTAGGAATCAGTCGAAAATTCTCCAACGCGCACCAGTTGCAACTACCCTCAAATTACCGAGTAGCACTTCGAAGAAAGCTAACGACCGCGATCGTCCTCATTCGAATAATAATATGAATAATGTTGCTTCTCCGCCGAACTATCAAGCTTATGTTAGCACGTTTGACAACAATAACATGCATAAATGTTTGTGTACCAATATTACCCACCAACATTTATTTAAATGTACGGAATTTAATACTATGACACCGCAGCAACGCTTTAGAGCGATTAAGGAGTGTAACGGTTGCGTGAACTGTTTAAGTATTAAACACAGGGTTTCGTCGTGTAATTCTAACTCGACTTGCCGGGTCTGTAAGCTGAAACATCATTCGTTGCTTCATTTCAACCGCGAACCCGCGACCCTCCGGCCCTCCGCGACACTAACCACTGTGCCGCCGATCGTGCCCCGCACGCCCGCGCTCGCATCTACTGACACTCCGCCGATACCGCCGCGCGCGGACGTGGCGCTATGTGCAACGTCCATTGCCGCTCCGCCCCTGATGCCGCGTGACTTGCGCATTGCCAACGAGCAGTGTACCACTGTGTTATTGGCTACCGCTCAAGTCGCCACTCGCGACGCCCGCAATAATACACAAAACGTTAGAATAATCCTAGACACGGCCAGCCAAGGAAACTTTATTTTAAGGGAGTGCTGTGATCGTTTAGGTATTCACGCTCAGGAAGTAAAAGGCACAGTAGTGAAAGGCTTCGGAGGCTCAGAAAACGTAGTAAACGGCTCTGTTAATTTCGAGTTTGCATCCCGCTATAATTCCGAGATTAAATATAATGTTAACTGTTTGGTCGTAGATCGGATTACGGATAGTTTGCCAACCGCTCTCGTCGATATATCCGCTCTGCCACATTTGAAAAATTTACCGCTCGCGGACGATACTTTCGCGACGCCTAATAAAATTGATGTTTTGATAGGCGCATCCTTATTTCCGCATTTGATATTACCCGGTGTAGTACACGGTGACTCATCGGCACCACCCGCTATAGAAACTGTGCTCGGATACGTGATCATGGGTTCAGTACCCACCGCTAATTACAATGCAGCATCTTTAACGTCGTGCTGTGCCACAGTGCTTGAGCCTGTGGACGTAATTATTAAACAATTCTTCGAGCTTGAAGAAGTACCCGGCCCGCCCATTCAGCGTTCAGAAGACACTGAATGTGAAGAATTTTATCGCTCAACTATAGAAAGAGATCCAATAAGCGGTCGTTACACTGTCGCTTTACCGTTTCGTGACGATGTTTACTCGTTAGGTGACTCACATGAAATCGCCCGCAAGCGCTTTTTGTGTTTAGAACGCAAGCTAGAGGCGTCCCCTAAATTAAGAGCTGCTTATGATACTGCGATTAGGGAGTACCTAAGCAAAGACTACTTGTCTCCCGCACCTCCGGATGACTCGCGGTTACCATCATATGTCATCCCGCACCACGGTGTCGTTCGCGAGGATAAACCTTTGCGTCCTGTTCTGGACGCCAGCTGTGAATCGACCTCTAAGGTATCTTTGAACCAAATTCTCCACAGTGGCCCGAATCTTCAGGGCAATCTCTTTCAGATTATTCTAAACTTCCGCTTATATCCCATCGCTATGACTGCCGACTGTCGGCAGATGTTTCTCCAATTAATTTTACGAGATGAAGATCGTCGCTTCCAAAGAATATTTTATCGCTTTAGCCCGCAAGAACCTCTGGTACTATATCAATTTAACCGAGTCTGCTTTGGATTAAAATCGAGCCCCTTCCATGCACTGCGCACGGTAAAGCAGCTAATTAGCGACGACGGACATAAATACCCGCTTGCGAAGGAAATTGCTTCCTCATCACTTTATATGGACGACATTGCATTTTCTGTTCTTGATGAAAATCTCGCACCCGTCATCTGCAAGCAGCTGATCGATCTGTTCAAGGGAGCTCAGTGGGACATGGTCAAGTGGAACAGTAATTCCCAGTCCATTCTCGATAGCATACCTGTATCGCATAAACTTAGCTCGGGAGTAGAATTCGATAAAAACGTACAGCATAAAATACTAGGCTTGCATTGGTCTACTGAAACAGATGAATTTTTCTTCAAGCTGTCGCCGCCGGAAGATAAGTGCACTAAGCGCTCTATCTTATCCACAATCGCTAAGCTGTGGGATATCATGGGGTTCGTGGCACCCACAGTCTTATTTGCAAAGCTTCTTATCAAGCAGCTCTGGCAGCTGAAGATCGACTGGGACGATGCGCCGCCTCCCCACCTCGTCAAGGTATGGCGTCAATATTGTACTGAACTTCCATTACTGAACGAGTTCCGCATTCCACGACATGTAGGTGTGACTGATAATTGCGTCGTCTCTGTGGTTGGGTTTTCAGACGCGAGTGAGGGTGCTTACGGCGGAGTAGTATATCTACACGTTAAATCCAATGACGACATAACGGTGCAGTTGGTTTGCGCTAAATCTAAAGTAGCGCCCACTACACCACATACTATCGCACGTATGGAAC
Source organism: Ypsolopha scabrella (assembly GCA_910592155.1). Classification (NCBI taxonomy): domain Eukaryota; kingdom Metazoa; phylum Arthropoda; class Insecta; order Lepidoptera; family Ypsolophidae; genus Ypsolopha; species Ypsolopha scabrella. The sequence goes on along the minus strand of OU342962.1, from coordinate 31,939,980 downwards.
TTTGCGCAGCTGTGTTGCTTTCGAAATTAATGCGAACAGTCTTAAATAATTATGCCCCCCGCTTTGCTGTAAATGTTTACGCGTTCATCGACTCTAAAGTAGCACTTTATTGGATAAAGAGCTCGCCCCACCGTTGGTAGACCTTTGTCGCCAATCGCGTAGCTATGGTAACGGAGAACGTTCCCGCTGAGAATTTTCATCATGTCTCTGGATCAGAAAATCCCGCAGACTGTCTCTCTCGCGGTGTCACTCCTCGGAAATTAATTACTCACCCGCTATGGCTTCACGGGCCTTCATGGTTAGCTATGGACTCCTCTCAGTGGCCCATTAACGATGAAGATACTGTGTCATGTCACGACATACTTGAGCAGAAATTATTAGCTCACCCGGTCTTTACACCCGCAACTAACTATATTTACGAGCTTGCTCTTCGCATGTCCTCGTGGAGTAAACTTCTGCGAGTGATCGTGTTCGTCTGTAGATTCATGAAGTTATTACCCCGCCGCGATTCCGCGTCTATTACATCCGCAGATTTGGACTTTGCAGAAAGTAAATTGCTGCAAGTTCTACAACATAAATACTTTTCCGACGAAATTTCTAATTTACAAAATGACAAGCCAAGCTCTCCCGCCTTTAATAAATTGGGACCAAAAGACGGAACTGTGCGAGTAGCGACGGTCAAAACCGCAAAAGGTACTTACCTTCGTCCTGTCGTTCGGTTGTGCCCTCTCCCCAATCAATAGTTTAGCCATTCTTATTATGACTTGCAATTATTCTTTACATATTTATGATTTTTATATATTTATGATATACCTACTTTATTCGTGACCATATACTGTCACAAATTACGCTATTTTTCACATATTTGTTTGTTATTAATATTATATTATCTCCGCATTATTATGGTTGTTTTTTAAAGGTGACCCTTTAAGGGCGGCTGGAAATGGTTACGCTAAATTAGTATAAAAAATATAAATTATCTCAAACCATTCTACCTACCCTTTCCTACCGTGCATCACCTTTGACACCCCACCACAGCGCCGCAACAAGCTGCGCGCGCATCATCGATTCCCAATGTGATTGGACGATGAAGATCTGACCAGTGGCCAGTCAGTTGTTGTTGCTCTTCCGCCCGCGCTGTGATAACTGCTAACACGCGCGTCGTACTTATTAAAAGTAATTACCGTAGACAATAACGTGTACAGCTGTAGTTCATGACCAGCTTCACATATCGCCCATCCGCTAAATGAACTGTCCTATATCTTGTGATAACCGTGTGTGGAATCGAGGACTCAATAACGGACACTGAGAAGCCGCCATTGTGGACGCCATCCCGTATGATCGAAGCTAATTGCAGCGGACACCATCAGGTTAGTGCACGGTTTCCAGCTTCCCTCCTCTCTCATCATCAATTTGTGAATGAGATTCAATTTATTCTGTTTATGCATTTGGTAAACGCAAGTATAGGCGTGAACACGATCCCCAATTTAAAGCTTAGCAGATTGTGTCGCAGATCTGAAAAGATAGCAGATCTTAGCAGAATCTTAGAAATTCTCCGCAGAAAATTAGCAGGATTAGACATTGACAAATTACCTGTGCTTGATTTGGATAGTGGTGCTAGAAATATTTAAAGAATTCTACCATTCCTAAATAATGTCCGATTTTTCTTACTCCACTGAAAACCCTCAAGTTCATTTGAGGGAAATTTCAGATTTAGATTTAGATTTCAGAAATTTAAGAGTTTTGTGTGTAAATAGAGTTAGTAAAGTACAGTTTTTTTATGTGTAGTCGTCGTCAATCAATTGTTTCGTGCGCGTATATTGTGAATTAAAATAAAAGAAAATATTACCAGAATTATCGTTTTGAGTTGGAGAAGGATCAAATGTTCTCATCTTGGTTATCAAGAGCCAAGGGTGACAGCAATGCCGCTTTTTGTAAAAAATATGATAAAGATGGCTCAAACCTTGACAACTCTCTATAAAAACATGGACACTACAAAAAATTAGAAGATAAAATAATTAGAAGTTGATAATAAATGTTGTTAGTAGGTAATTATTTTTGCGTTTTTATATATAACATATTCGTGAAAATTATGACTTCCATCATTAGCAGAATTTTAGCACTTCTTACAAAAAAAATAGCAGACTTTAGGCAAGCAGCTGGCATAATGTTCAATTTAAATCTGCCACCTGATTCTGTATCGTAAACTCAGTTGCCAAACCAAGTGGCTATCGTCTAAAACATACATATCCGCTTATCTAAGGATAAGTTTGCACTTCAAATGACTTCACAATTCGTAAATAGTTCAATACCCATTAAAGGTTATTTTGGAAGTTCATTTTTTATCTGTTTTTGGTGAATAGCAACTATAGCTAGCAACCGAAACTGAGTTACATAATAGCCCCGCTGGTCACCCTGGTGGCTGGCTAGGCTAGGGCAACCAGCGTTGCCGGTACGGGTATTTTTACCTGATTTCGGGTAATTTAGGCACTAAGCGGGTATCTTGCGGCTAATCGTGACTGCCGGATAATTTCGGGTAATTTTGCGACAAACACAAAAATATTTTTTCTCATATTAAATCGTATTGACTCAATTGAGGCCCAAAACGAAATAATTTTGAGGCACATCATGCGTGAATGTGCAAAACGGAATGAATCTTATCCCTATTTTGTGTGAGGGTGTGTGTGTGTGTGTGTGTTGAGTCGAGGTTGAATCCGATCTCAGACTAAGGAACCCGATGAGGCAAAACGTGCAAAAAACATGCCCCTAGACAGATAGGGCAAGGAAGAAGATTTTTTTTCAACATCACATCAAAGCAGTGTTGCCGGTGCGGTTATTTTTACTCGATTTCAGGTAATTTGGGCCTTAGGCGGGTTTTTTGCAGGTAACCATGACTGCCGGGTAAAAAAACCTGTACCGTCAATAAAAAAAAGCATGAAATATATTTTTTATTAAATCATCTTAAAGCAGCTACAGCGCATAATTAACACATCCTATCTTTCTCTAATATTTGTCACACAATGTGAGAATCATGATTTATGTGAGGCTAATCCGCTCTAAAACGACGTGCAAAAGAGATGCACACACAAATCATCAGTAGAAAGCACGATTATTTTGCTGTTTGTTCCATTTTGGTTTGTGGCTTGCTGTGACAAGTTATAAATACTATAAAACGTGAAAATTTTGAGGGAAAGGAACCTTTAAAATCAACTTTTTTTATTATGAGTTCATTGTTGATAATTATTCTTTTTATTTGTCAATTTTCACCAAAATGGTCTGAATGTGATAATTATTTCAATTAGTAACAACGACTTAAGATATTTTAACTCTGCTTAAAATATCTTAAATTGTAATTTTTTTTTTCACCTTATCAATTAAAAACACTTTTAAAACAACCACATTCCTGTTAATACCTTGCATACCTCCTATAAAGAGGTATGGGAAATGTTAAAATAAAAACAAGGTATTTAATATTTCATTTGTTCCCTTGAAAAAAAAATTACATTCACAAAACGGGTAATTTCTGATCCGGTTTCGGACTTTTTCTAGTTTGACTACCGGCAACACTGACGGCAACCATTCATAGGTTGTATAAATGGGAAAAAAATAATATCAGACTGGCTCAAAAGGACACCGAATCCAGGGCCGTAAAACACATTAAAAAAAAAAACCATTCATAGGGGACTTTTTGGCGGGCTTGTGAAACGTAAAGGCGGAATTGTTAAAAGTTTTTTCAGAAAATATTTTTCTGCTGTAAAACTGTAATATTTTAAGTTGATAAGTGTAAATAAAAATTGTACAGTGCATAGAGTTTTTGTAAAAATGAAAGAGCCTACGGGGGCTGAGCCCCCTGGGCAAGATTCTTCTTCAACCCCTACGGGAACAAAGCGTGGTAGAGGTGATGATGCTTATCTTCAAGGTGCTCAGAACTCTCAAGATAATGAAGTTTTCTACAAACCATACAATAAACCAGGTTATAAACGTATTTTCCCTGAGAATCAGGTGAGTACTGAATACATTGTTTATGTCGAAAGTACCAATGAAGGTGAGAGACTAGGGAACAAGAACCCAGACATGATTTGTACCTTATTCAAAAATGAAATTAAGGGCGTGGTGGGTATTAAAAGAGTCAACGCAAATAAATTGGGCATTACGTTTTCACAAAATATTCATGCCAACAATTTTCTGTGCAATGAGAACTTTTTGAAAAAATATAATTACAAGGCGTACATACCAGCTAGGTCAGTGGAAATCATCGGCGTTCTGAGGTTCGTGCCAACGAATATCAGCAACGAGGAGTTATTTAAAAAACTCTCATCTCTGTACGAGATCATAAATATCGGACGTTTTACCCATAAGGTGAATGGCACAATAGTGCCATATGGATCTGTAAGTGTTACATTTCTATCCCAACAATTACCGGACTTTGTATACCTTGATCTATATAGATTCAAGGTCTTTGAGTATGTTGCTCCATTATTGCAATGTTACAAATGTTTTAAATTCAACCATGGAGCTAAATTTTGCAAATCAACCCAAAAATGTTCAGTGTGTGCCGGAGAACACCATTTCTCTACATGTGATAAGGAGGCAATTATAAAGTGCATCAATTGTCAGGGCCCTCACCTGGCAATTTCTAGAGATTGCCCTATCAAAAAAATTAAAATAGAAGAAAAATATAACAAAAAGAACTATGCTCAAGTAACTGCCTCCTTAAAAAATAATGGAAACCTCCATCCTTCTAATTATAGCACCAATTTTCCAAAGTTGACAATGACAAAAGAAATAAATAAGACAAAAAAAATGTTTGAAAATGATGTAATTAATAAAAACTCTATTCAAACCACTGAGTATGTAAAAGTTCAGACTGTAGACAGACCGTCTACCGTTCAGACAAACAAAAATACAAAAACTGAAATAAAGAAAAGTGAAACATTAAACACAAAAGACTTGGCAGAAATAATTTTGAAAAATGAAGATATTATAACAATTTTGGTAAAAACTTTAGTTCAGCTGGGTAATTCAAGTGATGCTGAACCCATAACATTTAATAGCATAAAAGAAGTTCTGAAAAAATCTCTTGTGTTTAACCATGGATAAACAACATATTAGAATATCACAATATAACATTGAAGGCGCATTAAATAAAAAACCCCTACTAATTAATTACCTTATTGATAATGATATAGATATTTGTTTGTTAAATGAGACGTGGCTGAGAGAAACACATATTTTCAAAATTCCTAATTATGACTTTATAAATCAAAATGGAGCAGATGGACGATGTGGAGTAGGTATTTTAATTAAAAGTCAATTTAAATATACAGTTGTTTCAACTCCTTATTACGACTTTATGCAATCTGTAGCTATAATATTATCAACTAATGTTGGTAATTTAACAATATTATGCACTTATAGTCCACCTCCCGATGATAATCATCGTCGACGGTTTCAGGGTAGAAGATTAAAACAATTATTAAATAATTTACCAAAACCATTAATGCTATCAGGTGACCTCAATGCTCATCATATTGCATTTGGATGCCTTACAACAAAGACTAGAGGCAACGATGTCTATAATATTTTAGATGAATTAGACTTATGTATTCTAAACACTGGTACACCGACCACAGTAGGCAGTCCAACAAAAAATCCTTCTGCTATTGATATTGCTTGTGTTAGCCCTTCTGTGGCTCCTCTTTGCGACTGGAGAGTGCATGATGATGCAATGGGTAGCTATCACTATCCAACAATTATTGATATCCACACCTCAGTAGAAAAATATGAAATAGGGAGTCCAACGGAACGTTTTATTTATAATAAGGCTGATTGGTCATTATATACATCTGCAACAGAAAAAATATTAAGTAAATATACAATAGATTATGCTAACCCTTTAAAAAGTTACAATGAATTTTGCGAAGGTATAAATCAAATTAAAAATATTACTATACCAAAATTAAAAAAAACCACACAATATGTTTTAAAAAAACAAGTCCCCTGGTGGGATAATGAGTGTTCAGATGCCGTTAAAAAAAGCAAAGATGCATTAAATTTCTACAGAAAAGATGCAACAATGGCAAATTATATTAATTATAAAAAACTAGATGCCCTAAAAAAAAAACTGCTCAAAGAAAAGAAAAAAAATGGCTGGACCAAGTTATGCGAATCCTTTAATAGATATACTCCAGTTAGCGTTATATGGAATTATATTAGAAGGTTTAAACGTGTTTCTTTACCTAAAAACCCTAAGAATGATGAATGGATTCCTTCATTCATCGACAAGTATGCTCCATCCTCTCCATCTGAAAAATACATAGACGAAATAGCTTTGAATGAAATTTTTTGTAAACAAGGAAATGAAAAATGTGCTTTTCTCTCTAAACCATTCACTATAGAAGAATTTTTAAACGCAATTAAATCTAGAAAAGACACAACACCTGGATTAGACGATATTCCATACAAACTAATTCGAAGTATGCACATAAATGCCCAAAAAGTACTCTTAAAAATTTACAATTTGCTATGGGACACAAACTGCATACCAGAATCTTGGAAAACACAATGTATTATACCAATATTAAAACCAGGTAAACTAGCAACCGATTTTAATTCTTATAGACCAATTTCATTATCCTCTTGTGTAGGTAAACTTTTTGAATTTATGCTTAAAACTAGATTAGACCACTATATAGAATGTAACAAAATATTACCAGATCAACAGTTTGGGTTCCGAAAAGGACGAAGTGCAACAGAAAGTTTCACATCTCTTTTTACTGACATCAAAAATTCCTTTCATAGTCACTCAGCTACAGTCTGTGTATTTTTAGATGTGCAAGGTGCTTTTGATAATGTTAACCCTTCAATCCTGACCCAGATAATGTCAGAAGTAGGTATACCGGGACATGTCTGTAAATGGGTGTTTAAATTCTTATATGATAGAACCATGTATGTAAAATTTAATAACATCCTACATGGACCTGGACAAGTGTATAAAGGATGCATGCAAGGAGCTACCATTTCTCCATTATTGTATAACTTATACACTTGTCAAATCAATAAATATCTGACTGAGAGAAATATTAAATTCTTACAATTTGCTGATGACTTGTTAATATACACTGTAAATAAAAATGTAAATATAGCAGTAAATAGTCTCAATAAGGCACTTATACAGCTTCATAATTATTATGAAAATAAATTAAAACTAAATATTAGTGCTGACAAAAGTAGTGTAATGATATTTAGCAAGAAATATGATGAAAGCAACTACTGTGTAAAATATGCTAATAATTCTTTACCATGGATGATTGAAAAGAAATTTCTGGGTATTTGGCTGGATCAAAAGTTATCTTTTAATGCTCACATAAACTATATTATTAAAAATGCCAGCAGAGGACTCAATGTGCTGCGATCGCTGGCCGGAGTGCATTGGGGCTCAGACCCAAAAATTTTATCAATGTTATACAAAAGTATAGTGCGTAGTCACTTTGACTATAGCTCACTGGCATACATGAATGCGAGTCTCACATTGCTACGCAAATTGGAAGTTATACAAAACAAAGCACTACGAATTATAACTGGAGCGATGTGCTCAACACCCATAAATGTTATGCAATGTGAGACATGCATACCACCACTGCATTTCAGACGCATATACATTGCTGAAAGATTTTGTTTAAAAATGATATCATCGGACAATAGATGTGTTTTAGATAGAGTTCTTCCACAAAAAAATCTTGAAATAAGTAATTTAGGATCCTATGTAAATAGCAATCAACTTTTATCTGGACATGTACCAGAGCTAATTAGAATAATAATTCACTTACAACAATCTCATGCTGCAAATATGGATATAGATAGCATGTGGCCATTATACAAGGTAGATTTCAACAGCCTTGTAAATAAAATAGCTATACTTAGACAAGATATTTACAATCAAAATGATCTACTAAAATTCCTAGATGAAAATCATCTATATTCACTCTATACTGATGGTTCCAAAACCAATAATAATGTTACTTCAGCATTCTATGACCCTCAACTTAAGATTACAAAATGTTTCAAAATTGATACTAAATGTAGTATTTTTACAGCTGAATGCTATGCTATCTACAAAGCTCTTCTTCATGTAAATAGTCTAAATATAACTAATATAATAATCTTCTCAGATTCACTATCTGTATTATTAGCATTAGAAAATAATTGTTTTCGATACAATCTCAATTACTTAATATTTAATATTAGAAATTTAGTTAATATTTTAAATATGAATGGTACGGCAGTGCAATTTATGTGGGTACCCTCTCATAAGGGTATCACTGGAAATGAAATTGCTGATCAAGCCACTAGAAATCCTTATGATGAAGACCATTCCACAGACCTGAAGATACCATTCACTGACCTACATGTACACTTGTCGCAGAACCTAAAATTATTATGGTGTGAGTACTGGAAAGAAACATGCAAAGAAAAAGGAAAATGGTATTTTAAGATCCAAGGAAACCCGCCCGCCCAACCTTGGTACAATAGAGATAAAGCGGCTAATTGCAGAAAATATATAACTACAATTAACAGAATGAGATTTGGTCACTGCAAAACCCGTACTCACCTGAAAAGACTTAACCTGGCTGAAGATTCGAAATATATTTATTGTGGACAAGAAGAAGCAGACCTTGAGCATTTGATATTCAAATGTCAACAATTTGGTGTTAACAGATTAGTGTTAGCTTCTGAAATACAAGAAATAGATTGTGATGCACCAAAAGAACTGCAAAAACTATTGTCTGACAAAAGATTTTATCAACCTCTATACAAATACATTTTAAATACTGTAGAAAACCTATAAAAGTGAAAATAAAAATCTGTATAAATGGGAAAAAAATAATATCAGACTGGCTCAAAAGGACACCAAATCCAGGGCCGTAAAACACATTAAAAAAAAAAAACCATTCATAGGTATGTATGTACTCTTTTAGGGCAACATCGCGACGATGACCAACGCGAGCAAAGAACGCGAGGAGCATAGTCTAGCTGAGGCATATGAATGATCTATCCTTGAAAATAGCCTCAGCCTTGATGGCAAGGTAAACTTTTTTGCTAATTTGCAAGAAGTACAGAATATTATAGTTTGGCAAAATGTGTTTATTTTTAGACGAGACATGGCTTAATGCCAATGTCCAGAGTATACAGTTGGTCATTCATGGACAGACGATACTGCTGCGTCTGCATCCAAAGTACCAAGTGGAAAGGGTCACGCCTGGACTGCCAATGGTTTCGTTGACGGGTGCTTGTTGGCTTTCGCATCAAAAACAACCAGTGACTACCATGAAGAAATGAATGGGGATAATTCACAGCCTGGTTTACAAAATGTTGCGGTGCTAAGAAGAACCATCGGTCATATTTATGGACAACACACCATACCACTCGATGCAAATCAATAAGCCACCATCGTCATCTCAGAAGGCCGACATTGTCACTAGAAAGCGGAGTTAATAACACTCCATAAAACATTAAAAAAACAATATGTTATTGATGAGCTAGCATTGCAACATGGCCACCGAGTCAGATTGCCACCATATCATTGTGAGTACAATGCCATTGAACTTATATGGGCACAAGTAAAAGGATATGCAGCCTGAAAAAATATGCAACCATCATTCAGCACATTAAAAATGTTGAAGCTATTGGAGGAAGCATGTTGCAATGTTACAGGAGACGACTGGAATAAGGTGGTGAACAAAACAATCACAAAAATCTGGGAAGATTATGGAGAGATGTAAAACTAGACAGGATGGTGGAAAATGAGATCATAATTTGTGTAGGAGGTGACAGCTCTGAAGACAATTCAACAGGAAATGATATAATTAATATGTTCTAATCAAGGGTTCGACAATTTTAGATTTGTGAAGTGCAATGTTGAATGATGCATAAAATAAGACCCACACCCACGCCCCTCTATGCTTTCTGTCTACTGAGGTCTTAAATAAATCAATATTTTCTTCACTCTGCTCAGACTTGGTTTTTATTTTTACTGATTAAATTTAAAACATGCCTCATCACTATTTGAAGCTGTCATAAGTACCATCACTCGATGTCCCTATTTTAATCTGAACTGAGTCTCGCAACCTCTATGTCAAGCTAACACTTGCACACAATATAACATATATTTTGAATAAATTAATGATTAAAAACAATAGATCATATTTATACCACTTTTATGGGTTACACCTCTGCAGTGATTAGGACATCTAACTCTATTTACTAAACTTATATGTCAAATAACAGCAACTAATTATGATATATACAAGTCCAGATGAGTCACATCAGACCCTTATAGAGCCGGCTTCCTGAACCTCCTTATTTTTGTGAGTGCCGTCACAAAAAGGCCTGTTTTTGGTTTGTTTGCAGTTACAAAGCCAGTACTCTTTCGTCTTCTCTACTGTAAATCTGATAGGCCTGTAATAAAACACAAAAAGCTAATCATAGAGTAAGTTATGAATAAGTGAGTTGAAACATATTAATTACACTTTTTTGTACAAGTAATTATTCTCGAAATGTTTATTTAACAATGAAAAACTAGCATAATATTGCTGTAGGTCATTGATAGGATGTTGTAGGACTACCTTTGCGTTATCTTGAGAAAGACATCCTTGTGTGTGCCGTCACAGAGAGGGTTGGACTTGGAACGGCCACACAGGCACCAGTGGTAGGTCTTCCCCTCTTGCAGGGTTATTTTGAACGGTTTTTTGTCGTAAATCATGCCATTATCTTTTTGACCTGAAGCCGAGTACACTTCAGCGAGAGGATTCTTTGGTATTTCGGGCTTCGTAACTTTAGTAGCGTAATTAGCCTGAAAATTATGGAATAAATAAGTTCATCCTAAGATTAGGTTATGTTTTATATTATTCTGAAACGCACTTTCTTAACCAAATTATTGAAATATTTAGTAAAATAAATCGTTCTTTTATACATCGTAATGGTTGTATTACTTATTTGTATGTAAAATGTAAAAATCTGCTCAAAATCTTTATTGTTGTACGTTTTTTTTTTTTTTTTTTTTTCCTTTCGTCCCTTTCAGGGACAGGCAAAGGTATCTAGGACCATGATAGCCTTTTCTGCACAGAGTACATTGTTATACGTGGGACGCACTATAAGTTTCCGGAATGAATATGAAAAAATACTATTAAAGGTACAAAATTAATTTATTGTTTTTCAAAATAATCTCCCTTGGCGTCTCTGCACTTTTTCATTCGATCAAACCAGTTTTGAAAACTTTTGTGCCACTCCCCTGTGGTGACCTCTGAAACGTGTTTTTCATACTCCTCGACAGCCTCTTCTGGTGATGAAAATCGTTGACCGCGTAATTGGTTCTTAATTTTTGGGAACAGAAAAAAGTCACAAGGTGCCAGGTCGGGACTGTATGCAGGATGACTCATGAGTTCTACATTTTTCGTCTTCAAAAAGTCGTTTGTCTGTCTGGCCGTGTGAGAACTAGCATTGTCGTGGTGCAGGATGATACGGCGTTTACGGTTATTTTTACGGAGTTCGTCAATAACTTCCGGCAAATAAATGGTCGTGTACCAGTCACTATTCACGGTACGACGATTCTCTAAAGCAACAGTAGCCACGTGTCCAGTTTTATTAAAAAAAGAAGGAATCATCCGCTTAGATGCACTTTTCACGCGCGCCACTTTGGTTGGTTTCGGCTCATCTTGAAAGACCCATACGCTCGATTGCTGCTTTGTTTTGGGATCGTAGCAATAAATCCATGTCTCGTCACCTGTTACTATGTCCCACACCAAATTTGACGCACCTTCGTTGAATCTGGTAAGCATGGCACTGCACCAAGTGACGCGGTCCGTTTTTTGAGCTTCGGTCAAGTTGTGTGGGATCCACCGCGAGCACAGCTTTCTCACACCCAAATGTTTGTGTAGGATTGATTGTATTTGACTCATGCCTATTTCTAAGGATGCGCGAATTTCATGGTAGGTCACATGCCTGTCTGTTCCAATCATACGGCGCACAGCATCGATGTTTTTGTTGGTCACAGCGGTGGACGGCCGACCATCGCGAGATTCGTCACTGAGATTGATACGACCACGCTTGAATTCTGCAAACCAGCTATAAACAGTCGTCTTGCATGGTGCTTCATTGCCAAAAGCTGTTTCAAGCCGAGCGATGCTCTGTTGAGCTGTCAAATTACACTTAAAATCGTAGAAAATCATACTACGAAAATTTTCCCGAGTTAAATCCATGTTGATGCAGACACACAATTTTTTAAATGGCGCCACAAGGTAAAATCAAAAGACAGTCAGATGAAACAAACTGCATTCTACAGCCAAAGAGTTCTATTTTCAAATGTTGCAATAAATTTTTAAATATTATTTATGTAAGTGGCCAGTTCCGGAAACTTTTAGTGTTACCTATGTATACAGTTTTCTGTAACTATTTTTTTTTTTTTTTTTCGTCGTCTCTTTCTGGGGGGGGGGCGGCAAATGTAGGTTTTTAGGGTTTCGTAGCCCGACAAGGAACCCTTGTAGTTTCACCATGTTCGTCTGTCCGCGGCTTAGCTCAGAGACTATTAGTATTAGAAAGCTGTAATTTGCCATGGATATAAAAATGAATCACGCCAACAAAACCGTTAAATGAAATCTTAAAAAAAAAAATTTTTTTTTTCTATCTTATAGTGTGTGGTATCGTTGGATAGGCCTTTAAAAAACATTGTGGGTGCGTGAAAACCATTTTTCAATTTAGGGATCCGTTGGTGAAATATTAAGCTTTAAAGTGAATATTTTAGTTAGAGTGGAGCGTTCCCCCCCCCCCGCTCCCCCCCTGCTGGCTAAACGGTTGTTAATAGAAATGTGAAAAATTCACAGAATTATTATATATAGGGTGAAATTTAATCAACCGACCAAATTCATACTAGAGACTCGGTTGGTGATCAAGAACTAGGTTCAGTAATCCTTTTGGCCAATTTCGAAAAATATTTTTTTTTGCTCCCGTACTGGTTGGCCTAGTTTAAGTACAATTCCTAGTGCAGGTTCTACGGGAAAAAAAATGTTTTTCGAATTTCACCTGGAGGGTCATTAAACCTTGTTCCTGGTGACTAACCGAGTCTCCAGTATGAATTTGGTCAGTTGATTTAATTCAGCTAGTATAATGAATTTAAAAGGAAAACTATCACAGCTAAGAAGGCTTTACAGGTTTACGACTACAGGTCGCACCAAACTTTTGGTCCCCTCCTATGTATGGGACTAGAAGTTTGGCGCGGTCTGTATAACCACTGACCATAACCACTGTGCACCGCCTTTGCGCCGCGCGGCGAGGCGGGGGGAGGAAAAGAAAGAGTAGCATGAGTTCACATTATTCAAGTTGCTAGGTACGTTATATTAAAATTATACCTTTTTTTATATTTGATTTTGATGCTGATTTGAATTATATGTTTAGTTTTTTAATATATTTTTAATATAACGTACTTAGTTACCTACTTATTTCACTTACCTTATACTAGTAGTAGTATCATATTTCCTAATAAATATATAAAGTTATTATCCTTAAAAATAAAGTTTATATCCTTAAAAATATTGTAAACCAATCACGTAAAATCAATATCGATCTCAGGTGAACTCATGCTAGTTCCTTTCCTCCCCCCGCCTCGCCGCGTGGCGCAAAGGCGGTGTACAGCGGTTACGGTCAGGCTATAGTAGACCAACTCATAAAATGTACCGGGCAACTACGGAACTCTACATTGCGCGTGGCCCGACACGCACTTGGCCGGTTTTTTTTTTATATATTTTATTACCTACCCTGGAAACGAGTCCTTTTGAGCTTAATAGTTAGGTTTCGTTTCGAATCGAGTGAATTTCACTCAAAACAACAACTAAAGCATAGAAACCGGGCTTAATATAGCAACAAAATACATTTGTTTGTCCTATTTTTATTTATCGGCTTCTATAACGCGTTAGAAGGAGATGCATCTATAATCGTGTGTTTCGTGTACTACTTAGATGAAGAACTGTACTATCATGTTGTCGCTTTTTTTTAGTGATGTGACTGTATGGACATTTGTATGTCGATAAAAAAATGGTTTCACATCACACGTTTAAACACAGGTGAGCACGGGGGTCCACTGCTTTTGTACTCCAGCAAAATGCTGGAGTGTATATGTTACGGGTAAAGCCCGAAATCGGGTAAAGGCCGAAAAAGTCAAAAATAGATTTGAGGACAAGTGAAGCGGGGAGGAGCGTCTTAGGTTGACATGTTAATGAACATTGGGCGCCGAGCGAAGCGGAGTGGAGCGAGGCAACCCCGAAGTTTTGTATAAGATTACCGGGGTAAACCTAGGTTTACCCTACCTTCTAATATTACCCGTAACATCTTCTTCTTCTGGTGCCATATCCTAACGGATGTCGGCGATCATGATGTCAAATAAATTTCTATCTGTGCCAGTATCTTGAGTGAGGCAGCTTCCTTTGTTCCGGTCCACGTTTTTATGTTTTCATACCAGGATGTCCTTGGTCTTCTTCTGCCTCTTTTGCCCGTTACATATAATTATATTTTTTTTTGCACGAAGGAGGCAACTGACAGTTGATGCTAGTGGAAATTGCGCTTTTAACTCCTATGTTCTTGCATGAGTTATTTTACATTGCAACATTCAAAAGTTCGCGACAGTGTGAAATAGCTCATGTGCCATAGGAATTAAAAGGGCATTTCCCACTATCAAGGACTGTCAGTTTCCTCCTTGTTGCAAAAAATATACTTGAGTTTTATAGGTGGGCTGTGGGCCAGCTAACTTGTCGATATAATTTGGGGGTAGACATTTTCCTTATCACTACACAATTTTATGGTAATTGACTGCTTTGTCTTTATGTTTGTTATATATATGTAGTTTTATCATGGTAAAATATTTGATTTTTATTAATAAACACACAGAATAATATATAGTAAAATGTTCTATATTTCGACCCCTCAGTGGGGTCGACATCAGGCGAATAGAAAAAAGGTTTTATTGTTTCTGTGTGTTGATTAATAAAAATAAAATTTACTAACAAATAAAAGCCATTAACTGGTGTTTTTAAGAAAATAATATTTATTAATCTGTGGTTTTATAATATTATTTAAAATAATATCATCTCTTCAAGACAAAATTCGATTTTTTAAAATCCAAAACGATGAAAGTCGAAATGAAAATTTATTTTTCCTCTTATATTTAATTACAAAACGTAATTACAAATAAAAAACACTCGATAAAAAAAAGAAGTGGTATTTATTATAAAAATTGAAAAAGATAAAGTACAGAATCAAATTTCCTCATTTTTTTACAAACTTTTAAGCAGTTTCTTGCCCCTCAATCTGATTCTTTGCTGGTTCAAGACCAGCGATGCTTTAGAAAACAGCCTTTCGCCGGGTACTTGTTTGACGGGTTTTGTTTTTATTAGGTTTTATGTTATTAGCCCTGAATACTAGTCCTTTTTAACCCTGGTGTCACGTTCAACACTCATGCTAAGCAGAAGCAGCTCTTCGAGCGTTCACGTCAATTCAATGTTTTTTCAAGTTGCTTTCCGATAAGATGATCAGCGTACGCACCAAGTTCGATTGCATTTAGAAGTGATAATGGCCGGGAAATTTTCCTTTTACGAGGAAGTTTTCGTGAAAACTTCCAAAAAGTGCGAAACTTTGGAAGTTTTTTTTTGTATTTCTTACCAGAACAATAAATTTAGTAACATTGGGAATATTTTTGATTGTAGTGGTTTCGAAAACCAAGAGCTTAGCTTACTAACGAATTTTACTTTGTATGATTATTCTTTAATGATATGAAGTTTGTATAGTTGACAGATATATTGTATGAGTCTTGCCATAGATCAGTCACCTTTTAATAAAAAGTCAGTACGTTAATTTTCTGATTAAATTTGGAATATTGTTTTGAATGTCATTTCAAAAAAATAATACTAATACTTCGTACTCAAAGGGCAAAATGATTGCCTTAATAATGTCACTCTGCTGTCTGTCTGATCGTATGTCACTATTTTTTTTTTATTTAGTGGTTTATTCTTGTTCAGTTTATTTTTATCTTTCTCTATTAATTTCTAAAAAAACGTTATGGTCAACAGAAACAATTTCATCTCATAACAAGGAATTATGTATGCCATCAAAAACAAAACTTGTAAAAAAAACAAGTCTCGCAACTTAGTTCTTCTGCCGTAAAAAGTTGTGAGATCCATGTAAATCCAAGTCGGTTAATTTATTCAGTCCCTACTTAAGGGACCTTCTTAAGTTATTTTATAACATAATTAGCTAACCTAACAACATCTTATAGTGACCATATCACTATTAAAAATCTTTTATGTTTTAAATAAATAGATTGACTTGGCAATCGCACTAAATAATCTAATTTAATACAATATGTATGTATAGGTATTACTAGTGAAATACATTGTTTTTTCATGCGATGGCCAAGTCAATCTATTTGTTTAAAAAATAAAAGATTTTTAATACTGATACTAGCTTTTGCCCGCGGCTTCGCTCGCGTCGTAGAGATTTTCGTGGAAATAAGGAAAACAAAAGAATATGATTTTTTGAACGACAATATGCAACGGTCATCTTGTTTTACCAAAGTGCTAATAACGACCAATCAAATAAGCCCAAACTTGAAGGGTCTGCTGTTGTCCGTTGAGGAGAACCCATACCCACCTTTCAGTCCCATCAACAGACCTTGGTCTTAATGTTTTACCAAAGTGCTAATAAATACCAACAAAATAAGCCTAAACTCGAAGGGTCTGCTGTTTTCCGTTGAGGAGATCCCGTACCCATCTTCCAGTCTCATTATCAGGCCACGGTCACCATGTTTATTTATTTTCTTTATTAGGAAAACCAGTAGTTAGTAAGCTAATTTAAACACTACACATTGAACATAAATAACTGCTAAACTTCTAACTTATTAAGGTAATCACAGCATGCATTTTATATAAGTGACGTATAATATGTAAGTATACACATATCTTAATTCTTAATTACTAAAATTACAATAATAATCTAATATTAATATTATATAAATAAGGAAACACATAAATCAAAAGTAGTTTTATTTTATTTTATTATTTAAGGAAAACTTACAGCTATAGTATACATATAAAACATACAAAATTACTGACAGAAAAGCCAATTACAAGTTTTCACAGATAGGTTCGAATTTAGATTTAAAAAGGTACAAACACATAAAAAGAAGTTACGATTAATTAAGTATGATCAAAGTTTTACAGCAATGAAGAGTGGTAAAGAAAGAATAAAGTAAGTTAGAACAAAGCTACACGTGGAACACAAAAAAAAACAAGGCAATAACATAAATTACAATCGAATAAAGCAGAATCTAAAAATCTATTTTACAGAATCACAAAATTTTACAGTTATAAATTTGCAAATAGTCTTAACGCTATTACAAAATAAATCAATGTCACTATTGTCTTCACATAAGGTATTAAAGGAGTCAGCAGCTCTTAAAAGAAAAGCATTTTGTCTGTAGTTGCTATGAACGCGAGGAATGTGGAGAATGGGCTTACGACGAAACGTTTGCAAGATATATTTCGACCACTTGATGTGGTCGGCTTCAGTTACATTATATACTCGTACAATTAAATAATATTTACAATAATAAGATATAAAAAGATAAGATTAATGATTTGTTCTTCTAACTTTAAAAAGAGCTTTTCTACACAATAATTTAAAACAACCTAAGCTATCTGCATTAATATCACAGGTGTGACTTACTTTATTATAGGTGTTTAGAAGTCAGGACACTGGAGCAGATTGACCTAGAACAGTCCGGGATAAAGGCGGAGAAAACATTCCAAAAGGAGCACGGTTTTGTTTTACCAAAGTACTAATAAAGACCAATCGAATATGCCCAAACTTTAACGTGAGTCATTTATGTCGTGAGTTGACTTAGACTGCGTCAAATTCGATATATTAAAACATGCAGCGCCATCTAGCCACTGACTAGTGAGTGAGTGACAAAGTTGAGAAACTTTGACTTGTTATAATTCTTAAACTACTGGTTGAAATTGAATGAAATTTGAAATATACTGTCGCCGCTTCAGAAATAAGATGGCATACTCGTAACTCAAAATTTATGTTTTTTGGGAAACGGCAATTTATGTTTCAACAGATCTGCTACTTCGTCTTCTACCAAATGGTATTCCATCCATCAGTCCGTGTTCGTCCACTGCTGGACATAGGCCTTTCCCAAATTTCGCCACTCATGTCGGTCCTCCGTCCTCCTCATCCAGCCGCCCCCCGCAACGTCCTTCAGATCGTTGGTCCAGCGGGCACGAGGTCGTCCTACACTACGCTTTGCTGTACGTGGTCTCCATTCTAAAGCCTTTCGGCCCCAACGGCCGTCATGTCGGCGACAAATATGGCCTGCCCACTGCCACTTCAACTTACTGAGTCTGCAGGCTATGTTGGTTACTTTAGATCTCCGACGGATCTCCTCATTTCGGATTCTATCTATCAGAGATACCCCAAGCATAGGCCGCTCCATAGCTCGCTGAGCGACCTTAAACCGGTGGATCGGACCCTTTGTAAGAGACCACGTCTCAGCGCCATACGTCATCACAGGAAGGACGCACTGGTTGAACATCTTAGCCTTTAAGCACTGCGGTATTGACGACCAAATGGTATTACCAATATATAAAAGGCATGCCTAAAATCTGCTCGGCTAATTATAATACATATATCTTTTTTTAATACAATTTGGTGTAAATGTACATGGATATTGTTTAATAAAGTAAAATGACAAAAATTTTAAAAATCAAGTCCCATCTTATACTACTTTAGTTTGATACAATAAGTCAAAGTAAGGCAGAAATCAAGTAACATCAGCAAAAAATCACACAAAATTAACAATAAAATGAACTAATAAAATAAAAAATACTTAAAATTACACGCGTTTTTTGTAATAAGAAGTCACTTTTACAATTAGTTCATTTTTAATTTCAATTCATTCAATTTTTAGTCACAAAGGGACACCATTCGAGACATAAAAAGCGCGACTCAACTTTGCTAATGCAGGTACAATACTAACTGGCATCAGTTTATTTCTAAGCAAAAAGCGAAAATTCTCAAGTCTGAAAGAGACACAAAGTCATGCTTCTCTATCGGAGATGCGCATTTACACGGGTGTGAGAGCAGTACCGTTGCGGACCACTATTTTAGTGCGTTTTATGAGTGTAAACTAAATTATTGAAAATTTCGATTTATACCACCTTAGACCTGAGGCGGCGCTGTGTTTATACAATACCTACTTGGTTACTGAAAATCCGCAACGAAGTTATAAGGGGTCGAAAATGGCCTGAACTGTTTCGAGAAAAGGATGGATGGCCGCTTTTTAGCTCGACTTGGCGGGGGCACTGCCATGCCCCGAGATCTAACTAGGCGCAAATGCGGTATACACTTTCCCTATTCACTGTGTTTTCCCACTGAGACCTATAAGTTACTGCGACGAGTTCACTTCAGAGAGGCCCAGATGTTTTGCACCATCTTATTTATGTCGAATGGATTGAGGCAAGGCAACCTCAAAAAATTTATACATTGATTTCCATTTTATCATACGGAGGCAAAAGACGTATCTAGGTGCAAGCGGTAAGTACGGTGGCCGTTTTGGAAATATTCCGGAAGTTTTTCAGAATACTTCCAGAAATTTTCCAAAATTTATGGAAACTTTCAGAAATATTGCGGAGTTTTCACCTCTACTATTGCATTCGATCCATCATATTAAAAAACATCGATACATCGAATATATCGAGGGCTCCGATAATCATCTGAGATCTAGGGTCTTACGATATATCGAATAGTTCTATGCATCGTTTTAAAAACACCGAATGTTTTTGAGACATCGATGTATTTGGTCAACCCCTAGTGTCTGTCATTCATTTTTACATGACGAACTTCCTTGGATCCAGTGTGACCAAATTTAGCAGAATTCTGCGATTGTAGCAGAATTCGATCCCCAATTTAAGGCTTAGCAGATTGTGTCGCAGATCTGAAAAGATAGCAGATTTTAGCAGAATATTTGAAATTCTCCGCAGAAAATTAGCAGAATTAGACATTGACAAATTACCTGTGCTTAATTTGGGTAGTGGTGCTAGAAATATTTAAAGAATTCTACCATTCCTAACCCTCGAGTACATTTTAGGGGAATATCCCAAAAATGTATATTTTTCTTTCGAGTTGTGTGTGTATATAGAGTTAGTAAGGTACAGTTTGTTTATGTGTATTCGTCGTCAATCAATTTGTCGTGCGTGCGCGTGAATTAAAAATGAAAAGAAAATATGACCAGAAATATCGTTCTGAGTGGGACAAGGATCAAATGTTCTCATCTTGGTTATCAAGACCCAAGGATGACAGCAATGCCGCTTTTTGTAAAAAATATGATAAATATGGTTCAAAGCTTGACAATTCTCTATAGAAACATGGACACTACAGAAAATTAGAAGTAAAGATACCTAGTTAGAAGTTGTTATTAAATATTTTTAATCATTATTTTTGGGTTTTAAGTTTACCTATATTCGTGAAAATTATGACTTCAATCACTAGCAGAATTTTATCATTTCTTACAAAAAAATAGCAGACTTTAGGCAAGCAGCTGGCATATTGTTCAATTTAAATTTGGTCACCCTGCTTGGATCTTATCTTACTTACCTTACATTTACATTCCTTCAAAATTTTTCGTGGTTACAAAAAGTATATAGTTTGCTTGCTTATTGCTATCTAAATTTTTTGGGGTAGAATCCAGCAACGAACGACTTTATTTAAGTACTTTTGCAGAAAGGATACGTACGTAGATACTATAAACTTGGTTGCACTTAATTTACTACAAACTACGTGGTCTAATCGTCTACGTAAATAGGTATTTCTTTAGAATAAAATGGTAGAAGAAGTGCAATTATTTAGTCGTGAGGAGCTGAAGGGCCGCAACTCGCGCGAGGACGCGATCCTGATCATCCACAACGGCGTCTACAATGTTACCAAATTCCTGGATGAGGTGAGTTTATTGATGTGTGTGTTTCTGATGACTGATTATGGCGCTCAATGACCTCTCTGGGTTACCGCGCGGGTCATTGCGTGCTTCGCTACGTGTTGCATATCGCATCGAGTACGAATTTAGAGTAACTACAGTACAGAATGCATTTTGTTAAACTCACTCAAAGTGACAAAGTAGGTTTAAAACTTGGCTAAATCTTATTTGGGTTGATCCAAGTTGTAGTTTATTGTACTCTAGCAAAACCTAATAAAGTCTGCCACTGACCCAATTGTCTTGGATGGTTAGTAGGCTAATTATAAAAGGTTGAACACCCAATGTCTTGACAAACAATTGAATTGCTATTTGTTGACTAACTAATAAGCTTAAATATTTGCTATAAAGCTCCAGAATACAGAGTTGTGGATGGCACTAAGCAGCAAACTAGAACAGTAGTTTGTTGGTGCTAGGCATAAAAACATCAGACTCTTCATTAACTGCCCATTCTCTCGGACATTGAGCACCTCAGAACTGAACTGTATGATGTTCAATTATTGTTTAAAATAATAGTGGCCCTCTGAGCCATGGTTGTTATGACAATCGACATATTGAGTGCTCTTAAAAAAGTCTAAATTTTTTTTAGTCAAACACAATCTTTCAGTAGAATTTAAAAAAGTTTCCATTCAAGTACATTTTCTTTAAACACTTGCTAAGGGTATCCGCCAAAATTGCCCCAGTCCCGGCGCAAAAGAATTGTATCTCAGATTTTACATAATTATTAGTAGAAACAATATCAGGTGTCGTTATCTCCTGATTCAGTGGCTAACATGTTTTTTTTGCCCAGAGAAGTTTCATAGGCGCTACATGCAAACATGACACTTTTTAGGAAAAACTTCATTTTACTGTTCTAATTGACATTGAATTGGCAAAAAATGAATAAAACACATGATATAAACACATTATCACATATGTACAATAATGTACCTATACATATGGCATTTTTTTGAAAAACTTCATTTTACTGTACCTAGTCGGTTCTTAAATACTGTCCCTGGCCATTTATTTAAAAAATAGAACACCTAGAAAAAAAAATGAAATGGTGTTTGATTTTCAAATATTTCTTGATTAATAATCTGCCAAATCACAATTACATTCATTCATTTTTGATGGAGTGGACTCGCAAAGAGGACCGAGTAGCAGTAATTGCATTGCATCGTTGCGGCCATCCACCGAAGACGATATTCAACTTGCTTCAAAAATTAAAAATCACGAAGAGGTTCGTGTACCGTACCATCAAGAGGTACAATGAAACCTCTAGTGTCGATGACGAGAAAAGAACTGGCAGACCTCGTTCCGTTAGGACTCCAGGGGTCAAGCAACCAAGGCGCGTATTGCAAGAAATCCCGTCCGCAAGCAGAAACTGATGGCTTTGGAGATGGGATTAACCAGAAGTACCGTAAAAAAGGTACTCAATGAAGACCTGGGACTACGAGCTTACCGAAAAAAGAGTGGACATCTTCTAAATGCGCGTCTGATAGCTATGAGAGCCAAAAATGCAAAGTTTTGCTAAAGCGGTACGCAAGAAACAGACACCGCGATATCCTGGTTACAGACGAGAAAATTTTTAACATCGAAGAGAAGTACAACAAACAAAATGACAGGGTGTACGCTACCAGCTCTGCGGCCGCTGGAAATGCCATTCCCAGAGTGCAGCACGGCCATCATCCATCATCAGTCATGATTTGGTTGGGAGTGTCCTACTATGGCCCTACTGAAGTGCATTTTTGTGAAAAAGGTGTCAAAACCAGTGCAAAAGTGTACCAAGACACGGTTTTAGATTGCATAGTAAAAGGGCTGCGCCAGGCACTCTTTAGAGGACGGCCATTTGTGTTTCAACAGGACTCCGCACCTGCTCATAAGGCCAAAACAACTCAGGAGTGGTTCGAGCGCCAGAATATCGAGCTAATAAGGCATCAAGATTGGCCCTCATCTAGCCCTGACCTCAATCCACTGGATTACAAAATTTGGCAGGAATTGGAGGAGAAGGTCTGTTCTAAACCTCACAAAAATTTGAGCAGCCTAAAGTCATCATTGATTAAAGCAGTGGCCGATATCGACATGAATATGGTCCGTGCTGCTATTGATGATTGGCCGCGAAGATTGAAGGTTTGTGTGAAAAATGGTGGCAATCATATTGAATAAATTTTGTGTTTAATATAAGCTAATTAAATAACCTTTTTTTAAAAAAAATCTTTTTTTGAATATCATGACTAGTTTTCATTTTATAGCCAATTTTGTTTGTGACAGAATTTAAGCACCGACTAGGTATTAATTCACTCATTAACAACGCAAACGTGTGGGTAATTGCAAAAGATTTAATATAATAGGCACATATGCGTACACACTGATATGTAGAGTCTGCATCATAATTATATACATTTTGCAGTTATCTTTATTTTATAAGGAAAAGAATATACATACCGCATACCTGCCACCTTTAGTAACCAGTGTTTAACCTTTCTCTATTATACTATTACAATAGGTCTTCATTATTGTTTCTCAGTATTCAATAAGGGCTTTTCCTAAAAACTGTCATGTTTGCATGTAGCGCCTATGAAACTTCTCTGGGCAAAATAACCATGTTAGCCACCGAATCAGGAAATAGTGACACTTGATATTGTTTCTACTAATAATTATCTAAAATCTGAGATACAATTCTTTTGCACCGGGACTGGGGTCTTTTTCTATGGGATTTGGCGGAAACCCTTTATATTTATATAGTGAAATCCATCCCTTTTGATTACTCCAAATATTATAAGGGTGCATTACAAACTAGGGGCTGTTCATTTATTACGTAAGACAATTTTAACTACTTTCTGACCCCCTCTCTCCTCATGTAAGAAAAAATATAACATTTGGATGAACCCCCTTTCTCCTCCTCTTCCCCTTTCTTCCTTTTAAGTTCAATTAGAAACAAACAAGATTATAATTTAAAAAAATCGCCAGGATTTGAACCTGCAACCTCTAGTTATTTTAATAAAAATCTGCAGAGAGGATGTATCAAAATCAATTATTTTTTTGGCATAAAATATCAGAATTTCATGGTCTAAAATGAATTTGAAAAGAAACAAAATCAGGATAACCCCCTTTAAAAACTGACTTGTGTACTTATTTTGTAAAATAGGTACATAAAATGCACTTTTTACATGTCTATTTTAACCTTAAAACACAATTGAATAAGATATAAAAGCCAACTACAGTATTATACAAGTGAGCTACATACGTTGGACATTACAGTCGAGGCGGGATTGCAGCCCTAGCCGAAGGCGAGGGTGTAATGGAGCCGAGAGTGTAATGTCTAATGCTCACGCCACGCGTTTCATACAATGTTTTTCAAAACACTTGCGAGGAAAAATTATAAAATTTCATTTGCTTATTTTCTTACATAATCAAAACCACAGCTATGAATGAAAATATATGCCTGACTAAAGCAACTCCTGCATCCGTGTCATCCCCTTAGCAAATCCATGTTATTCATAGTAATAAGTTTATGAATCAATTATATTGGGGTGTAGATAAGGAGGCACTATTATGAAAAGAAATTTCCTCAAGCCAGAAATCATTTTTAAGAGAGCCGGTAGGTTAAGTTATAAGATTAAGCATGGCGAGTCATACATAACCTCTTGATTATATTTTATGACAACCCAGATATCTTTCAGCTATGCCATTATAATAGTCTGACTGGGCTTGTGGGTTTGGTTTAATTCATGCAGTGACAAACAGGAGCTGAATAGTGGCCGTGAAAAATTTGTCAATTATAACTTGAAAAGCAAGTTAGCTGGGGGTTTTTAGAAAAGATTCAGATTCATTTATTTTAGCACAAAGCAAAATAATTCGCACTTCAAGTCAAAATATACAATAATACACCTTAATTAAATTAATATAATGATTAAAATAAATAAATTAATCAAATGTCTTAATATTAAGAATATTGTTGTAGGAGTAGGTATATAAAATGATGATGATGATGATGATGATGATGATGATGATGATGATGATGATGATGATGATGATGATGATGATGATGATGATGATGATGATGAGGTGGGATGCCTGCTGGGCTCAGGCAGATGGTCGGCTCTCTAATTGGAGCTATTCCATCCAATTCCAATTGCTTGGAGCTTTGGTATCCTAATGTCCAAGGGGCATTCCCTCCTCAAATCTTCCACTTCTTTTAATAAATCTAAGTATGTCTGAGTACACAAGGTACTTTAAATCTTCTTCCTTGATGTGGTCATCAACAAGTATCTCCCATCTCAGGCTAGAATATATAAAGCATTCACCTAGGTAGTGCTTGCTAGTTTCCTCCTCACCGCAGTGCGGGCAGGAGGGATCCTCCTTTACCTTCATTATTGATAGATGTCTGTTTAGCCTACAATGGTCAGTCAGAATACCCACCAACATACCTAGGTTGACTCTGCTTAGGTTAAGAATAACCTTACTTTTTTGTAGACAATAGCTGAAAGAAACATCTTTGACTGTCTCTGGCTAATTCGTCTGCTTTTTCATTGCCTTCAACGCCTTTATGTCCTGGGACCCAGGCCACTATTGTTTTAGTTTTTTCACCTAGCTTATTGAGTGTAATTTTACACTGTCTGACCAGAGCCGATTTATTAACTGGATTTTCAAATGCATAAAGTGCTGCTTGGTTATCGGAGTAAATAATGACCGTTTTCCATATTGGCAAATGTTTCCACCTGAAATACGGTAGCTAGGGTACCTAGTGAGTAACAGTCTACATCAGGTATATAAACACCAGCTCCTGCTAGTCCTGTATTGCCTTTCCTTGAGCCGTCTGTATAGCAGGTAATGCCCGGTTGCTCTATTGGTACCTTCCAGTTTTCTCTAGTTCCTATATGTATGCGATATTTTTTATCGGATAGTATTTCTCTTTTAGTCAGGTCATTATTGGCTAAAAGCATTCCCAAATGACTGCCTTACTTATCTGCTATGGAGGCATGACCTTTGTACATAAAGTTGCCCTTCCACTCTTTGTTTATTTTCATTCTGTACCATTGTTCGGTAGCTCTCTTTTTAACCTCTATATGCAAAGGGTTTAGGCCTATTATCACTTCTAGAGCCCTAGTTGGAGTTGTTTTTATGGCTCCAGTGATCATAAGGCATGCTAATCTTTGCACTTTATCTAGTTCTTATTCTTGTGGATTGTATGTTTGTTCTTGGCCACCATACAATTGCTCTGTATAGCAGTCGGGGTAGAATGATGTTAAGGCTGTACAAGCTTTTTGGTACTTTGTTATAAAATTTAAAGCTCACACTATAGAAGCTATTTAAAACCTTGGCCAATTTAGTAAAGGGCAAAAGGTCGTTGAGGGCAAATGATTTTATGTTTGCTTCTAGTGTCATAGTTGTGGACATTGCTGTGCATTATCTATGTTTTTCCTGGCTTGTATAATTGGTCATAATATTAATGTTTTTAAATGTTTGTCATAAGCTATGTCCCCAGGATAATTGCAGTATAGTTCTTACTGCCCTTCAAACCTCAAAGCCATAGCAAAAGAAAGCTTAAGCTATCAGTATTGCACATCCTACTAGTAATAACAGCTAGTTAGAATTTATTTAGAATTCTACCAAAAGAACTAGCCACGCAAAGACTTACATGGATCTCAGTGCAAAATGTCCCTGTTAATGTTGTTTTCCTTACACTTATAAAAAGTGTGCAATTTTGGGGAAAATTGCTGAATATTAGGCATTAAATTTTGATTGCATTACATTAACAAACTTTAAAGCGTGTTTACAGACTTTGTTAATGTAATGCAATCAAAATGTTATGCATTAAATTACAGTTTTCTTGTATAAACCGAATCAATAATAAGCAATTTCCGTGAATTGCTATAACACGCATTTACAAGTATTACAGACATTATTAAAAAGTAACGAAAATAATGGTATGATGTACATTTTGCACCGAGATCCTCTGTTAGCACCCTCATCACTAATACCTCCCATTTCCTCACATGTTCGTGTTCTTTGTGTTATCTATCTGTTGTACATATTACTACAGTGCATTGATATTAATAGGTAAATATAATCTGCAAGGGAAGTAATGTCCATTACTAACTGATTTTGATAAGAGCTCACCCACTTAATGAAACGTTCTAGTGATAACATAAGTTGATTACACCGAGTAGACCATGCGTGCCACATCTATAACAACCTCCCTGCAATCTCCTCGTGATTCTGCCAAGCTGCGTCACCTACTGAAACCTCGTACTCCGTACAGAGCATCGTACCTCCCTACACCCAAATATGTACTCTTATTGTGGAATTTGTCATTAAATTGTACTGCCACCGCCACACGCCATAACGAGACGGCGAGGAATGCGCCCCCCCTCCCCCTGCTCCTTGTGACGCGACGAGCCATTCTCGACTTTCCGACTTGACTCACTGACCCATATATACCTACTACACAAAGGATCGCGAACCTTTTATAACCCGCACGCCATTTTCCCCGCATAAATATAGTTCGTAGCCGACGACGCCGTTGACTTGCCATAAACATTGACCTCTCATAAACAACAAGACACACAGTCTCTAAGAAAAGTTGGTCAGAAAGTGTCCAAACTTGCGACGTGCAAAGTAGCAAGAATCTTCAACCAAATTAAGACGTTATGTCGTTAACATTAGATGCAATGTCAGTTCGATGTCAATCGTCATTCGAATTTGTCACCCCATAGCGGTGACAAAATGAATCAATCAATCAAAGCAGTTTTATCTGGCTTCCTATAATGTGTCTCCGCACATTAGTTCCGCCAATATCTAGTTTTAAGTGAATAGACTTGCTGGAAGTTTTCAAGTTAAAATTTGGTTAACGCGGACACTTTTTGAGCGAGATTGTGAGTCTAGTTGTTTATGGGAGGTTAATGACCATAAACAAATAATTAGTCAAGTGCGAGTCGGACAGCACACATAGGGTTCCGTACCATCACACAAAAACATGGTAAAAATAACAGAATAATAGATCCATGGCGACAAAAAATGTTTGCTAAAATCTGATCTAAAAATTCTTTCATTAATAGAAAGCTACATTATCCCTGAGTTAGTTCTCTGAGAATGGGTAGTTCCCTAAGGAAAGGTTTGTCCCCAGGGAACAAATTATAGCTTATGTCCAAGTGAAGGGACTTACCATTACAACAGCGAAATAATTTTCAAATTCGGTTTATAAGTTCAAGAGATGACCCGCGCGAATATAATTAATGGCTATGTCCCTAGGGAACTGTCCGTCCCCTTATAGCTTATAGCACTCAGGGCACTAATTTTGTAGATGTAGGTAGGTAGTAGATTCAAGCGCAGGCTCCGCTCGTGAAACAAATGAAATTTCACTCCTGCAGAGAATGTTTTTTTGAAATTTGTAGTAGACTTGACTTAATGTAGAAAACTTGGCTAAAGTGGCAATAAAATTGACAATCATCAAGTTTTCGACAGTGAATCTATAAACCTTCGTTTGCTGAGTGATGTCACCCTTAACGTTAACAAACATTGTGACCTATAGACTTTAGATGCCATACAAGTAATGTTGTGGTGGAAGACAAGTTTTTTGTTTCAATATTAACGTGCGTACCTTGCAGCGGCATTCAAGTACGTCTATGATAAACGTAATTATGGGTGACCTTACTATAAAAAGGGACCCCATTTGCATTATGTATAACTGGTTGACTCCAACGTACAAGTTATTTTCCCCAATTATTTGTGTAGTTGTAATTATCTATCAAATACGTATAATGTAAATATTTCGATGGCAACAGAGTCACTCTCCCGCTGCCGTTTACCGGGGCACTTACATATACCATACATCCATGCATATACCTACTACACAACTAATCCAGGGTCGCCGGTTCGATTCCCGTTAGGGTACACTTCTGCTTGCAGTACGTGCTTGGGAAGACACGTTTTATTTATTTAACAAAAGGAGTACAAACGGAGAGAGGCATATAAGATGTTACATTAAAGTTATAGCTAATTTTACATTGTACCACTATCGTGTTTGAAACGACGCAGATAGGAGATAAAGATAAAAGTAATGTTAAATTCTTGTTCAAAGCATTGTACAACAAAGCTGTAGCCTACAAAAAAAAAAAAAATTACATGCACACAAAATCAAAGATGGGCTCGCTTCACTTGTCTTTTGTAGCATAGTCGATATTCAAGAACTTTTCATTGTTACGTTAAGCGCTGGGTCCACAATCCACATGTATGCCCGAAGTACGGCGATAGTCACCACCGACACGCCGGGATATATTTGATGTATAGTAATGTCTGCCCCCCCCCCCAGCACCCCGGCGGCGAGGAGGTGCTGCTGGAGATGGCGGGCAAGGACGCCAGCGAGCCCTTCGAGGACGTCAGCCACAGCTCCGACGCCAGGTGAATATACTGGACGCCTCCCCAATGTCACCGCAGGTGTAGACGCTAGGTACTAATCGGTGACAGCTGACCCTGGTGCTGATGGGCAGCGCCCTCGATGAGCAGCCCGAGGGTGTTCTGCAGCACCGTGAGGAGCGGTCAGTTTTATTAGATGATCGGGCACACACTCACACAGCCAGCCACGTCAACATCTACGGAATACATATCTTTCAAAAGAACTTCCAGTATTCTTCTGTGCACAACTTTAGAAGTGGTTGCATTAAACGAGTGACTCACACGTTTATTACCTAAGAGCGTTTTTGTCTCTTCTTATCTTTACCTATTGTTTATTTTTAAGAATTATTGTTTTTTGATGACAATTTAATTATTCTGTGCCGATGATAATGACAGTGAAGACACTACATTTACGAGTGACTAGCTTCTGCCCGCGACTTCGTCCGCGTGGAACACCGACTGGGGCTTTTCATCAAAATATAACTTGATCCACATTAAAAAGGTTTTATTAGAAATCTGCTCCAAGCCATGTGTACCATAATTATAATTTAGATTCCAAGTTACTCTTGAAACACTCAACTATATGCCCAGTGAAAACCCACCTAAATCTGTTTACTTATAGACAGACAAAAATGTGTTAAATTGGTTTAACGCTATTACAAAATATTTAATTATTCGCTGTTTTCCGACAAATACATGAAATTTTGCACACATACAGATACTTCAAACTTTCAACTAAAGCGATGTAGTTTTTTTTAGAGGAACTTTGTTTTTAGTACATTGAAATCAAATTTAAGATGTCACACACTCATCACGGTTATTTCGTCACTTTGTGATTGCGTCCTTTATCGTAGTCCAGATCGTGGCCGTGCCCCCGCTAAGTCGAGCTAAAAAGCGGCACGGCCGTACCATCCTTTTCTCGAAACAGTTCAGACCATTTCCGACCTTCTATTACTTCGTTGTGGATAAAACTAGAAGCCTAGATTTTCAGTAACCAAGCAGGCATTATATTTCAAATTTTGGCCACTTCGAAACGCATATTGGTTTTAATAACCTGCTCCAAACAATAATAAATTCGTAAATGTGCAAAAAATACAGTAATATAGTCGAAAAACATTTTTTTTCACTTTGTATACACATAGATTAAATCTATACTTCTATACTAACAATAAAGTACATAGTGAAAAAGTCGTATCTGTACATTAAATATCTCCGCGAAATTTCAAATGAAATGGGTTATTGGTACTGTGCGTGCACGTGCTGTGGCCGAAACAACTATTTCACAATTTCTGTCTGTATGTTCCGTTTTAACTCGAGAACCACTCAACGATTTGGATGCGGTTTTTTATTATCATCGCAGTGAGCCTGGTCAATACATAGACTATAAGGGGTGTTCATAAAATAACGCCCAAACCGAAAACGGGGCGAAGATTCACTGAACGCGGGCGAAGTTAAGGGCAAAGGCTAGTTTTATAATAAATGCCTGGTGTAGGCATGTTACATAAAACGAAACCAGATACTCTACTGATTATACTGAACAGCTTTATCTGCGTTTTCTTTTAAATTTTATATTCGTCCAGGTTAATAACTCGTGTGAATGAATAAGTATAAGTATATTTGTTGGGAACGTTGTTCAGTGATCGGTAGTGTCTGTGGTTCAGCGTACCGGGGGTAAATAGAGTGCGACCTTAAAATAAAACCACTTACTCTACTGACCATACTGAACAACTCTTTGAAGAAAAATACCCGCGCAAATATTCAGAGAAAAAGATATTCAACTGTAACTTAAAAGACTTTATGTGGTAGGAAAAAGGTCTATTTTAGAACGCTGCACAGTAACAGGTGTTTTACGGAAGACGCTGTTTCAAAGGAACGCCTTTATGTCGGTGCGTTAGAGTTCACGCATTTTTGTTTGAAACTCAAATATTTCCTAAAGTAATGGTTAGCGCGGGTATGTTTCTTGGGTAAAGTGGTTCAGTATGATCAGTAGAATATGTGGTTTCATTTAATGGTCGCACTATATTTACACCCGGTATAGTGGCGAGGGCGTGACGCGTGTGTGACGCAACTTGCAGGTCGCTGATGAAGCAGTACAAGATCGGCGAGCTGGTGGAGGCGGACCGCTCGACCCACAAGCCGGGGTTCGCGCCCGCCTGGAACAACGACGCCAAGCAGGACCAGGGCAAGTGCGTCATTGCGTAGTGCTTCACCTCACCGCATCTACCATCTCTCTCTTACATAGAACGTTCACTGATATCGATCTTATCACTACGTTATTAATTACATTATACAACAACCAATAACAAAATATTAATTAAACAACGAAGTAAGCGTTCACACACTTGGTTGAGACGCCTAAATATTTAAGAGTTGCCGTTTCCCGACCCATATGTCATGAAAGTCTTTGCTGAGCGAAATTCTCTTGTTATTCGTCAATGGAAATGGGTGTTATATGGCCTTTGTACTTATTAAATGCTTAACACTGGTCCTGAGAAGTTACAGAACATAAATTAAAATCGGTCTCTTCGTTATTATCTGATTGTTCGGATTGAATCTGTCTAGTCTAAGACAGTTCTCACATAAGATACCGTACGAGTGTCGTCTCGCTACCGTGTCTTCATCAGAGTTCCCTGGCTACTGAATAATAACTAAGCGAATGAATTATTGTCAGCGCGTTCTTTAAAATACTTATCGACACTTATAAAATCACTCATGTCTGTCATGTTAGAGTTGTTTCAATATTGGTAACCGTTATGTCGCAGCCTTGATGTACGTGTTCTCTTCAATTACTACTGAGCCGATTCGCATGCGTTCCCTAATCTGTCTACACTATACGTCACTCAATCAATGACCTATTTTGTTAGTTCAATTGGTGTCTCAAATAAAGCGTCTTTTCAAGCAACTTTCACTGATTAAATACCAAAGGCAACGCATATGCATTAAAAGAGTTTATAGCACACCGTGCGTAAAATGACCACTTTACGCACGCTGCGCTTGCGTAAAGTCGGCATTTTCCGCACTTTTGCTATAAAATATTATACGATACTCGTGCGAGAAACTTTTTCTCGACTCGTGTGATTGCAGCACTCATCCTGTTGTAAGTTTAAGATAAACCAAACAATTTAGTGATTAAAATTCGTTGGTTGTACCTTATTTATAATATTATACACTTTTTATGATTAATTTATTAAAACATATTTGTAGATCAGTGGCGACATAATCTGCTCAATTTGCTATCAGAGAAACAACTTATATTCGGCTTATACACTATACATTACATTATATCATATCTAGTAGATATAAATCTTCTTGCCGTGCATGATTGATCCACCACCGATGATACAGCACACTGGGCATGTGTAGCACTTCACTTGTTCATTCCGTAGCATTATGAGGGTAGTTGTAAAATTGCACAGTAATAGAAGCACATGGCTCTGTGTAAACTAGTTTGGCTTTAGTGTTGGTCTCATCTCTCAACAAGTAAACCGCTGTGATTCCGATAGATCTGTAAAAGAACTGTGTACGTATTTATATTTTAAGTAAAGTATATCTAAAATTGTGATGTTAACATATGTTTACTAAATAGAATATTGTATAAACATTTGACAATTTATTCTTAAAGTTTATTCTTAGGCTTATTTGGTGTAGTCGCGATAAATTTATTACAAAGTTAATTGTTCCTATTTTATGAAAGATACGGCCACTGTTTGATAAATATTTTTCTAAGCGATGTTGTTTGTTTTACGCACAATCATTTCTAATTTAGCTTCCAATAGTCCAGTAGTTATTGTTAAATCAGTCATCTTTGGTGCTTGTTTACTCGTATTCATTATTTTATTATCGAAGTGTTTAACACATGTAAAGGTTTTATCAAATAAAATGGATGTTGCAAATGTTAAATTGGTTTTTCAATTCATCTACAACACCTTTTTTTGTTTTGTTTTACTATCGCAGAATCATGTGCTTTTATTGTTTGTTGCGAACTATATAGGCATATCTTCTTATATTGCAACATCGTCTTGCTACAGTAGATTCAGAATTTTCTGGTTGACTCAGTTTATTTCACGTTATTTCTTATTACTATTTCTTGCACGTATGGTAGACCTTTCGGCCATCCTCGTTCGAACTTCAAGCCGACTGCGGTCTCTCTCCGAAGTTGAAGTGGGGCAGAGACCACGTGTCTAGTAATGACGATGATGAGAATAGTAGTCCAACGCCAACCTCCACATGCTCTCAAATATGCGTCGAGCTGTTACACCAACAAAATATTCAATAACCCCGAAACTGATTTAAATTACGCAAAAAAAGATGTTGCTGTGTTAACGTTGTAAACGTTGTAATCGTCACCCCGGATGTTACGTAATATCGTGTGACGGCTGGACGCACTAAGAGACGACACGACTGTACAAATAATCTAAATAACTTCACGGTTTATTAACTTTGTATGTTATTAGTTATCGCGAGTAAGACCCCAATACAAAGTTGATAATGTGTGAAAATCGCGAAAGTTTAAAGTTTACTAACTTCACGGTGTTACGTGCTGGCCCGACCCGAACTAATACACACCTTCGAAGATAATTGGACCGGCTAACGAAAGGGCCGGGTTCGACCCCCGGCTTCGCTAATATATTCTTCTTAGTGTATCAGATCATTTGTAAATTCAACAAGTGCTAATGATTAGTAGTAGGCCCGTGTAAACGAGGCGTATAGGGGTGTTATAACTATCACATCAGCTGCGCATGTTCGCTCGTCATATATCTGTGCAATCTTCAGATAAACAGATTCACAGGACCCAAAACTCCTTTTCGCCCCTAACACAAAGTGAGTCAGCTGCATGCAATATATTCGATGGTACATGAATCAGTAAGGAAATGTAGTAAGTATAATATAACATAGCCACTTAGTTGCCTCGGAGAAAGTTGTAATAATAGACTAGCTGCAAATGATAATAATTCAGTAGTGGCGGAATGTTACATTAAAACTGGAGCCGAGGATGTAGAAAAGGTTACTGATTCTGCCTGAGCTATTTCGTAAGATCATAATTGTACGTACTTAGTCACTGAAATAGAAGAAGGGCAGGTAATTAATATAATTGTGTTTAATATCAGTTTTTTATATATTTTAGATATATACCTCATCAGCTAATGTTGTGTGAGAGACTAGAAAGCGTGCCGACAGTTGCTTGATAAGTACGCACCGCAATGTTAGCAGACAACCACACCCTACTTGTGAGCTCTGTCCATTTTAAAATATAAAAGAAAATCCTTTTCTATGACTACTTGTTTATACAAGAAGATAACGCACCCGTAGTTCACTAAAAATAAATATCAAAAGATATTTCTACGTCAGTTCCATTTCATTAGCATGCAAATGTTATCTCATATCTGCATGCAAAGGCGCTTTATCTTATAGTACGAGAGCCCACGACCAACATGTTTGTCCCATAGCGATACAGCCAAAACCGCATCAAATTGATAGATTCGACTAACCTGAACTCAAAAATACCCATACCAGAATTTTTTCGCGTAACGTTTGAACGGGACGAATTTTCAAAAATGTCAAAAAAAAAACCGATCACAGCATTCACAGCAATCTGTCCGATTTTAGGACTTTTAGTTGAAGAATGATAGCGAAAACATGTTTTTCAGAAGTCAGTAGTGTAGCACGAATCGGGAAGATCACTTAAAAAAATTCTCATAGCAATCTGTTGAAAATCTTTTTTACGAGTAGGGTTAGTTGACGCGAAAAAACGCATTTTGAACGCATTAAAGTTGGAGACCGTTTTGAAAGTGTTAAAAATTTTTGCCGATCGATAACATAGCAATGTGCCTGAAAATTGTTGGACGTGATAAACTTAGTCTTGATGGAGAAAAAATGTATATCAGAAAAATTGAGTGTAGCACCTTCTTCATCAGAAAACTTTTCGATACACAACAACCTTTGGCGATTGCCAGGCGACGCCGGGACGTTTTTTCGTTTATGGGAGTATATTAAATAAATAAATTTCATTTATTTCGGATAACAGTGATCCATATTTGTTTAATACATAGGTACATGTTTGAAATCAAATAATTAATAACTAAAATCAAATTATAAAAATCAAAATAGAATAAAATTAAATATTAGGCGACAGAGAAAATTTTCGAAAACAGTTTTTTTATAATACGGGCAGCCACAAGAAAGGTTTTAAAAAAATTATCCGGTTTGCTATGACAGGTCGGCAATTTTTTTGTCAAGCTACGCGCAAAATTTTTGAAAACAAACTTTCGTCATAAAGTAACAAAACCTATGTACATTTCCAATAACAGACGTATTGCTATGATACCGACTGCCTTATTTTTTGCAGAAATGGCCCTCCACGTAGTTGCTACACTTTTGACCGTTATTACCCACCCAGTCGGATTCGGAATCATATATTTGACGAGTTTATACAGTTTCGACTTCGACCGTATTGATACATGGTGTTGGTCGCGTGGGCTCTCGTACTACACGTTTTTCACGTTTATGAATGAATACATACGCTATTTTTACACTTTAAAAATTGTTATTTTAAGTCCTATTTCGCACAACAGGTTCTTTTAGCATTATAGGTTCTTTTATGTAACAAGTCCCGATTTATCTGGATTAATAAGATGTAGCCAGGGAAACAAAAATATATTAGGTACACTTTTCATTTATATGTCTAAAGCCGTAGTAAAAAATAACAATTTTATATTTTTAATCTAATAGGCGCAAAACTCGAATTCCATTTTATATTTACACATAATATAATCACGCCTGCCTCCCAGAGGGGTAGGCGGAGACTACAGAATTCCATCTGCTAAGATTCTGACACACCTCTTTTGCTTTTCACGATATCGAGTTCTATTTTGGCATATATCTATATTTCGCGGGCTAAGACGTCATCTCGGCCACGTAAAACTCGGCCGCGTGGCCGAGTTGATACCTTTCGATTAAATCAATTTTATTAGCGGTCAACTCGGCCGACAGTGAAAATTTGAGGTAGTTATGTACAGTCAACACAAGAATACATCACGAAAATTTGAACTAATACACGACCTGACCGTAATTAATCTAATCAACAATAGGTAAAACAAAGTTTCAACCATATGGCACTTATTATCTCTATAACCAAACAAATGAAAAGAAACGTTTTGTATGTGTAAGTAATAACGAAACTTGGTATGCATTTAAACCTCCAAAGTGCCATCACTTGATGCTGCAAGTTTTTTTTAAATACCTTATTTGAATATATAAGGTCCTACAATAATAAGTGCAAATAATTCTAGGGTAGATTATGTATCGTTCAGTGATCACATGCCAGAAGAAAAAAAAATTTCTTGAAATATTTTTTTCACTTCCCAGTACAAAGTGGTTCAATCAGCTAACAAAATTTCTATGAAAAGGAGAGAAAAAAGTTCGAGCAAAAAAAATTTTTTTTGATGTTAAGTGGTCTATTAGGGATACTCTATCAGCTTCAAAATTTTTTTCACTTTAAATAGTAGGACCTTATATTCAAAGAAAACACGTTAGACAAAAACAAATACTATATGGAAAGGAAGAGACAGGTAAGAACTTATCATGATTTCAACAAAGCATGTTCTTTTTTGGTAACGAGGTTGCTTTTGTTTTTTTTTTTTTTGTATAGTTTTATTCGAAGTTTTATAGGAAGTATTTGGATCCAATCCTTTCTTAGATTGACTGTACGTTGTATGTGAGGCCGAGTTGACCCCCAATAAAATTGATAGGTATCAACTCGGCCACACGGCCGAGTTTTATGTGGCCGAGATGACGCCTTAGCCATTTCGCGACAGGCGGTAGTGCGGGCCCTTCCATACTGACATGTATGTAAGTACTCGCTCGCACTCCCGCCATGTCGCGTACTATAGACAATCTCAATGGACCCAGCCTCAAATATTATTATAAAATTGCAGTCCAATTTGGTGATTGCGTTTGTTTGTATGGAGGTTTGCGCGCGTATGGCGTCAAGTAGCACGGACGCTGTGTCCGCGCAGGTGTAGCTAGTGATGTAGGTACGTGTAGTGCAGTGTTTGCGTGTCTGTTGCAGCGCGTGGAGCGCGTGGCTGGTGCCGCTGGTGCTGGGGCTCGCCGCCACCGTGCTCTACCGGTACATCTTCGTGTAGCACCCCGGCGCTACACTCTACATAGCTTTAATATTTACTGTATCGATACGTCGAATAAGTCCCACGAGTCGGCACCTGAGCTGGCCAACTCGGTGACCTGGGGCCTTGTTATCTGACTTTAACATCTAAGTTGTACTGTGATTGTGATGAGTGGCGTCACTTGTAGCCACAAGACGATACTTGATACATCTTGAAGTTAGACAATAATGCCCCTGAACTATGACGTAAATGTTCAATGAAGAATGTTGTTGAGAGAAACCTTTTACTGGTCGGGAAATGTGAGGTAAATACAGGGTGCGAGGAATGAAATTTTACTATAACAACTTAGTTGTAAGTGTTGGAAGAAACGAGATTTTAATTGTGGGACTTATCAGATGGCGCTGGTAAACGTTATTTTTGAGAAATGCCGATTTAATTGTATCTACTTACATTAAATTGATTCACTAATCTGTAAGATATTTTTTAGCCAATTTTAGCCAAAAATGTTTATAATAGATACCACTACCATTTTCGAAGGCTTCGCATTTACATGAAAGAGTTTACTACAAGAACAAAACGAAATTATATAAAACGCCCAATACTATAGGTATATCTTCTGACGTATTTGTGACGTCAGAAAGTGGACTTTATCCTTTGTTTCATATTATTTTAATCATGATTATGTTAATGAACAATATTTTGCATATTTAAAAGAATGGTAATTTTTTACTTTACGTTAAAAATGGGAATTATTAACATAAAATGTATTTACTTATAATTTTAACACCGTTTACTACAAAAAATACAGAAATAAAGGCCAAATGTTCTGTATGATTGTCTGTGTCCTGCACACCACAATCCTCACTACTGAAAACTTGATAATTTTGACATTGCCAAAAATTTGTCATGAAATAGTCATTATGGTAAAAAAATTGTCGCATTATAATTCCGAAGTAAAAGGTTGGTGACTTGGTTCAATTTCAGAAAATAGCGACACCATGTCAAATTAAATGTTTCAAGGATTTCATCCGCACCTCATTTCTACAGAACAGTATGAAAACAGTCACGTTTTTCAGTTGAACGTAGTGTCAAAAAATAGTCAAGAGATGGTCATCTCAAACGATACCAATTTCGACCTGTTTTACTATGTAGAATAATGTTAAAACCCCATGTAAACTTGCAAATACATGTTGTGTTGGTACAGTTGCATGACACTGAACTGCAGTTATATTTGTGACCTTAACACCATCATCCTCACCAACCTATGTATTTATTTACCTTGGTGACTATTTCATGACAAAAGCTTGGCATTGTCAAAATTGATTTTCATGAAGTTTTCAGAAGTGGGGATTGTGGTGAAGCACACTGATTGTCTTTAGTTTAGTTTTATAACTTTTTGTATACTTGTTGCATGTGAATGTAACCTTCTATTGATACCTTCAAGCACATTGGTCGAAACTCGTGAGCGTGCAAGGTATGTATTACGAAACGACAGTAGCGAAGTGTGCACTTGTGCATGGTTCCTAGCGCAAACATAAACTAGGCACATTAAATAATAATATCTTCATAGAGCGTAACGTAAATATGTAAGTAGTTACCTAATGTACTATATAACTTGCATTTTGTTTGAAAAGCTTGTAGCTTTGGAAGAGTTAGTTAAGTTTTAAATTGTCAACATGCTCGACATCTAAATAACTGAGTGAGCAGACATGACGCGACAACTAAGTTGTGAGGGCGGCCAAATGTTAGCTGTTTTATGTTGCAATCGTGCCGATTTCGTCGCAGGTTCTAAATATAAAACATGTGTCAGGAGAAACATGAATTTGGCAAGATTGTGGACTATTTTAAACATACGAGTATCTTTGGTGAATATCTACTTATATCATTTTTGATGCTCAACTAGTGTATATTTTTGATTTTATCTAAAATAAAACGTAATTTTTGGGCTCAGTTTCCAGATTTTTAGTTTGTAATTGGTGAATTTGGTGATACATTTAGATTATAGTGTCAATGGACTCTCACAATTTGGTTTGCATGATGGCGGGTAGAGTGAGGCGCGTTCACGAACGAGGCCCCTCTTAGCTCCGCGGAACTTGTCTCGTGGCGCGAGCTCCACAGATGGCGTCGCGCATGTTGACCGTCTGCCAGGAAGGGGGTACACCACACCCGCAGTATTTACAAGTCATTGCAAGTGGGTGACTATAGGTGCTGCAACATTCTTATGTAAGTGATATTGGAGAAGGCGCCGTTCACACGCTTCTCGCTCTTACTACCACGGCATAAAGGCCAAAAAGTGGGTAGGCGGCGCCGTTTCCCCAATATTACATGTTGTTTAATTATAGGTACATAGTAGATTAATTAATGTTATTATTTATATACAATTCTGCACAAAGTAACATATTTACATAAATTGTGACGTGAACAGTTGCACAATTATTGTATCCACTATCGACCTGGCCCACGTCTTGCTGAATGTTCAGTTCTCGGACTGTATAAATGTATATTAGGTGTACCTCCCCCCACAGTGGACGACACGATGTTGTACGACAAGCAAGCTGGCTAACAAGATGATGCGTGCGTGCATCATCATCAGGGCTCGGGAACAGCTAGTTTCAGAACAATTATTGTATCTACTATCGACCTGACCCACGTCTTGCTGAATGTTCAGTTCTCGGACTGTATAAATGTATATTAGGTGTACCTCCCCCCACAGTGGACGACACGATGTTGTACGACAAGCAAGCTGGCTAACAAGATGATGCGTGCGTGCATCATCATCAGGGCTCGGGAACAGCTAGTTTCAGAACAATTATTATATCTACTATCGACCTGGCCCACGTCTTGCTGAATGTTCAGTTCTCGGACTGTATAAATGTATATTAGGTGTACCTCCCCCCACAGTGGACAGGATGTTGTACGACAAGCAAGCTGGCTAACAAGATGATGCGTGCGTGCATCATCATCAGGGCTCGGGAACAGCTAGTTTCAGAACAATTATTGTATCTACTATCGACCTGACCCACGTCTTGCTGAATGTTCAGTTCTCGGACTGTATAAATGTATATTAGGTGTACCTCCCCCCACAGTGGACGACACGATGTTGTACGACAAGCAAGCTGGCTAACAAGATGATGCGTGCGTGCATCATCATCAGGGCTCGGAAACAGCTAGTTTCAGAACAATTATTGTATCTACATCGACCTGACCCACGTCTTGCTGAATGTTCAGTTCTCGGACTGTATAAATGTATATTAGGTGTACCTCCCCCCACAGTGGACGACACGATGTTGTACGACAAGCAAGCTGGCTAACAAGATGATGCGTGCGTGCATCACCATCAGGGCTCGGGAACAGCTAGTTTCAGAACAATTATTGTATCTACTATCGACCTGACCCACGTCTTGCTGAATGTTCAGTTCTCGGACTGTATAAATGTATATTAGGTGTACCTCCCCCCACAGTGGACGACAGGATGTTGTACGACAAGCAAGCTGGCTAACGAGATGATGCGTGCGTGCATCATCATCAGGGCTCGGGAACAGCTAGTTTCAGAACTATGGATAGGGCATTACGACCAAATGTGACTGCTATAATATCTAGTTAATAACAAGTAAACATGATTCAGTGATTCGACAAGACCATATTAGCCCCATCCATATTAGTGGTGATGAGGGAATCATTATAAGTTATACATATAAGTGAAGGTTATGAGATCATATAATTTTGCAAATATATTAGAATTATTGTTGTTTTATGCGTTTAAAGTTAAGCTGGAACATTGTTCAGCTATTAGTTAGCTGGAGCATCTTATTTTTTTACTAATCAATCTTGATGTACCAGCTAAATTCTACGAATAACAGGCTATGCGGAATACAAAATATATTTACAAAATATAAATTGTTTGTTGTGTATTTTCCTAAATTTACCTATTTTAATACAACACTAAAATTGCTTGGCAATCTGTTTAAAATAAACCATCTAAGTAACAGTCTTGTATAACACAACTTAACTATTTAACTGCTTTATCAATATATTAAAAATGTTAAATTAACAATACATACAATCTCTTTAATCTAGAACTTTCTATAAGAAAGCTGGAGCTTTGACGAGTTGATGACATGACAGAGATTTAGCAACTACTGGTAACAGGACACGCACACTTCTGTACCTTCGGACCTGGAACAAGGCAAGTCTAGACTACAAACGTTTACAACACATGATTCTATATAATAGTAGTGTAGAATGCTTACCCCATCAGTGAACACTTGGAGCAATGTGTATATCCACACAGAGCACACACATGCTGGCTGCACTCACACAGCTGCATCTCACAGTATGCACAACTACCCTCCAGCTGACGCTTGCCACACAGACATTGCTGGCTGAACTCTCCCTTGTCTGCCACCTACAAAATATAAATATATACAATTCAAAGTGAAAAAAATTTAACAGATGATAGAGTATCCCTAATAGACTACATTCCAACGAAAAAAAAATTTTTGTGCATACTTTTTTTACCTGTCCATAGAAATTTTGTTAGCTGATTGAATCACTTTGTACCAAGAAGTGAAAAAATACTTCGAGAAAAATTTTTTTTTTTCTGGAGTTTGATCAGTTAACAATACATGATCTACCCTAGAATTATTTTCACTTATTATTGTAGGACCTTATATATTTATTATTCTAATTCAAATAATTTATTTTGTAAAATAGGTAGGTACAATAAAGTTCACTATCACATATCAAAATTAATCTTGAAAAAAACCAGCCAAGTGCGAGTTGGACTTAGCCAGACATGTTTGGCTTTTTATGGTCGTGTCTGTCTGGCCAAATAATTACGTGTCCCGTCTGTCCAGCTTTTTGTCAGTGTAACAGAGTTGTCAGTTTGAATTTATCTACGTATAGTCTAATATATTAGCTATTAACCTGTAGTCTAATTCAAGTTACATCTAGTTTCACAAAGTAGTATGCGATTAACTCCATTTAAACTTGTGTACCGCCAGACATTTTACTTAAACCATTTTGTCATATGTCTATCTTTGGTGTTTTTAAAGATATCGAAATTCCAGTTAGACCATTTTGTACAGAAAAAAACAATGTGGTGAAAAATCTCATTTTGGGTCTAAGTCGAGTTAAACTGTTGCTATTCACCAGAAGCACAGATCTATAGACAAGCAAAAA
The DNA here is from genome assembly GCA_910592155.1 of Ypsolopha scabrella. Taxonomy (NCBI): domain Eukaryota; kingdom Metazoa; phylum Arthropoda; class Insecta; order Lepidoptera; family Ypsolophidae; genus Ypsolopha; species Ypsolopha scabrella. The sequence goes on along the minus strand of OU342962.1, from coordinate 31,897,227 downwards.
CACACTTTATAAGAAAAACAAGATATAATAAAAGAAAACGAAGCCTATATAATAATGGAAATGCTTCTTCTTTGTCCTCGCCTCTTCCCGTAATGCTACGTAATATATAGAAAATATGCTTGCTATATTCATATGATGTGAGGCAGACAGGAGATTTAAAAAACCAGACAAATGCAAGTCCGACCAAAGGTTCCTTCCATAAATTACTATATTATTTATGATTTAATTTCATGTGTATTATTATTATTACTTGCCAATTTTCATAGTTCTAGGTGAATGGAATATACCCTGTAAATTTTTATTCCCTTGCATGTTGAAATGTATGTTTTTTGCAGCATAACGGCCCGCTGTATCTTTTTTAACTTAGATATTAAAAATTTTACTTTATTTTTAATTGTTAGGCCTGTATTTTACAGTTGGTTGATTACTGATGATGATTGGAAGAGAAGAAACTTTAAAGTTTATCTGACCAGAGCACCAGAATGTTGAAGAGCTCCATTTCTTCCAATGAACAGCTGTTTCATGTTGTCTTTCTTGTTGTTGCAATGGAGTTCAGGTCTGCTTGTGACGTCTTGTGGTGGGAGTTTCTTGGCTCCTTTGAATAGGAGTTCTAGGGTTTTAGCTAAAAAAAATAATTTGTAATTAATGACCTATGGGTCAATATATAGACAAGGGAGCAAAATGCAAATTATATTATATTATTATTATAACCTATATTGCAATAGCACTATGTGGGTATTCATTTGATGGTACATGTAAATTTTGAAATGTATCTATAGGAAAATACAACAAAATACATAAGATATGGGAATAATTATTATTATGGTGGGTAGATTATGTACCTAGGTATGTGATTAAAAAATGCAATTCAAAAATTTTTTTTTTCTTCTCTTACCGTAAACCTGCTTTAGTCTCTTCTCGTTGTTGTTATATTGTTTTACACCAAAGTGGACCTTACTTTGAGGAATAAAGTCTTCAAGGAATGGATTAGCTCTTTTAGCCATGTATACCAAAGTTTGTTACTGACTAAATATTAAGAAAGATCCAAAATAAACATTCACTGGATCTGGATCAATTAATTTACACTAGAATAGAAAGAAAGCAAACTGAACTGTATGTAAGTAAGTAGGTATCGAGTTTTTATTTATTGCACCCACTCTGCAGTTTGTTTTGATTTGATCACAACTAGTGTTGTATAACAATCGATAGGCTATCGATACTATCGTGACCTTGGAAAAAAGTAACAATATCGATAGCGAAAATTCCATAATGTATCGATTGTAGTTAGCAATACTATCGATAGTATTTTGTACGTTTATCAATTAAACTATCGATTGTTTTGCTCCATCGATAGTCCATGAAAATGCAATACTATTGCTTTATCTAATTACTGTCAACTTATTAAAGTTCAATTGGTTTCGTAACAAAATAAGAAAGATTTTGAGAACTGTAATCTGGCAACTCTTGCCAGCCAAGATCGAACGTGTCCTTCACGCCATAATCCTCACTTTTGAAACCTTCATGAAAATCAAAATTGACAATGCCAAAAATTTGTCATGAAATAGTCATAAATAGTCACCAAGGTCAGAAAAATTGTCCTATCATAATTCCGGAGTTATAGCTATAGGTTAGTGAGGATTATGGTGTGAAGGTCACGCCATAATCCTCACCTCTCATGCGAGCAAACGGCGCGAGATACCGACTTGATTTCAATTCCAAAAATTAGTCCTGAAATAGTCATGACACCATGCCAAATCTCGAAAAGAATGCTTCAGGGATTCCAGAGTTATAAAGGTACCTCGGTGAGGATTATGGTGTGAAGGTTTCACCTCACCTGGTATATGCAGAATCTTTCGTTCTTTCTTTCTAAATACTTTATTGCACAAAACAAAAGTTACATGTACAACAGGTGGACTTAATGCTAACATTTTCCGAGCACTTTCCGATGACTTACGGTTCAATAATTTATAAAATTAAAGGACCGCTTCCCTTTCCGAACTGTACATTGCTAATTGAACTTTATTAATTCTTGTTAAGGAAGATATTCCAACAGCTAAATAATGACTTACGGTTCAATAATTTTTAAAATCAAAGAACCACTAACGGTCCTTTAGTCGCTTACGATGAGTTCAGAAAATAATTTTTCTGTATACCTAAACTGAATTAAAACTGGATGAATGATGTAGGTTGTGTAGGTATTTATTAACACTGATAGACTAAAAAAAACACATAACTGAGTTGTTTTATTAAATTAAAAAATAAACAATAGTATCGATTATATGTTAGCAATACTATCGATAGTATTATTTACGTTTAGTAATCAAACTATCGATACTATTGAAAGTATCGATTGTTTTGCTCCATCGATAGTGATAATAATAGTGATACCTGTGCACTCAGCGAGAAAAAATTAAAAGCCACACACTTCAAAAATGAACGGCGAAAATTACATCAAAATGTTGATGGTTGTGATTGTCGGCACTTGGTGGAACTTATTATACATCTTGTTAAATAAGACACTTGTACTTGTCCACAGGTTTAATTAATCCTAATCACTAATCCTGTGGACAAGTACAAGTGTCTTATTTAACAAGATGTAAAATGACATTACTTGACAAATAAATCAAGATGGCGGCTGTTGAAAAATATGGCGGTGATTTCCTGGCGACCGCAGCGCCAGGACGGAAACATTGGAACTAAAACTGACACTCATTGACTTTGAAGTTTTTTTTAATGTTGTGCATGGTTTAAGGGCTCTGGACAGTTATCTTTTTAAGCCGATAACTAGAAAAAATTGTAAAAAGTCTTTTTGCATGCAGCCCCCTGATTCTGTATTGTAAACTCAGTTGCCAAACATCATCTAAAACATACGTATCCGCTTATCTAAGGATAAGTTCGCACTTGAAATGATATCCCAATTCGTAAATAGTTCAATACCCACCCATTAAAGGTTATTTTGAATGTTCATTTTTTATCTGTTTTTGGTGAATAGCAACTATAGCTAGCAACCGACACTGAGTTTCATAATAGCCCCGCTGCGGGGCTATTATGAAACTCAGTGTCGGTTGCTAGCTATAGTTGCTTTCACCAGCAACAAATTAAATATGAACTTCCAAAATAACCTTTAATGGGTATTGAACTAATGACGAAATGTGAAGTCATTTCAAGTGCAAACTTATCCTTATATAAGCGAATATGTATGTTTTAGACGATAGCCACTTGGTTTGGCAACTGAGTTTACGATACAGAATCAGGGGGCTGTACGCAAGTGTGCGACTGAAGACAGACATACAGTGCGAGTGAGAGAGGATGATTTTGGGCGCCATTAACAGCGCGTTCTGAGCCAAAACATAATCGATTACATTGCGTCTATCGTCATTCCGAGTCACTGTTAGCGTGATAGGAAAAAGGTTGTTATGACGTCATCATTAAGGCCGACATGTTGTGCTATATGCTTCATGCTTCCACGAACATCATAGACGAAGATTAAGAAAAAGAAAGTGCTATGTTTGAAGAGGACTGAATACTGATGACGATTGAGGATGATTTACACATGACTTACAATAAGGTCGCATTTAACATTCTACATTTTTATTAATTGTATTAGTTCAGAGTGGGTTTCTCCATACCACCGTATTATAAAGCATAGGCCGGTGGAAGCCTCTTTTCCCCTAAAAAGTAGCGCTCCTTAAAAGGGTGGTGAGGTTATCGTTCCGTCAAGGGCTTATAACTACCTAACATACCACCGGCCCTCAGACGCCTCCGAGCACCAGCCACTAAAATCGCAATTTGTTTTTTCGAAACACAATACTGTATTAAAAAATCAGTTTCCTAGTAATAATGTCATATTTTTCCAAAAATCTAAAAATACCAAAAAATTGCTACTTTGTACCCTCCATAACTCTGGAACCGTTTACTTTAGCAAGATTATGCTATAAACCATTTTTGTTCCCAATTTATTGTAGATTACTTTTGTTTTTGCGCTAAACCTCATAATTTTCAAAATATTTAAGAAAAACTGAAATATCCCAACTTCCCCCCCACCCCCTCCCCCAAACCCAACGCTAAAAATAGCGTAACTTTTTACCCAACATTAAGTGGACTGTATAGAACAAAGTGGATCTGGAATGATACTTTTACTTGGGATGTTGTTGAGTTTAGGTCGTTTTTTGGGCTAATTGCACCACAGTAATAGGTAAGTTTTCTTACACCTAGAATCCAAACTAATGTTACTATAAAATTTTCTTTACTTTTTAATATTAACTAACAGAACTTAATTTTGCAATCCAATAGAAGCATTTATGATGAGTTCGAATCAAAATACAATCTAATAATCATCAAACTTTTGAAGGAATAGGTATGAAAGTTTTAACTCTAGCCGATATCTGTGCATACGAGAAATCTTACCCACACATGTAAAGTATCTCTACAGGCAGTTTGATCGCCCGCCGACGCCCGGCAATCGTGACATCTCTTTTGCACGCGTTGAATTTGTAAATAGATCCTATCCTGATATCAATGATGAGCGTACAATCAAACTAAACGCGGCCTAGGTAATTAATTACTAATGGTAAATTTCGATCTCATCAACAGAACATCGCGTGGTGAATTGGGTAACGTGTAAACATTGCAATACAAGGTATCTAGGTTTGAACCCGTAGGGAAGAAGTATATTTTGTATTATTTTGCTATAATTTTTTTGGTTTCCTTCGATATTTGAGAAGCTTCGATATTAGTTTGTTAGTGCCCGTGGATGGACTCCGAATTATTCAAACATACAAATACATACCTGTCTCCCGGAGTGGTAGGCAAAGTCTACATACAGATCTCCACTAGCTACGATCCTGACATAGCGCTTTCGCTTTTTCCACATTCATCAATCTTCAAAGAAGTTGTTTAGGTGTTATAATAAAATAAAAAAGGGAAAATCATAAGATCTTGTTTATTTATTTATACGATCGTAGCTCTTGGCTTTTTTTTAACTCTCCTCAGTATTATTTCTGTTAAAACACATTTCTTGAAAAACGAAACTAATTTCCGTATCATTTCTCTAATAAAATCCTCGTCCTTGTGAACTTCTACAATAGTGGTGGGTTGTATATTGTAGGGCTGTTATAAAGCACACAAAATAACACTTTTCCATTTTGGTTATTTTGAGCTGTCCCTGGACCTGCAATAAAATAAAAATGTGAAAGTACTGAAGAAATTTAGGCCATGTTGCACTCTAAGGGAGAAAATCATACATTTTAGACGAGTGGGTAGGTAAATGAACTTTTCTTTGAAACAGCTGTTTATTTTGATATTTCAGGAATCAGGCACGACTTGAATCCCCGCGGAGGTGTAAGAAGTATGTTCCGAATGTGGACTGTGTAGTGCATGTCAGTCGTACACTCTCATTTTACTGACGATTGCTACGTCCCAACGCGATGGGTGGTGACTGCTCAGCCCTATTGGCATTCTTCGGAGACAAATAGCGTTTTAGAACATTCTTACGATGATTTACTTCAGCGTGCAACAAGTGGTAAATTCCGAAAATCTTATTGGTTCGTGCCCGATTTGGGATTAAACCTGAATATCAAGATTGAGACGCCAGCATTGTACTCCCTGAGCTACCACCGCGCCGCTACTGTCCCCAAAGTAAAACTACAAAATGTGATAGGTACACAATAAATAACATTCATTTCACAAACCTGATTTATGATCTCTGTCATAGAGTAACGATCTCTGTACCAATTTGGTGACTGATAGGTATTTTATGCGACATCATTTCAGCATATCACATCCATGACACAGCATAAATTATTAAATGCACCAGGATCACTGGGTCACACAACAAACAATATTTCTTCGATTCGAACCCAAGGAAATCGTCAAACAAAACGAACATTATGTTGTAATCTTTGGAACTGACTCAAAGAGAATGTAAAATCTGACTGACCGACATGATATCCAAAGAGTATAGTAACCAATGATATCAAATGGTTGCGTTCCAAATCACTTTTCAAGATTAAAATATTGCTCGCTGTCAGACAAAAGTAGCTCGATGCTGGTTCCAAAACATCTACTTTTAGGTTTTGGAACCGGCATCGAGCTACTTTTCTCCGACAGCGAGCAATATTTTAATCTTGAAAAAGTGATTTGGAACGCTACCCAGAACAAACAATCCAGCAAAATTTTGGGATACCACAATCGAGTTTCAAATTCCCGTAAAATCGGCCAGTAAAAAATAACACTATTTCTGAATCTTACTTCTTATTAACTTTGTCATCCACGTTTAAACTCTAAAGAACCTAGAGCTTGCAATTTTTCTTTTTTCTTATTCTAAACACATTACATCAGCGAAGCGAATGATATATATGTTTACATAGAACATAGTATGGGGTTTGTATACAAATATTTCGGAATAAGGACCTGTTTCTTTATTTCGAAAATGCTAATATCTCAAGAGATAAGGTTTCCGTATTGCATACCAAAATTACGGTACATCTAACAAAGTAGCAACACTTGTACGAATGAAAAAATGCGTGCATTAGCCGAATTTGCGAAGGTGTAATAAACACTCGGAGCGGCAACGTCGTCGTAGTCATCACATCACCGTACGATCTGGGAGCGTTGCAAGAGAAGAAATAAAATACCTTGTTTTTATTTTAACATTTCCCATAAGTACCTACCTCTTTAAACATGAACAGGAATGTGTTTGTTTTAAAAGGGTTTTTGATATGGCGAAAAAAATCACAATCTACATTTTAAGTAGAGTTTAAGTCTTAAGTCGTTGTTACCAAATAAAATAATTATGAAAGAATTTTCCACATTCAGACCATTTTGGTAAAAATGGACAAATAAAAACAATAATTTATCAACAATGAACTTATAATTAAATGAGTTGATTTTAAAGGATCCTTTTTCTAAAAATTTTCACGTTTTATAGTATTTATAACTTTTCAGAGCAAGCCACAAAACAAAACGGAACAAAGACCAAATAATCGTGCTTTCTACTGATGATTTGTGTGGGCATCTCTTTTGCACGTCGTTTTAGTGCGGATTAGCCTCACCTATATCATGATTCTCACACACCCACACAAATAGTAGAGAGGTAGGATGTGTTCAATTATGCGCTGTAGCTGCGTCAAGAGAATTTAATAAAAATACAAGTTTTTTACCCGGCAGTCATGGTTACCTGCAACAAACCCGCTTCGGGCCTAAATTACCTGAAATCGAGTAATAATAAGCGCACCGGCAACGCTGCTTTGATGTGATGTTGAAAAAAATCTTCTTGCGTGCCTTATTTAATGAGAGTATATATTGGCATCTTTTTCGCACATTTTACCTCATCGGACTCAACCCCAAATGCATTGTATAGAGAACTAGACTGTGCACTACGATACGAAAAATGAGCCGAGCGAGATGGGTGTTGGCACTCGTTGGTCCCTTTCTAACACTTTAGAAACTCAACAACACTACATATATAAGTATTCTGTATATATTATATACACTGGCAATTTGCTACACTAGGATACACGAGTAGCGACAGCTATATTGCTCGGCTCGTTTTTCACTTGAAAATGGTATCATAATAATTACAACCTTACTTCTAAGGAAATAAAATATAGTTTAGTTGAGCAAAATTGGACAGTGCACAATCTTGTTACTAAACAATAATTGTCTTGTTTAACAGGTTTGCATCGCTGCAGCGATGAGTTGTGCAACGGTTGCAGCGATGGATTTATGTTAAACGGCCATACGTCATTATGACAGATAGCCTATACGCTGCAGAGATCAGCGGAAATTATTTGCGCCGCTCGATGATTGCATCGATGCTTGTCAAAGTCATGTGAAATGGTCGTTTATAACTCTTTGCAGCGGCTGCACAGTTCATCGCTGCGAGGTATGGTATAATGAATGACACACCCCCACAGATAAGGATAAGATTCATTCCGTTTTGCGCATTCACGCATGATGTGCCTCAAAATTATTTCGTTTTTGGCATCAACTGAGTCAATACGATTTAATAGGAGAAAAAATATTTTTGTGTTTGTCGCAAAATTACCCGAAATTACCCGGCAGTCATGATTACCCGCAAGATACCCGCTTAATGCCTAAATTACCCGAAATCAGGTAAAAATACCCGTACCAGCAACGCTGGAATAGAAGCTGTGTTAAATAAGAGATTTTATAAAAAAAATGCTCATGTACACTTTTGCCCCAAAATGTACCTTTTCAGCGCTGGATATAGATATTTTGGGAACTCAGTTGCGGCAACAATACTAAGCTAATCAATTCCCACTAAGGTAAGAGATTAAATAATTAATTGTGTTATTTATTAATTTTAATTTAGAGTTGATATGTATTCCATCAAAATTGAATAAAATTTTGTAAAATGGTGCGCACTCATCACTCACTTTAAAATATGGCGACACTGCCAACAGGGCACCTTCGATCGATGGGTTGCTGTCAAAAATTACATTACTTTCTAAAATATTTATAAAAATATTCGGAACCACAGGAAAATATCTCATAACTCCTATAAGCCTGCAAGTTTTTCTGTTTTAATTGTATATATCAAATCTAGGAGACAGTGAAGCAGTGATACATAGTGAAAGTGATTTTGCATGGTTGCAATTTGATGATAGGACTAGGAGTGTGGTGTCAGTTGGGCCGCAGCTGCGAGGCGGTGGAGCGCGGCGCTAATGTTACGTAAGGTGGGGTAGCGTGGCATGTCGTGGATGAAGAGACCCGGCGCTGAGCCGGCGGGATACCCCGCGCCAGCGCCAGCGCCCCCCGCGCCCGCGCCTGCCCCTCAGGTGAGAGACCCAGAGTCAGGTTATGTCGACTCCGACGTAAACAATGACGTGGACTGAACACTGAGGGATACAACACCTATATTCATTTATTTGTAAACAGTAGTCATTATGTTCAGTATATTCTTTATTCTCTCATATTGTTGATTTTATTTAGATATATGTAATGATGCAGCATATGGTAGAACAAGGGCTTGGTCCAATCTGTTTTGGTGATATGCAATAAGTTTTAATTGAGTCCTTTTAGATGCACTTTAGTATGTCAAATGACACGTTGCTGATTATACAATAGCAAGCTGTAGTTAAAACTACACGGTTCCATATTATTTTGTTAACTTCAGTCTGGTACAAGTAATTGTATGCTTTTTCAGGGATATGGAAATGAACAAAACATGTACCCAAACTATCAAACCAATGCAGCAAATTCCCAGCAACAGCAATACTGGCCACAGCAGCAACAGCAACCTGCTCAATACAACCAGCAGTACGGGGTGGTGTACCAGCAGCAGGAGTACCGGGCTAACAATGCCAACCAGATGTACCCACAGTACAACCAGAACTATGCCAATCAGACTTACAATACCACCCAGCAAAGTTACCAACAGAGTTACTACCCAAACCAACAGCAGCAGGTACAGCAGAGCTATGGTCAGGTCCAGAACAAAGACAACTGGGATGACAACTGGGACTGGGGCTGGGAAGAGTCTGCCAAACAAGCACAACAAGCCGCTGCCCAGCAGCAGGCGGCTGCGGTGCCAAGTGGCCCTATACACCAACCACCAGCAGCATTCAATAATGCTAATGTAATAGAGGAGAGCTTCACTTCCACCAACACTTGGAACTGGTCCATGGATGACAAGAAGGAAACTAAACAAAATCCTGTTAGTGTTCCACCTCCCTCTACCTTGCCTCCAGCCCAACGAGAGCCTGCAGAACCGGCCACACTGCACTCAGAGAGTCCTGCAGTTGGCATGAGCACTGCAAGTGAACATACCGACCAGAGAAGTGCCAGTAACCTCTCAGCTCAGAGCATCACAGAGGAAGTTAGGACATTGAATGATAAAGATATTGTTAAAGAGCGATTACCTAATCTAGCTTTAGGAAAGAGATTCCATTTAGAAAATTTAACCCCTCAGTGGTCAATAGAATCCCAGATGTCACAGGAGTCCAGTGATGGTGTCCAGACACACTCGGAAAGTACCTATTTAAGTGAAAATCAATCCAGGAATTCCAACTCAAGTCCTGGTTTGAATACTGAACATTATAACTCTCATTCAGGGTTTGATGAGTCTTTGAATGCTGATTGGTCGAGACACTCTACTGAAGAAGGTACCCTAACTGATAACACCCAAAAGAATTTCATGCCACAAGATGATGAAGATGTGAGAAATACTCTTCAAGAATTAAGCTTAGCAAACAGGGAAAATTCAACTCTGGATTCAGTTGATCAAGATGAGGCTAGAAATGTGTCTGAACAATATGTTCCACCACCAGTATCCCAGCCTGCCGCCCCACAACCTACCGCATACATTTCAAATACCCCTGTGTGTGCGGGGTTGCCTCCACTACCTCCCCCACCGGCGTTAACTGGATTGCCTCAACCGTCATCTAGTGTCAATCTTCCGCCATCTTTTCCTTCAGGATCACAGAATCCTTTCAAAAGTGCTGGACCATTCTCTCACAAAAGTATCAAAAGTTCTACAGGTACACCCACAGGTAGTCAGTTGGCTCCGATGCCGAAAGATCTTCCATCCCAATCTGCTACAAATCTAACATCACCAGCAGCAGTCAATAAGATCCAACAAAGTAGACCTCCAATGGGGGTGTTTAGTGCAAACTTGGAGACCACTCCTGACAACTCCGAGAGACCAGATCAACCCCAAGTCACAGCATGCAGACTCTTGGCTACTCCCGCACAGGTGCCTGATAACTTGGAAGTCGCTCCTCAAAATGACAGGAATGAATACTTACAGACCGCTCACTTGTCCAGTAGTGACTATGGAGAGAACACTGACTTCAGTAGGAACATGCCACCTCCAGGCCTTAGGAGAATGGTGGTTGGTCAGCAGGAGTCTGAGTATGGACAGAGCTTGAACATGTCCAGTGATGAACCTCCTCCTGGATTGTCCAGGATGGTGCCAGGGCAGCAGACCGAGGCAGACAATTCCTACAATCAACCAAGTGAGAGCTACATGGATAGACATATAGATGGACAACCCATGGATAGTTCTACTCGCCCCTACCGCCAGACGGCAGATGGTCAGCAAACCCCTGACTTTACTCAAGGCCCCAACAGGGCAAGCAGACCTATAGGCATGGACAGGATGGTGCCTGGAGAACCAAGTAATGAAGAGTACCCTCAGTACCAAAATCCCAACTTCAACACAAATGATCAGAGGGTAGTGACTGGAGTAGACCATGAATACAGTGCTGGTCCTTCTGACATCAGAGAGCAGAATATGGATGGCTCAGATTATACAGAAAACGCTCCTAGGAATCCTAGAAACATTCCTAGGGTCACAAGAGAATCTGCAGCTGAGATACCTGTAGATTTCACTTCTGCTGAAGATCAGCAAAGAGAAGTTATAATGGAAGGAGAGAACCTACAAGATTTGAGTGTAATTTCATCTACAGATTTGACTTTTTCTCGAGAGCAGACCTTGGAAGGGGCTGATATCAATGTCGCCGGTGGCGCGATAGATCGCAAGACTGATGCTAGCGATTCTGTCGAAATTCCACCTTGTGGTTCTAGAAGACAGTCTCTGAATCGCACTTCTGGAGAAGATTCAGAAAGAGACAGAATGAGGGATAGAAGAGACAAGCACAAGTCTTCTCGGGACCGCGATAGAGAGCGGGACGGCAAATACTCGCGGGATGACAAGAAAAAGGAGCGGGATGGCGAGAGACGGCCAGAAAAAGACAGGAGAGACAGAGACAGGGATCGCGACCGGGACGAGAGTCCGAGTGAGGTGCGGGTGCGGCGCAGCACCAGGAGTCGCAGGTACGAGACCGAGGACACGGACTACTACAGCGACAGGGAGAGAGATCGCAGGTAATTCAAATATATCTATACTAGTGGACGCCTTGCGGCCTTTCTCGCATGGATCCTGTTTCCTTCTTGGTGGATGTCGTCCACATCATACAAGGGACCTACAGTCCAGATTTCACTTTTATTTGGGTTAAGGCATTGATAGATCAGTGAGTCAGTCAGGCAGGGCATTCTTGACTTTTACTATAGCCAAACTCATACTGGAGGCTTGGTAAGTAATTAGTATTCTTTAAGCCAGGTTCTGAATGAAGAAAATCTCGCTAAACAGATACTTAACTGACGAATCATCCATACATTTTGCATTTCACAGTTAAACACAAATTAACTACAAATTCTCAACTGTGAAATCGGGGGTTCGTCTTTTATACATTAACCGTACAGAAAACAACTGAAGCATAGCAATGGCTGCGATTTTAAAATGTGTGAGTGGACTTATTTTGAATGTGTGGGTGCCGGGCCCGTGCGTACACGCGAGTAGGCTTACAATTTTTGATTAGCGAAATTCCGTCCGCATTTTTTTGTATTTCCATGCTTTTACACTTCTGTCACGCAGCATTACCCTCTTTGTAACCGATCGTGATAAGGCATGTACCGTTTTACTATTATACGTATTTTATTATTTATAGATCTCGCAATAAATCATATAACGTTTGTAATTACTATTCCAGACGTTACAGGGAAGGCTCATCGAAACCCCCTCGTCCTGACGACAAGGACAGACGATATCGCGACGACAGGGACAGAAATCGGCGATACAACACGATCGAGCGAGACAGGAGATACGACGACGAGCGGGACGGAACGACGCGGCCTCGTAGGAGCGACAGAGACCGTGAGAGGGATAGATATCAGCGGAGGTACAGGGATATCGATCCTTCCAGGAAGTATGGAAACATCAGGAGGGAGAGGGATGAAGAAGACAGGCGAAGAGGTGAGACGATCATGATTGCTTGTTATAGTACACAAACATACAATGGCCCCTACATAGTTTGCACAAATCAGTTATTGACCCGACTTGTTTCAATATACTGATAAACTTTGGTGTTGCAAGTGATGACCCCTGTGTACACACAGCTTTGCTTGTTGCAATTACGAGTATCAGGTTATTTGTGGAAGCAACTCCACTAGCAAACTGTTGTTTTATAAACGAACCTATCGTAATGTACCTTCGTTCGCGTGGGTTTCGGATATGAATTGGAATCAGACTTCCTATAGATTTATATAATAACCTTTGCCGTTTGCGTCTATTCAATCTTTGCCCCGTTTCCGGTTTGGGCGTTATTTTATGAACACACCCTATAGTCGATGTGTTAAGAAATGTGACTACAATGATAATAAAGAAAACCGTATTCAAATCCGTTGATGGGTTCTCGAGTTATAAAAGCGTTTATTCAATCTTTGCCCCGTTTCCGGTTTGGGCGTTATTTTATGAACACACCCTATAGTCGATGTGTTAAGAAATGTGACTACAATGATAATAAAGAAAACCGTATTCAAATCCGTTGATGGGTTCTCGAGTTATAAAAGCGTTTATTCAATCTTTGCCCCGTTTCCGGTTTGGGCGTTATTTTATGAACACACCCTATAGTCGATGTGTTAAGAAATGTGACTACAATGATAATAAAGAAAACCGTATTCAAATCCGTTGATGGGTTCTCGAGTTATAAAATCGTTTATTCAATCTTTGCCCCGTTTCCGGTTTGGGCGTTATTTTATGAACACACCCTATAGTCGATGTGTTAAGAAATGTGACTACAATGATAATAAAGAAAACCGTATTCAAATCCGTTGATGGGTTCTCGAGTTATAAAAGCGTTTATTCAATCTTTGCCCCGTTTCCGGTTTGGGCGTTATTTTATGAACACACCCTATAGTCGATGTGTTAAGAAATGTGACTACAATGATAATAAAGAAAACCGTATTCAAATCCGTTGATGGGTTCTCGAGTTATAAAAGCGTTTAATCAATCTTTGCCCCGTTTCCGGTTTGGGCGTTATTTTATGAACACACCCTATAGTCGATGTGTTAAGAAATGTGACTACAATGACAATAAAGAAAACCGTATTCAAATCCGTTGATGGGTTCTCGAGTTATAAAAGCGTTTATTCAATCTTTGCCCCGTTTCCGGTTTGGGCGTTATTTTATGAACACACCCTATAGTCGATGTGTTAAGAAATGTGACTACAATGATAATAAAGAAAACCGTATTCAAATCCGTTGATGGGTTCTCGAGTTATAAAAGCGTTTATTCAATCTTTGCCCCGTTTCCGGTTTGGGCGTTATTTTATGAACACACCCTATAGTCGATGTGTTAAGAAATGTGACTACAATGACAATAAAGAAAACCGTATTCAAATCCGTTGATGGGTTCTCGAGTTATAAAAGCGTTTAATCAATCTTTGCCCCGTTTCCGGTTTGGGCGTTATTTTATGAACACACCCTATAGTCGATGTGTTAAGAAATGTGACTACAATGACAATAAAGAAAACCGTATTCAAATCCGTTGATGGGTTCTCGAGTTATAAAAGCGTTTATTCAATCTTTGCCCCGTTTCCGGTTTGGGCGTTATTTTATGAACACACCCTATAGTCGATGTGTTAAGAAATGTGACTACAATGACAATAAAGAAAACCGTATTCAAATCCGTTGATGGGTTCTCGAGTTATAAAAGCGTTTATTCAATCTTTGCCCCGTTTCCGGTTTGGGCGTTATTTTATGAACACACCCTATAGTCGATGTGTTAAGAAATGTGACTACAATGACAATAAAGAAAACCGTATTCAAATCCGTTGATGGGTTCTCGAGTTATAAAAGCGTTTATTCAATCTTTGCCCCGTTTCCGGTTTGGGCGTTATTTTATGAACACACCCTATAGTCGATGTGTTAAGAAATGTGACTACAATGATAATAAAGAAAACCGTATTCAAATCCGTTGATGGGTTCTCGAGTTATAAAAGCGTTTATTCAATCTTTGCCCCGTTTCCGGTTTGGGCGTTATTTTATGAACACACCCTATAGTCGATGTGTTAAGAAATGTGACTACAATGATAATAAAGAAAACCGTATTCAAATCCGTTGATGGGTTCTCGAGTTATAAAAGCGTTTATTCAATCTTTGCTACGTTTCCGGCTTGGGCGTTATTTTATGAATACGCCTTATAGCCTATGTGTTGACCAGGCTCACTGCGATGATAATAAAAAAACGCATCCAAGTCCGTTAAGTGGTTCTCGAGTTAAAACGGAACATACAGACAGACAGATAAAAATTCTAGAAATTGTTGTTTCGGCCTCAGTACAGTACCAATAACCCATTTCATTTAAAATTTCGCGAAAGTATTCATTGTACAGACACGACTTTTTACCCTCTCGGGGCCTTACGTCTTATTACCGGAATGTCCAGTCGGTCAGTTAAGTCTATTTCACTGAACGTCCATTCCCCGATTGTCCACTTCCCTGGATGTCCAATTCACCGAGTGTCTTTTTCACCGAACGACCACTTCCATGTACGTCCTTTTCACCGAATGTCCATGTCATGTTTTCTTAAGGTAAATTACTACTTTATTATTGGTATATAGATTTCGAATATCGCAGAGAGTTGAATTGCTTGTGTTTTTATTATTTTTAAGTCAGTGGGATTTTTACAAAAGTAGTCAGTCTACTTCCTTTATCAAGCAAGATTTAGACTCAAATTTCAAGTAATTATAATCTATTTATGTTTATTTATTAAATTTTTAATATTTAATTCTTACAACAACGTACCAGGTAAAATAGAAAAACAAATGACTAGGAATACTATATTGCGACTCGTCTTCATGAGTCGAAGGAAAAATTTAAAGAACAAAATAGTTTGTAAAAATAATTTCTACAGTATTTCTTGTCACATTTATAAGCACAGGATAATGAACCAAAGAATATTTTTAGTAAAAATGTTTCTGTTTGCCGTCAGTGCTGACATTTTAATACTCATGTCGTTTATATCGCATTATGTTTCATCATTGGACCCAAATCACGGTAGCATAGAGGGACAACTTTGGGGAAAGGAAGTAAAGCACATACGTTCCTCTTAGCTCGTATCAGCATGTCCGGTGAGATGACGTGAGTGAACTGACGAATGTTGTATTTGTTTGTCTACTTCCAGTGGTCACCTTCTCGGGTGACACACGCACACATGCTCACGACCGACGTGAAGGTACTGTGGGTCCACGAGGCTCACTCGGGACCCTCGCTGTTCACTCTGTGTGCAGGCACCAACATCGTACATATGGAAATTATACAGAGCTAATTCCAATTAGGAACAATGTACATTTTATAATACCAAGCATTCGTTTCCGTTTACTGTTGTGAAACAATAAATCTTTGTCGATGCCGCTGTTGAAAAAACACAAGTAAAACTTCTTCTAATCTTTATGTATGATTGACGTGATCTATAGATCACAATCAGTGCTATCGGTCTGAACTGAATGTGCGTTATCTCTAAATTGAGCATTCACTATCTCAGATGTTGTAGAGTTCAGTACTAACATTCGTTTATAAATAATATTGGGTATTCTCCGAGAGGAGTCTGCAAACTGCAGTATTGCAGGTTACCAAACCAAAATAATGAAGAAGGAGAGCTCTCTCTAGTTTCCACATCTATACACATCATATCACATGTACATAAAAAGCATGATGCACGATGCATCTGATTGGTTACAATTTTTCTGGTAACAGCTTTCAAAATATTCGTGCTATTCTGTGTGGTTTAGTAAGATACGAGTTAATTAATAATATTACCATAAATTAATGTTTCCTGCATATCTATTAATACGATTTTACTTGAGTTTGAGTACTAAAGGATTTCCAATAGTTTTATAGGTTTAGGTAAACAGAACATTTAAGTAAAGGATTTGCACAATAATCGCGATTTGTTGCGAGCAGCAGTTACTAATTATCTTCATGTAATATTGTATCACGAAACGAAACGAGGATCGGGACACAGCTATACGAGGAAGCGAGACGGACTGTTATAGTGCGTCCCGCTTACTTGCATAGCGGCATCCCGTTCCCGGATGACGTGTTGGTGTCCCTTAGGCGAGGTATCTTCCCCGTCGCGGCCGGCGTCGCGCGAGGCGCCCACCGACGACGACCTGAACGAGACGCTGCCGAGCGCGGAGTCGCGGCGCCGCCACCGCCGGCGACACAACCGACACGAGCCGCACTACGACGGTGAGCGAGCACCACGCCCTCTCTCGGTCGCACGCTAGCGGCTGTTTCCATATAGCACATTCTTGAATTATAAAGTTTGTCAGCGACACAACTCAAGGACGCTGGCCTGATTGAGCTGATATTTAACAGGCAGGTTATTCTGCGCGGGGTTAAGCAACACCAAGAATAGTTTTGTGTCTTGTTGTTTGTATCATTGTGAGTAATAGGTAAAGTTCCACGATTTTTGGCGATTTACGGTCCATTATCAACCATGAACCAGCATTTTTTACAATCTTTGGAAAATGTCTTACAGAGTTATAAAACTTTTTGCAACTCTGACTACAGAAAAAATAAATCGAAGCAGGAAAAAGTTGATTTACATGTAATCTTATTTTCCGTGGAAATAATATAAGGTTTGTAACATGCATAATGTGGAAGTTGGAAGAAACAACATTTCTTGTATCAAATGGAGCTTTCTTAACCGTCCTTCATGATCGACGACTACTCTGCTCTACTTGTAGTAAGTTGTGCTAGTGTGCGTGCCTGTCGGACCGCGTCGTACACACATGAGCGTGCTATACGGACACTGCACGCCAGCAGACGGAGTCGTCGTGTATTGCAAGAACTGTAGACAGTCTGTCCCCCCAGCGTACGGCGCGGAGTACGACCCGTACGCGGTGCAGCGGCGCCAGTACCAGTACTACGAGCAGCTGCGACTCACCGACCCCGCCGCCTACATGCAGGTCTACAAGAAGCTGCTGGCGGGCGAGACGCCCTACGTGCCGCCCAGCTTCTACGCCGACCGTGAGTACCGCTACTGTTATCTATTCATTCAGTTTAGTGACGAAGTCTTAAGTAACCGTCAATGACCTCCCGGCCGGTATCGGTCCCAGCGACTGTAACTGCAGAGAGCGTCGCTGGTGTGCAACATAAATATATCCTTGAAATATTAAGTATTGGAATTTTTTATTTTTTCCTATATCTCTGTTATACGAGCCCGATGCAAAATAGTTCGTCTAGTTTGAAATTTTCTCTGTGACATTTTTTCTAACTTAATTATTTTTGTATATCTATATAAAATATTAAGCTGCTTTACTATCGCATGACGCATTACTTATGCCCTTTTTAAATTATGAACCAATAAACTATTTTAGCTTTTTAAATTTATAGATATCCTGTTTTAAATTCGAAGAAATTGTAAGCAAAATAGTTCGTCTAATTGTTAATTGATGAAAAAGAGTTCGTCTATCGGTGAGTTAAATAAGATTATTCCTTCTTTGTACAATTATGTTGCATAATTTAAATCTGTAAAAGTAATTCTGTGTCATTTGTCAAGTGAGGAGTATTTATCAAGTGAGTTTAGGTGGTGGAGCTGATGCCGAGCTCGACTGTGGAGGTACCACCATCTTACTCGCAAATCCTCCCGAAGTTATTCGGGGGAGAGTAAGAGAACAGCTCTCAGGCAAAACCAGGCGGCCCACCATTGCCTGGGACCGATGGATGGCGGTTTATCCATCCCCAATTGGGGGTGCTAACTTTCTGGACAAGAACGGAAATCTTAAAACCATTTCGAGAAATATGTTTTCTGTACAGTTGCTACTTATCAGATTAATAAATAAATCTATACTTTTAAAAATATTTTAACAAAACACAATGAACTTCATTTGACTTATCTATGACGTCATGACATGACATTTGACATGCAGTGCATTCCGTGTCGCGACATAATCGATTATATCGCGTCTATCATCATTCCGAGTCACTGTGAGCCCGATAATTAATCAACCGCCAGAATTCATATTGGAGACTCGGTTAGTGATCAAGAACAATGTTTAATGAACCTCAAGGTAAAACTGAAAACGAAAAATTGCTCCCGTACCTACCTACTGCCTATTCAGTCAGTATGGAAACAATTTTTTTATGATTTCGAAAATAACGATCATTGAATTTTGTTCCTGATCACTAACCGTGTCTCCAGTATGAATAAGGGTGATTGATTAAATTTCACCTTGTTTATCATAGACGAAATCCTTAACGACGCCATGTTGTGATATGCCTATGCTTCTGAGCGTTTGCACTATGAGCGATCTATGAAAAGTGCTAGCTGGCCGGTGGCAATTTCAAAAATAGGTTTTTCGAAGAATAAGAGCATTAGTTAAATCATGATTATAAGATTGTAGTTAGAAGAAATTACTTCTTGGACCTAGTAAAGTAGTATATCCTTTGTATTCACGTAACCTAAATGAATTTCTACAAATTCTGTCATCATTCATGTTGCGTTCAAAAGAACCCTAAATGGATTATAAGTATAAACAGTGATGGACGCCATTTTTCATTCGGAACGACTTGATGGGCGTGAGATGTTTGATGGTAGTGTTAGCACTATTAGCGCCATGCGGAACGCCTCTAGTGACGTCACGTTCACTTTTGGCGGGTAAAATTTAAGTTTTTGTTTTTAAATAGATGCAATGAATAAAACCCAAAAATAATGAAATTAGTTTCATAAAATAGTCTACATTTTCAAACTAAATTATTAAAAAAATATATATTAGAAACATGCATGTCTAATTGCCGAGCCTTATATAAACCAGACTGGTGACGGGCAGCGGCGTCACTGGTGCAAGGGTTTCGGCACCGCGCTCACCAACCCGCCTGCCCAGCGTGTGTGAGTATGGGCATTTCTTCCAGGAGGACCACCAAGAGTGGCGAAATTCTGGAAAGGCCTATGTCCAGCAGTGGACGAAACAGGCTGATGGATGGATGGATGGATGTCAAGTGAGACAGTATAAATTCTGAAAATTCAGTTATTTTCATTCGTTTTCAAATAACAATGGGTCGTGGCAAACCCATGTGTGAAGAGCTTCGAAAGCGAATAGTTTGTGGGGTCGATGCTGGCAAATCAAGTAACCAAATATCTAGAGACTTGATACTTCCCAGATCAACAGTCCAATCTATCATTCAGCACTATAAAAAGAATAGAACGACTTCTTGTTTGAAGAAAACTGGTCGACCACGCATCACGAGGGCAGCAGAAAACAGAATCCTGATGAAAATTATCAAAAATAATCGTCGTGCTCGAGCTGGAGAACTCACGGTGCAATGGAAGGACATGATTCACAAAGACGTCTCAGTTGATACTTGTAAAAGAGTCCTAAAAAGAATGGGTTACGGATTTTACACCCCTAAGGAGAAACCATTGTTGACTGCTGTACAAAAGAAAAAGAGGTTGAAGTTTGCTCATGATCATTTAAATTGGACTTCCGATCAGTGGCGTAGTATCATTTGGAGTGACGAGTCCAAATTTGAAGTAACTGTTGGCGATGAAAGGAAAAAAGTGATTCGGAACAAAAATGAGGCATTTCATACTGACTGTCTCAAACGCAAAGTGAAGTTTCCGGCGTCTCTTATGATATGGGGCTGCATGTCTGCACAAGGTGTTGGTGGTATGCAGTTTATTGATGGTTCTATCAATGCTGCGAGGTATCAAAACCTTTTGGTAGAGAATTTACTGCCCTCTATTCCGTCACTCAAGCATCAAGATTCCTTCATTTTTCAACAGGATGGTGCTTCCTGCCATACTGCTAGGACAACAAAGACGTGGCTACTGGCGAAAAGCATCCCTACAATCGAATGGCCATCTAACAGCCCGGACTTGTCGCCGATCGAAACCCTATGGTGGAAAATGAAAAAAGTTCTCCGTAAAAATCTATCAAGATCGAAGAGCGACTTAAAGGCTAAACTCTTTGCTGTCTGGGAGTCAATTACGCCTGAGGAGTGTGCAGCGTTGGTTGCAACCATGCCTCTTCGCATTAAGGACCCGTTCTCCCTAACATTAAGCACCTCATTTAGCGTCAAGTAGAACTGAACTCTGTGACGTTTCATTATTGTTTAATGTTGTAATACAACTCTTCGACACCTTGTGTGATTATTTATTTCTCATTAAACAAATATTTTCT
This sequence comes from Ypsolopha scabrella, assembly GCA_910592155.1. Lineage (NCBI taxonomy): Eukaryota > Metazoa > Arthropoda > Insecta > Lepidoptera > Ypsolophidae > Ypsolopha > Ypsolopha scabrella. Next base: position 31,876,241 of record OU342962.1, on the reverse strand, counting down.
GCCATGAATCAGCAATACGGTGGGGCACGTTTAGGTGGCATGGACCCTTAAAGCTGTCATTGAGGTCAAAGGCGACACAACTAAGTGGTAGACGAACTATTTTGTGTGAGTGACAAGGGTAGACGAATACTTTTGCGTTATGTTTTTTAGAATATTAAAAAAAAATTGTTTGTTATATAAAGTCATGAAAGAATTTCAGTTATGTTAAAATAAATTAAAATGTTCCTCAAGTTGTGGTTTACTTTTTATTAAACGTTCTTTATTATTTTACCAATATTTACTTTCTATATTTTACGCTTTGCACAACTTTCCATACTAGACGAACTATTTTGCATCGGGGCTCGTAAAATCTATTTGTGCGCGGAATTTCAAGTTTCTCAGTTCTCTATGATTTTTTTAACAGCACTATGGGGCCGTAGACTTCTGTAGGAGATATTAGTTTCAACTTGATATATCTAACGCGGGGCTCGAGAAAAGGTGTTTGACACACAGGCGACAAAGTGATCGTATAAGGGGTTCCGTTTTTTAGTTTTGAAGTACGGAACCCTACATGTTTAATACAAATATTAAACAACCTAATATTGTAAATCTAACTTGAAGCACTCACCCATCACAACCGTCAATCTATCAAAGCAAAGATCACACTGGTGCTGACACCTGAAGAGCGTTGAGCTTCGTGAGTGAGCGCCCCCCGACACCTTACTGGATAGACATGTTCTGGATGTCTCGCAGGCATTTGAGGTGAAACCGTCCCAATGTGCGGATATGCTTGCGGTGTAGACACCACGATTCGGAGGCATACAGGAGATACAGAGGCCTTTGTATTGGGCCTCAAGGCGAAGTTTGCCGTAGGCTGCAGCAGCTGCTCCTATTCTACCGTCGACTTCGTCATCCAGGTTACACTGCACCAAGAAATCATTATAACGCCCATAAAACAACTCTCAGAAACAACGTCACCGACGCCCAACGTGTCTCATGTACGTCCACAATAACTCACCTGCCAACTACTCACTACCATCTCGCCACGCTTTCTGTCTGCCGAGGGCTTGTGACAAGTGATGACGTCACTATGGACGGTACTATCTGTGATCATTCCCCGCAGCGTACGCGTCGCTCGGGTACGAGGCGCGCGCGGGCGCGGAGGAGTCGCGCGGCAGCGTGCACTCGGGCCGGTCCAGCGCCAACGGGCTCACGGGGAAAGACACGTAAGTGCTTACTGCATAGAGACCATATTGCCTTGAATAGACGCCGCGTGACCGCTTGCTGCATTTCACACTGGAATCGAAAGGTTCTGTTCTTTTGGAAACTAACAGAATATCTGCATGTACATATAATCCAACATTACGAGCCTTTTGATATTCGGGAGTGTTGTGAAAAGCTTGAATAACTAAACGCTTCATACACGATCTCTATTATCCATGTATTAATATATAGCAATGAAACAACGTATTTAATGGTAAATTATTCAGAAAAACTGATGGAGCTATGGTAATATGTATTGTATACATTTTTAACAATATCTCGGGTTGAAAGTTTCAGGCCGAAATGAAAAAAGACGTGTTTTGCTAAATCTTGTCCTTCTTCTTGCAAGACTAATCCAATGGGCGGATGGTTAAGCATTATATTTATTATTGGTTTATGCAGTTTATTTATCAACTTATTTGTTGATTGCATTAGGTATGTATATATAATATTTTTATTCCTATATTTCTTTATTTTATGCAGGTGTATATTTTTACTACATTTTAGTACCCCAACCTAATTTTTTTCATGTTTTCTCCGTATTGTTATATATTTTTTAAATCATTTTTTATTGTTTATTTTATTAATTTTTGACCTGTAAAAAGTATACTTTATGTATCTATTTTACAAATAAACGTTTTGAATTTTAATGTATTAAACATTTTTAATTTATTTCATGCAATTTTATTACTAAAAGATTCGTGACTTAGATTCATAATTAATTATAAACATCTACTCACGACGTATTATTCAGATTTTGGCCGACTCGTTGGCAATGGCCAAACGGGTATCGTCGCGTAATTCTGTTTGCCTCCGAAGAAGCTGCACAATCACAGTGAAACTAGTCAGGCGAAATCTGACTATGTATCGCGCGCGAGTAGCCGTTTATAATTAATTATTTATTAGTTACTGCGGTACTTATTTACCCTTAATTAATTTATTGTTTAATAGCTGTGAATGCTATTTTATTATAATGTTATTATTGCAATAACTTCATTTACTTTTGTTATGACATAAATGCCAGACCTACGTTAGTAAAAACTATTTGTTAAAAGTCCCAAGCTAACGTGTGAGACAAAAGTTATAATCCACGGACCTTTTGATCAAATAATTTATTGTTTAATTTGTTTTTGCGTGTTTGTGGTTTAAAGGTTTTATTGTTTTTGCTTAGACACGAAGAGTAAAGTGTACCCTCACAAGAACACCCGGTGTGTGGCTTCACGCATTCTCATTCACAACACACTCGCCATCTCGCAATACTTGCACATTCTCGTTACGCGTTATTTGTGAGATGGCAAGCGAGTACGTGTGTGTGTGCGTTAACATACTCGTGTTGAGACAAGTGTGTGTACACGCACACACTGACGTGCGGCACACTGCGTCACGTGTAGGTACTACGCGGAGCTGCGCGGGCTGCGGCGCGGGGTGGCGGGGGACGCGACCTCGCTGCGCACCGACCTCTCCGACAGGTATCACGTCATTGCACTTTAGAGCTTACGTCCGAGGGGTAAGGTTCCAAGTTACATCGCTCACGTGTATTGCTAAGCGAACTGCTCTACTAGCTTCAATCGCTTATCGAATCACGTGAAAGTTAAATAATATATTTAGCAGTTTGTTCAGAGCTAAATCTTGAATGAGATGAGGGGGAATTGACGACTACTTCTGAACAGATTGTACATTATATTGTTTATGGGGGAAAACCGTCAAATTAGCGTCCTTCCCAAGTATGAGGGGGCCGAGGGGGTATCTGTGTAGAATGGAAGCGAATCAGACACGGTTATGGTAAGTCCATATGTCTGCACCAGCCGACGACGCTCCCGGTCATATCGCAGGAAGGACCCCAATTGAACGGATATTCGGCTCGGCTATAAATTTCCCATACATTTAGACATTAGTGAATATTGTTTTGGTTTGGTTTGCATTAGTTTCATGTTGGAGTATCATCATAGCGTCATCGCATACTGGTGCACTATCATCGCATTTCGCACTACACTCTCATTTAATAACTTTAAGATTTTGTGTAAGTTCGTAGAAAGTTTTTTGATTTTTTCTCACAAAGCAGGCTCGTAGTAACGATTCAATGGTAAAAGAAAGAAAGAAGATTGATTTTTTACAACACACACAATAATGCAAAAAACATATAGTTTATAGTACGAAACTTAACTACTTACATCTCTCTCCGTTAGTGCACTGCTTGCTAAATAATTATGTTTAATGTTAATTGAATATTTTAGCTGTACGTGGACGTTCTCGGCGTTCCCTTTGTCCGGTAAAGTTGTGAAGCCCACATGGACAATTTTTTTTTAAATAACCCTCTACTTATAATGTATTCTGAAACATTAACTATTTGTCTCTTTGTCTTTGTGTAAACGATCTGCCAATTGAAGATAAAAGTTAACTTTTACACAAGGGGTGCGTTCCGTTTTTATCGCATCAAAGCATCGCAAGCATACGTCATAAACATTCGGTCTAATAAAATGAGAAATCTGGACTGCGAGGCCCATAATGTAAATAACTTGGTCTAGCATCAAGTAATTTATTTCACTCTAAAGTCGGGTTTAACTTTCTTTTCCAATTCACCCATAAACAGCTCCGATTCACAAACTTAATACTTGCGATTGTCAGCACTTGGTCAAATCAGGAACACTATTTTTACATTATAAGTTCCCAACAGGTTTCAGATACACCATTTTAAAGGGATTTGTAGATGTTAATAAGGGATAAATGAACTGGATTTTAGGTACAAGCCAAGATAACCGAAACCGGTTCGAAAAGAAAGTATATAATAAAATTTGCGAGTCCAGTAGTCTAGTCTACAAGTGCTTTTAATAAAGATGAACTGCGATTCAGTTGTGAATGTGTGCGGTATAAAACGGAACTCACCCTCATGTCTTAATGTAACGTATAATATACTTGTGTGCGTGTGTCGTTCTGCAGGGACTTCAACACGGACGCGTCGCTGCCGCTGCCCCTGGACGAGTCGACGCGCTCCGAGCGCATGACGCCCTTCAAGTTCTCCACCGCGCACGTCAAGGTCCATACCTACCTCCCGCACCCACTTCACCATCATCTGTTCATCAAACTCATATTCGTACTTAGAAGGGATAAGAGAGAGAGACACCGAGGATCAAGTTCACTGACCATTCCACTATTTCATGCGAGTAATCTCAAGTTTCCAGCGCCTAATTTATCATCTTAGAAAACACTTTGATGTTCTTGAACACATATTAAACGGAGATCAATCTTTCGTATTGACAGTTCAAGTATTATTTAAAGTTACATTTACATTTATTACGGTTAAATAATCACATTGTCAACTTCAAAGAGCTAACTCAAATTCAAGAAGTTTGCAGAATAATACTAATAATGTATTACAATATTTATAATTCATATATCACATAAACAGGTTACGAAATACTTTAAAATTTCCAGATTAATGTCGCCAGTTTACCACGATATATTGTATTAAATCATAAAAATGTGACCCTTAAACAATCTAATTGTGCCGAAAAACAATTAACATCACTACGAATTCCAATTAAAATTACAATCGTTAATGGCGCGCCATACAAAAAAATAAATAGTGAAATAGCTCGGTAGGAGTTACACGTTACGAATAACTGAAAGAACGGTGGAACAGCTAGGCTCTACAGTGATGTCGGTACATTTGAAGGTCAACGTGTGTGTGTCGGCAGGGGTCGATCTCGTCGCACCACGTGGTGCTGGTGCGGCCCGTGTACCCGGTGGACGGCCTGCCGGCCACGGTGCAGCTGCTGCAGCTGTCGACGGCGCTGGCGCACGACCCCGCCTCGCTGCAGCTGCGTGACTACCCCGGCCCGCTCCTCAAAGGTACCTCCTTACTGCACCACTCGGGATCAGAGGGACGTTGTTCCACCTTCACACGATCCCGCTTCCTCGTATTGGTTTGTCCCTTTCATCCGGACTAGTGTAGCCTTAGCCATAGTTTTCGTTTGCGAGGCACGGTGTGTCCTAAGTTGGTGTCTTGCACGGACGTGTTAAGGTTCTCCTAGAATTTCTACAAGAGATAGTTGAAAACGTTATTAATGTTTAGTTAAAAAATAACAGTAATAATATTATTTTTTACAGAACTCTTACAAGTTGGTCGAAATATATATCGTAATATCTTAATACTTTTTCATTCACATATACGAGTAAATAATCGATCTAACTATAATTATAGGCTCCAAAAGCCATTAAAACAATATTTATTGAGTTTAAAAATAACATTATACGCACTTATCGGTACTTATACAGTGTTAGGAAAAGTACTTCGTTCCTTTAAACCACGTGTGCTATAGGTACAACAAAGTATGTTAAGCTTGTTTAATTTTTGTTTTTTAAATATAAAAATAATATAAAATATTTTGTGTTGATTTATATAATATTACTAAATTAAATTACTATCCCTTTATCTTACGCGCCGTTTTTTTGCAATTGTCTATCACCTATCTCTATTTATCTATTGCGTTCTGCTGAACTAGGGTTGAACAATTTATTGAAAGTTAAAAAAATATATACCTAGTCGGTTCTTAAATACTGTCACTGGCCATTTATTTTAAAAATAGAACACCTATAAAAAAATGAAATGGTGTTCGATTTTCACATATTTTTTGATTAATAATCTGCCAAATCACAATTACATTCGTTCATTTTTTATGATGGAGTGGACTCGCAAAGAGGACCGAGTAGCAGTAATTGCATTGCATCGTTGCGGCCATCCACCGAAGAAGATATTCAACTTGCTTCAAAAATTAAAAATCACGAAGAGGTTCGTGTACCGTACCATCAAGAGGTACAATGAAACCTCTAGTGTCGATGACGAGAAAAGAACTGGCAGACCTCGTTCCGTTAGGACTCCAGGGGTCATCAAAGCAATCAAGGCGCGTATTGCAAGAAATCCCGTCCGCAAGCAGAAACTGATGGCTTTGGAGACGGGATTAACCAGAAGTACCGTAAAAAAAGTACTCAATGAAGACCTGGGACTACGAGCTTACCGAAAAAAGAGTGGATATCTTCTGAACGCGCGTCTGATAGCTATGAGAGCCAAAAAATGCAAAGTTTTGCTAAAGCGGTAAGCAAGAAACAGACACCGCGATATCCTGTTTACAGACGAGAAAATTTTTAATATCGAAGAGAAGTACAACAAACAAAATGACAGGGTGTACGCTACCAGCTCTGCGGCCGCTGGAAATGCCATTCCTAGAGTGCAGCACGGCCATCATACATCATCAGTCATGATTTGGTTGGGAGTGTCCTACTATGGCCCTACTGAAGTGCATTTTTGTGAAAAAGGTGTCAAAACCAGTGCAAAAGTTTACCAAGACACGGTTTTAGATCGCATAGTAAAAGATCTGCCCCAGACACTCTTTGGAGGACGGCCATTTGTGTTTCAACAGGACTCCGCACCTGCTCATAAGGCCAAAACAACTCAGGAGTGGTTCGAGCGCCAGAATATCGAGCTAATAAGGCATCAAGATTGGCCATCTACTAGCCCTGACCTCAATCCACTGGATTACAAAATTTGGCAGGAATTGGAGGAGAAGGTCTGTTCTAAACCTCACAAAAATTTGAGCAGCCTAAAGTCATCATTGATTAAAGCAGTGGCCGATATCGACATGAATATGGTCCGTGCTGCTATTGATGATTGGCCTCGAAGATTGAAGGCTTGTGTGAAAAATGGTGGCAATCATTTTGAATAAATTTTGTGTTTAATGAAAGCTAATTAAGTTACCTTTTTTTAAAAAAAAACTTTTTTTGAATATCATGATTAGTTTTCATTTTATAGCCAATTTTGTTTGTGACAGAATTTAAGCACCGACTAGGTATATTGTTATATATATAAAAAAAAAATTTTAACTTAACATCCTGCTATATTGAAAATAAAAACTCGAAAATGAAGGTCGTTAAATCACTATCATATTATAACTAATGGTTGATAGTAATAGCCGCGATTACACTATCCAATTTATCGGCATCCTAACTAGGAAAGGATTGGACTTAGGACTATTGTAGCAATCGCTATATTGTTCAACCTTTTTTATACAGGTTTATTTATGTTTATCGTTGGACCTTTCAGAAAATTTTAAATTTTGGGAATTAGGTAATTATTTTATTTATTTTTGAAATTCCGACTCCGACGTAATATTCTTTTATATATTTGTGTTTTATACCTTTTCTACATCAGGATTGTTAATTTTAAATTCAATTATTGAAATTATATGGTGTTTTTAGCCAGGTTAGTCCTTGTTAGGCTTGCCTGGTGGCAGTCTAGATGTGCACCAAATCTCCTCAAGTAAGTGTTTCACTATACAGTGTAATCGTAGTTGGGACGGTCAGTTTCTTCGCGTGTCCTAATTACAATCCAATCGGATGGTGTAATCGCGGCTAATGTCCTAGTTATTCAGGGATGGGTTCTCTTCGTAAATAGGCCTACGATCAGTGAGACTGCTACTTTTCAACGACTTTAGTTATTTAGTCTAAACTGTACACAACATTCTGTGTGTGAATAAACTAAAACTATGAGATAAATATACCTATACTATCTTGGTCGCCTCTCTGTTAGCATGTGAGGTTAATATTTGCGGGTTCTTCGTATTTGTCAAGTGCCTCCGACTATATTCAAATTAAAAGTCCATGTCTAAGTAAATAGTGCGATTAGCGCTGGGACAACGCTCTTTGATTACAACAATATCGGTTGCACGAGTAAATGTGAAGTTGATATCTTGCAGGTGTGACACACAAGAAGAGTGTGATCGATTACTGCGCGCTGCGAGTGCGCGAGGCGAGGCGGGGCGGCGCGGGGGCGGCGCGCGGTGACGTCATCGGATACGTGCTCGTCTGGGAACTGCTCAAGCTCATGCTGACGCAGAACGGGGTCTGTCATCCCACGCGCTTTCTCTACGTACTCACCCGACGTTCCATTATAGCTACTTGTATCGCGCTAAAATATCGTTACTTATGTTACACCTGCGTGGTCATAGTGCGTGTGACGTCATATTAAAGTTATGCTACGGCTACACTTAAGTCTCATCGCGGTAAAATTCATTCAATTAAGAATAGGACAGTGAAGTTATCTGCGGGTGCGATCACATTCTTGATTTGCGACGCATAGAAGATTTTAGCGCGCTATGACGCAAGTGTAGCCCTAACATAACGATAATATGACGTCACACAGTAGCGCTAACACTTTTGACAATTCAGCATTTCAAACAGACAATAGCGATTATAACGGACAAAGCGCGTTCACTTGTTTCTGTCAGCTATTTTGGAAGGCGGGGTGTGAAGGTCAGGTGTACATAGTGAACTGTTGCAGATGGTGGTGGGGTCGGACATCGCGGAGTTGCTGATGAAGAACCAACGCGAGTACGAGCTCAACACTACCTCCCCGCGGACACACCACACCGGTCAGTTACTACGTGAACCTACACTGGACATGCTAACGATTCCAATGTTTACATATCAAGAGACTTTTATTTATGTAACTTAATGTATACTGAAAAAGAACTGAGGTTGAATTACTCACTTTTGGGAAATTATAAAGATATTCGATTTCATTGCAAATTAGAAAAAAACAATTAGAAACAAAAATCAAAGGTAAACGAATATTTGGAAAAAATTCCTCGAGGCGTTATTCGAACCTGCGACGTCATGCTTCACAAAGCGTCTAGTCTATTTTGTAATGCGCTCTAATAATATTTTAGGTATCCAAGCGATATATTAAATTATAGTAAAAATATTTCACTGTTTCCCCAACACTGAGCTCAATAGTATTGGAAGCCAATACTAAATTTTTCGGGTTCCGCGCTAAGCATCGAACCTTATAGTTTACCATTTCTCAAGTCTCCAGTATGAATTTGGTAGTGTCACTAACATAATACAAATGTTCTGTCAAGTACTGGCTGTGAATTGAGTTTCCCCATACTTGTTCAAGTCCTACCCGTCCAACAGTATGGGAATCTGTCATTGAATTGACCACTTACCAAGTACCCATTATGTACTTGACGTTGCAGAGAGCGGGCGCGGCTCGTCGGAGCGGTCACGTGATGTGTCGGGAGACGCGTCCCCCGCGCCGCCCCCCGCCAGCGACCCGCCACGTGAGTACCTGCTGTGTCGGATTTTATTGTTCACTCCCGCTATTAGTTACTTACTCTGTTGGATAGTTCCATTGAAATGCGACTAAAAATTAAATTATTTACATGGGCACGATTCGGTCTGCAAACATTTTTTTAAATATAAGTATGGCAACAATAAAAATTAAATACACAATAAGAAATGTTTCTTTTTAGACCTGTCAGAGCAGGAGATTTGATATTCGAAAATTGCTATGAAAGTCGTGAAAGTAAAATGAGTTCCAAGATCTATGTAACGTGAGTGACCAGAAATTAATTATGCAAAAAAATATAAACTGCATGGAGGGCAAGAAATTGATAATGAATAAACTTGTTAGGCATTAATAAAACCGTATTTAATTAAGGCATTTTTTTTACTTCAAACCGAACAGAGTCCATACTAGTCTCAAAAGCTATGTCGCCGAATGTAACGTGAGTTACCAAAAGTTTTATCAATATAGAACCCAAAAAAATGTGTCAAGTTTAAAGAAAATTGCTCTACACATTTATTGTTTTTTCAAGAGATAATATTTACATTAGGAGGATATATATATTATTGAGATATTATTAAAAATATATCGTAAACTGGAGTAAAAAGTAACATGATTTACCATGGAATTGCCTTGTTGCAAAACAATTCTAAAAATCACAGGTTGATAACTGACGCGTACAATGTGTTAGCGTCTGTTTCCTTACGTAAAAAAGGCGTGTTTATTGAACTGTTCGTGATAGCTTTCAAAAATCACGTGTTAATTTAAAATCAAAGTAGCGGGTAAATATAGTGTGTATGTTCCAGCCGGCGAGGAGGAAGGCGACTCGTCGCTGCGCGGCATCGAGCCCGAGACCGACCCTGGCGCCGCCGACCTGCTGCTCGAGTACCTCATCGCGGGGAACAGGCAGCAAGCGCTCGGTCTGACTTTACTACTCATTTATATATTTAATAACTATATTTTTATAACAATTCTGCCGACGACGCCTAGACCTGGACTTAGGAACTTTAAATTTGGATAATAAGTCCTTTGTGTGACGTAGACATACGTTAAGAAGGGATTCTATGAAGGTCTCTCGGGATCGAGCAGCGCTGCGGAGCGGCCGCTAGTCTGTGTGGTGTAGGGCTCGGTCGTATCGACTACTGATCCTCTCGGGGCATTTCGGAAAGCACGTTAAGGTGTGGCTCCTGTCTTGTGCCCGATGTGCGGCGTTGGACCCACCACCACCACACCGGGACGCGGGTGCACGCGTGTGGAGAGTGACTCGCTCGTGTCGTTGCAGAGTGCGCGATGAGCAACAACCTGTGGGGCCACGCGCTGCACCTGTCGCAGTACGCGAGCCGGCGCACCCGCGGCGCCGTGCTGCAGCGCTTCCTGGCGCACCTCCCGCGCACCTCGCCGCTGCACACGCTCTACTGCTCGCTGGCGGGGCAGCTGCCGCCCGCCGCCACCTGCGTGTCGGAGGCGCGCTGGGGTGACTGGCGCCCACACGCTGCCATCCTGCTTTCCAACAGCGGCTCGCGGCCCGAGCACGACCAGAAGACTCTCATACAACTCGGTAACGTATTCATTGTTTATGCAACTACGATACTGTACAGGCGAGAACCAGAGATGTGCGCCTGGTACTCATTTATCAAGGTTACTAAGTTGTAGTGTCTCAGTCGTCAGGATGCTTATTATTGCTGGTTTAGTACGCCCCTTGCACTAATATACTTCATCCTGGCAGGGTCGCCATGTAAGGAGGGCAGAAGGTAAATGCAAGAAAATATGAGACTCTGAGTGCAATAGTGGTATAACTCTTATTTTTCCCTTTCTGTATACAGAAATTCTATTTGTGTTATTTACGCTTGCTATAGCTACACTTTCTGTACCTATATAGAGAAGGTATAGCTTTAGCTGGCATAGTTGACACGAATAGAGAAATTTTGTCTCTTGAAGAAACGTTTGACCATTAGACACGCAGGACGAGTCGTTTTATCGAGGCAATGATCACGTGATAAAGCTTACCTGCGTTTCCATTGGTTACACGTTTCTTCGAGAGACAAAATTTCTCTATTATTTTCGTCCATGTTAGCTACGCTGGGCTGTTGTGACGATGTAGTTATGTATAACAGCCGACAACTCGAGTACTGACCCAGCAGCTCCACGTCTGCAGGTGACAGCCTCAACTCGCGCGGTCTGCTGTTCTCGGCGCAGTTCTGCTACCTGTCGGCGGGCGCGCCCTTCTCCCCGCACCCCCTGGCGCCGCTGACGCCGCCAGCGCCGCCGCCCGTGCCCCCGCCGCGCCTGTCGCTCCTCCTAGCGGACCCTAAGGCGCACACTCTCGGCACGTTCGCCAGCAACGAGGCGATCTTCGCGACCGAGATCTACGAGTACGCGATGTCGCTGCACCAAGAGTTCGTCATGCCGGACCTGCAGGTGCCTGCGATACACTCGCTCATCTTCTCTATCCAGGGTTCCTTACTTACATTAGAACCCTTATAGCCAAGCCTCGGTATCTGTCATTTCCTTCGCTCGTAACTAAAGAGCGGCTACGTCGATGAACCTGAAGAAGAACTACACTCGGGCGGGACTTGTTCGATAACGTCGTACACATGCTAACGCCTGTACCGCAGTGGCTTCGAGGAACCGTATCGATCGACTTAAGAGACACCTCGTTTGCTTCCTCTACACTCACAATCATGACGTCATGTTATAAAATGCTATTTATATTCAATAAAGTAATGTTTGAAGTAAACAACATGATGGTTATCTATGAAGTACGCTGAATGCCCCGGTAATATAACACCTGAATACACAATTTGTGGCTCATTCATAAATACATTCGCGCATTAAAGTTTCCAATCTTAGGTCATTGTGATAAAATTAAAAAAATTAAATTGTTTTTTCTTACAAAATCTTATTTGCAGGGCTCTTTGTTAGCTGGCTGGTTGTGATTCCCTGTAGCACACTTCACACAAGATTTGTCGTATATTGAGTGTCGATGGCCTGGCAACTTCAAATGTTGCCACATAACTTACTGATCGTACCGAAAACCCTCCCAACGTAATAATACTGCGAAAATGAAAAAAAAGGTTAAGGCAATGAAAAAAAAAATTCTCTCTATCTATAAGAACATACTAAATTATTTATTAAGTACGAAGTTAAGTTAACCACGCTACACTCCAGATACTTTGAAAATGAGAGCTAAGCCAAAAAAAGTGTAAGACTTAGACCGTGACGTCACTTCCAGTGCAGTATGTGTGTTTACTGCAGCAGTATAGACGTCCGGCGCGCGTCAGTAGCGAAAGTGTAAGACTTAGACCGTGACGTCACTTCCAGTGCAGTATGTGTGTTTACTGCAGCAGTATAGACGTCCGGCGCGCGTCAGTAGCGAAAGTGTAAGACTTAGACCGTGACGTCACTTCCAGTGCAGTATGTGTGTTTACTGCAGCAGTATAGACGTCCGGCGCGCGTCAGTAGCGAAAGTGTAAGACTTAGACCGTGACGTCACTTCCAGTGCAGTATGTGTGTTTACTGCAGCAGTATAGACGTCCGGCGCGCGTCAGTAGCGAAAGTGTAAGACTTAGACCGTGACGTCACTTCCAGTGCAGTATGTGTGTTTACTGCAGCAGTATAGACGTCCGGCGCGCGTCAGTAGCGAAAGTGTAAGACTTAGACCGTGACGTCACTTCCAGTGCAGTATGTGTGTTTACTGCAGCAGTATAGACGTCCGGCGCGCGTCAGTAGCGAAAGTGTAAGACTTAGACCGTGACGTCACTTCCAGTGCAGTATGTGTGTTTACTGCAGCAGTATAGACGTCCGGCGCGCGTCAGTAGCGAAAGTGTAAGACTTAGACCGTGACGTCACTTCCAGTGCAGTATGTGTGTTTACTGCAGCAGTATAGACGTCCGGCGCGCGTCAGTAGCGAAAGTGTAAGACTTAGACCGTGACGTCACTTCGAGTGCAGTATGTGTGTTTACTGCAGCAGTATAGACGTCCGGCGCGCGTCAGTAGCGAAAGTGTAAGACTTAGACCGTGACGTCACTTCCAGTGCAGTATGTGTGTTTACTGCAGCAGTATAGACGTCCGGCGCGCGTCAGTAGCGAAAGTGTAAGACTTAGACCGTGACGTCACTTCCAGTGCAGTATGTGTGTTTACTGCAGCAGTATAGACGTCCGGCGCGCGTCAGTAGCGAAAGTGTAAGACTTAGACCGTGACGTCACTTCCAGTGCAGTATGTGTGTTTACTGCAGCAGTATAGACGTCCGGCGCGCGTCAGTAGCGAAAGTGTAAGACTTAGACCGTGACGTCACTTCCAGTGCAGTATGTGTGTTTACTGCAGCAGTATAGACGTCCGGCGCGCGTCAGTAGCGAAAGTGTAAGACTTAGACCGTGACGTCACTTCGAGTGCAGTATGTGTGTTTACTGCAGCAGTATAGACGTCCGGCGCGCGTCAGTAGCGAAAGTGTAAGACTTAGACCGTGACGTCACTTCCAGTGCAGTATGTGTGTTTACTGCAGCAGTATAGACGTCCGGCGCGCGTCAGTAGCGAAAGTGTAAGACTTAGACCGTGACGTCACTTCCAGTGCAGTATGTGTGTTTACTGCAGCAGTATAGACGTCCGGCGCGCGTCAGTAGCGAAAGTGTAAGACTTAGACCGTGACGTCACTTCCAGTGCAGTATGTGTGTTTACTGCAGCAGTATAGACGTCCGGCGCGCGTCAGTAGCGAAAGTGTAAGACTTAGACCGTGACGTCACTTCCAGTGCAGTATGTGTGTTTACTGCAGCAGTATAGACGTCCGGCGCGCGTCAGTAGCGAAAGTGTAAGACTTAGACCGTGACGTCACTTCCAGTGCAGTATGTGTGTTTACTGCAGCAGTATAGACGTCCGGCGCGCGTCAGTAGCGAAAGTGTAAGACTTAGACCGTGACGTCACTTCCAGTGCAGTATGTGTGTTTACTGCAGCAGTATAGACGTCCGGCGCGCGTCAGTAGCGAAAGTGTAAGACTTAGACCGTGACGTCACTTCCAGTGCAGTATGTGTGTTTACTGCAGCAGTATAGACGTCCGGCGCGCGTCAGTAGCGAAAGTGTAAGACTTAGACCGTGACGTTACTTCCAGTGCAGTATGTGTGTTTACTGCAGCAGTATAGACGTCCGGCGCGCGTCAGTAGCGAAAGTGTAAGACTTAGACCGTGACGTCACTTCCAGTGCAGTATGTGTGTTTACTGCAGCAGTATAGACGTCCGGCGCGCGTCAGTAGCGAAAGTGTAAGACTTAGACCGTGACGTCACTTCCAGTGCAGTATGTGTGTTTACTGCAGCAGTATAGACGTCCGGCGCGCGTCAGTAGCGAAAGTGTAAGACTTAGACCGTGACGTCACTTCCAGTGCAGTATGTGTGTTTACTGCAGCAGTATAGACGTCCGGCGCGCGTCAGTAGCGAAAGTGTAAGACTTAGACCGTGACGTCACTTCCAGTGCAGTATGTGTGTTTACTGCAGCAGTATAGACGTCCGGCGCGCGTCAGTAGCGAAAGTGTAAGACTTAGACCGTGACGTCACTTCCAGTGCAGTATGTGTGTTTACTGCAGCAGTATAGACGTCCGGCGCGCGTCAGTAGCGAAAGTGTAAGACTTAGACCGTGACGTCACTTCCAGTGCAGTATGTGTGTTTACTGCAGCAGTATAGACGTCCGGCGCGCGTCAGTAGCGAAAGTGTAAGACTTAGACCGTGACGTCACTTCCAGTGCAGTATGTGTGTTTACTGCAGCAGTATAGACGTCCGGCGCGCGTCAGTAGCGAAAGTGTAAGACTTAGACCGTGACGTCACTTCCAGTGCAGTATGTGTGTTTACTGCAGCAGTATAGACGTCCGGCGCGCGTCAGTAGCGAAAGTGTAAGACTTAGACCGTGACGTCACTTCCAGTGCAGTATGTGTGTTTACTGCAGCAGTATAGACGTCCGGCGCGCGTCAGTAGCGAAAGTGTAAGACTTAGACCGTGACGTCACTTCCAGTGCAGTATGTGTGTTTACTGCAGCAGTATAGACGTCCGGCGCGCGTCAGTAGCGAAAGTGTAAGACTTAGACCGTGACGTCACTTCCAGTGCAGTATGTGTGTTTACTGCAGCAGTATAGACGTCCGGCGCGCGTCAGTAGCGAAAGTGTAAGACTTAGACCGTGACGTCACTTCCAGTGCAGTATGTGTGTTTACTGCAGCAGTATAGACGTCCGGCGCGCGTCAGTAGCGAAAGTGTAAGACTTAGACCGTGACGTCACTTCGAGTGCAGTATGTGTGTTTACTGCAGCAGTATAGACGTCCGGCGCGCGTCAGTAGCGAAAGTGTAAGACTTAGACCGTGACGTCACTTCCAGTGCAGTATGTGTGTTTACTGCAGCAGTATAGACGTCCGGCGCGCGTCAGTAGCGAAAGTGTAAGACTTAGACCGTGACGTCACTTCCAGTGCAGTATGTGTGTTTACTGCAGCAGTATAGACGTCCGGCGCGCGTCAGTAGCGAAAGTGTAAGACTTAGACCGTGACGTCACTTCCAGTGCAGTATGTGTGTTTACTGCAGCAGTATAGACGTCCGGCGCGCGTCAGTAGCGAAAGTGTAAGACTTAGACCGTGACGTCACTTCCAGTGCAGTATGTGTGTTTACTGCAGCAGTATAGACGTCCGGCGCGCGTCAGTAGCGAAAGTGTAAGACTTAGACCGTGACGTCACTTCCAGTGCAGTATGTGTGTTTACTGCAGCAGTATAGACGTCCGGCGCGCGTCAGTAGCGAAAGTGTAAGACTTAGACCGTGACGTCACTTCCAGTGCAGTATGTGTGTTTACTGCAGCAGTATAGACGTCCGGCGCGCGTCAGTAGCGAAAGTGTAAGACTTAGACCGTGACGTCACTTCCAGTGCAGTATGTGTGTTTACTGCAGCAGTATAGACGTCCGGCGCGCGTCAGTAGCGAAAGTGTAAGACTTAGACCGTGACGTCACTTCCAGTGCAGTATGTGTGTTTACTGCAGCAGTATAGACGTCCGGCGCGCGTCAGTAGCGAAAGTGTAAGACTTAGACCGTGACGTCACTTCCAGTGCAGTATGTGTGTTTACTGCAGCAGTATAGACGTCCGGCGCGCGTCAGTAGCGAAAGTGTAAGACTTAGACCGTGACGTCACTTCCAGTGCAGTATGTGTGTTTACTGCAGCAGTATAGACGTCCGGCGCGCGTCAGTAGCGAAAGTGTAAGACTTAGACCGTGACGTCACTTCCAGTGCAGTATGTGTGTTTACTGCAGCAGTATAGACGTCCGGCGCGCGTCAGTAGCGAAAGTGTAAGACTTAGACCGTGACGTCACTTCCAGTGCAGTATGTGTGTTTACTGCAGCAGTATAGACGTCCGGCGCGCGTCAGTAGCGAAAGTGTAAGACTTAGACCGTGACGTCACTTCCAGTGCAGTATGTGTGTTTACTGCAGCAGTATAGACGTCCGGCGCGCGTCAGTAGCGAAAGTGTAAGACTTAGACCGTGACGTCACTTCCAGTGCAGTATGTGTGTTTACTGCAGCAGTATAGACGTCCGGCGCGCGTCAGTAGCGAAAGTGTAAGACTTAGACCGTGACGTCACTTCCAGTGCAGTATGTGTGTTTACTGCAGCAGTATAGACGTCCGGCGCGCGTCAGTAGCGAAAGTGTAAGACTTAGACCGTGACGTCACTTCGAGTGCAGTATGTGTGTTTACTGCAGCAGTATAGACGTCCGGCGCGCGTCAGTAGCGAAAGTGTAAGACTTAGACCGTGACGTCACTTCCAGTGCAGTATGTGTGTTTACTGCAGCAGTATAGACGTCCGGCGCGCGTCAGTAGCGAAAGTGTAAGACTTAGACCGTGACGTCACTTCCAGTGCAGTATGTGTGTTTACTGCAGCAGTATAGACGTCCGGCGCGCGTCAGTAGCGAAAGTGTAAGACTTAGACCGTGACGTCACTTCCAGTGCAGTATGTGTGTTTACTGCAGCAGTATAGACGTCCGGCGCGCGTCAGTAGCGAAAGTGTAAGACTTAGACCGTGACGTCACTTCCAGTGCAGTATGTGTGTTTACTGCAGCAGTATAGACGTCCGGCGCGCGTCAGTAGCGAAAGTGTAAGACTTAGACCGTGACGTCACTTCCAGTGCAGTATGTGTGTTTACTGCAGCAGTATAGACGTCCGGCGCGCGTCAGTAGCGAAAGTGTAAGACTTAGACCGTGACGTCACTTCCAGTGCAGTATGTGTGTTTACTGCAGCAGTATAGACGTCCGGCGCGCGTCAGTAGCGAAAGTGTAAGACTTAGACCGTGACGTCACTTCCAGTGCAGTATGTGTGTTTACTGCAGCAGTATAGACGTCCGGCGCGCGTCAGTAGCGAAAGTGTAAGACTTAGACCGTGACGTCACTTCGAGTGCAGTATGTGTGTTTACTGCAGCAGTATAGACGTCCGGCGCGCGTCAGTAGCGAAAGTGTAAGACTTAGACCGTGACGTCACTTCCAGTGCAGTATGTGTGTTTACTGCAGCAGTATAGACGTCCGGCGCGCGTCAGTAGCGAAAGTGTAAGACTTAGACCGTGACGTCACTTCGAGTGCAGTATGTGTGTTTACTGCAGCAGTATAGACGTCCGGCGCGCGTCAGTAGCGAAAGTGTAAGACTTAGACCGTGACGTCACTTCCAGTGCAGTATGTGTGTTTACTGCAGCAGTATAGACGTCCGGCGCGCGTCAGTAGCGAAAGTGTAAGACTTAGACCGTGACGTCACTTCGAGTGCAGTATGTGTGTTTACTGCAGCAGTATAGACGTCCGGCGCGCGTCAGTAGCGAAAGTGTAAGACTTAGACCGTGACGTCACTTCCAGTGCAGTATGTGTGTTTACTGCAGCAGTATAGACGTCCGGCGCGCGTCAGTAGCGAAAGTGTAAGACTTAGACCGTGACGTCACTTCCAGTGCAGTATGTGTGTTTACTGCAGCAGTATAGACGTCCGGCGCGCGTCAGTAGCGAAAGGAACTTTGTCTCGACCGGGTGTCCCAGGACACATCTCGTTTTCTCATTTAGAAAATGTTGTTCATTGTGATCAATCAGTATAGCATGTGGTTTCATCTGATGTTACTGGTCCATTGACGTCTCATAAACAACAAGACTCACAATCTCGCTCAAAAAGTGTCCGCGATGCATCTTGTCACCGCTATGGCGTGACAAAGTGGAATAACGATTGCATACAACTGACATTGCATCTAATGTTAACAACATAACGTCTTAATTTCGTTGAAGCATTTTTGCTACTTTGCACGTCGCACGTTCGGACGTTGTTTATGAGAGGTCAATGTACTGGTCCATTAACAGCCGGTATATGTGTGTGTGACCCGTGCGTCGGCCGCAGGTGTACAAGTTCCTGCTGGCGACGCGGCTGGTGGACGCGGGCCAGTTCGGGCGCGCGCTCGCCTACACGGAGCGCGTGGCGCGCGCCGTCACGGCCGCGCCCGCCACGCACGCGCTGCTCGTGCCGCGCGTCGCTGACCTCGCCGACAGGTACCCGCTTCACTCTACTTCTCCACTCGATACATTGCACGGAGCTACTTCAACCGCAAACATAATGTTACAATACAAGGCAACAGGAGTCACCCAGTGAAACGTCAAAACACTGACAAGATGCCGTCCCATCTATAGATAGTGTGTCTCGGGCACATTGCACAGCGTCCCGAGCGGCTTACCACAGAAAACAGAATTCTTCACTATAAATATTTAACGCAGTCGCTATCGAGTATCGAAACCTAAGCTCATGCTACTCCTACTGAGGGACCTCCTATAAAATATGTAGAGGTTTTAAAGAAAACATAAATTTATCTGTAGCTTGGTACGATTTTCTGTTGATATAAAAGGGCAGTGCAGTAGTATAGGTTGTAACATGTTACAGACTGAAGTACCACGAGCCCCCGCTGTCCGAGGAGGACCCCCCGCTGGAGGAGTCGGGGGGCAGCGCGTCCCCCTCGCCCCGCCACCGCCAGTGGCAGGACGACATACAGCACGTCGCGCTCGCGCTCACTGTACGTCACCACTCTGTGTCTCGTTACCTCTGTACGGACAAACCCGCACACTTTCCTTGTTTCATAATTTAGCTTACGTGATTTATTACCTGTACCTGATAAACATGCAAGATAAATCTTTAATTAGCATGTACGAGGAAACTGCATATAATTGGTATAAGCTAAATTATGAAACAAACAATGCCCGTACAGCCCCTACGCCACTACTCCGCTCACTTGTTCACTCTACGTGCAAGGGTGAAGCTCTCTAGTTTAGGTGCATGTCATCCCCTTGCTCCAAACTGATGCACGAACTTCGCCAACGCCATCTATGGGGTCAGAGCGCCTACCGCGTGAACATTAAGTTGATCTCCAGCGCCGTTGTGATGAACCCGGCGCTGGCGTCGACAATGTATCAAAGTACCGGATTTCAACGCGATGATTCTTTCTCTGTTCCTCTGCTATTTATACCGTGACTATTTATGCATGTCATGTGGGAGTGAAACCAACAAAGTTAATTTTATCGAATTCCACGAATCCGGATAAATTTCCAAGAGATTCCCTAGTGTACGTATTGAGTAGATGTGGTGCAATATTTGAGTGTATAATGTGTGCATGCGTGTGTCCCCCTGTAACCGCCCCCGTGCCCCGCGCAGGCGGAAGGCGCGTCGCAGCAGAGCACGCCGCAGCACGAGCTGTACACGTCACACGCCGCACCCCCCGCGCCCGCGCCCGCCCTCGCGCCGCCACAACAAACGTACGAGCAGTACGGGTGGGGCGACCAGGTAACTACAGCGCATTATTGACTTGTTTTACATTATACCACAGGAAGGACGGAAGGTACAGGTGCTTCTCAACCCTCTACCAACAGGTCATTGAATATTCTCTCTATCTTTGTAACTATGACGATTACCAGTTAGGCGTCTCGAACTAACTCCATCGTAACCAAAATCTATCAGAACGCGGCTGTATCGTATTAAAGATATTAGGGTCGAATCTACAGACCATTCATCGTAACTTGTCCCCTGAAGTCATATTGCCATCACTGCTTGTCAAACTTTTGCTGTCATGTTGTTTGTCAGTCAATTTTTTTATAATTATTTGATAAATTATGTATTATTATTGCCAAAGCCGTTGAAAAGCAGTGCAAAAGAGATTGTGTTGAAGGTACGCCTTTTGTGAAAGAGAAAATGCAAACAATGCACCGTGATTCCTCTTGATCAGGTTCGATCTCGTGTCAGTGCCATGACGGTTTAGTATAATAGGGATACCAGCTCTAAACATAAAGCCAATTTTGTGGGCAAATAATAATTAGCTATTCATTTAACTTTTGCAGGCATATCGGAAAAAAGCGTTCACATTAAGTCGCCTGGAAATAATCGTCAAAAACGTAAAAAGCGGGATCTCGACTATTTAGAACAAACTTCGTCGAGCTAGAACAAGAAATAAAAAATACCGTTTTAGTACGGAGATACATAAATAGATCTTCATACCATTAGACCATGCGTATTGTGTGCAAAATATAAATCAATAAATACCTAATTGATCATTTTTATTTTTTCATTCTGTACATTTTATTTTCATTAAAGAGTAGTCTAATTAATACATAAAAAACTCAGTTAAGTAAATATTATGAATGTGTAGTAGGGTGAATGCTACGTGAGCCATTGGCAACATTATATGCAGTTCTACCATTTCCTAAGTCAGGGGACTTCTTATAGTGAATGGTCTGTACTCATGATTATACGTCACGTCATTGTCATCGCTCTGTAGTAAATGTGTGTAATTATTAAATTAGTCATAAAATACAGAGTGTATTGTTAAACTATTATTTTTCTTCTAAACAAGTCTAAAAATTAAATTAGATGAAAGTAAAACCTAATGCCTATTAAAATTCAAGTAAAAGAGAAATCTTTTTGTTATTTTTTGTTACAGATTCAAACAGATTCATTTTTGAAATTAATATGCATTTTAAATTATACTTATTTTGTTGTATTTACTGCCTCAAAATATTAATTACGAAAACACGAAAATTAATCACTTATGTGTGCTAGTATTGGAAAATTATGCTTTGTGCGGGTAGAAATAAGAATATGCTTGTAGGGTTAATCTGATTCCTCCTATTTATGTGCCGTTTAAAAGTTACTTTATTGTTATATGAAATATAAGTTCCGTACGGCATAATGTTATTATTATTATTATTATTATTATTATTATTGTTTATACACAAGCAGCTCAAAGCTGATGTTGTGTATATCACTGCACTTTAGTCTTTAAAAAAATGTCTAATTTATTTTTGAATGAGTTCACTGTGGTTGCACTAATTACAGCTTCAGGTAGACTGTTCCACCCGGTAACCACACGGTTAGGCAGAAAGTGTCGACGGGGGTTGCTTGCACATTTTGATCCAACGATTTTAAGTGAGTGACCTCTGAGGTGCTGGTTTTTGTTCATTTTAAAAAGGCTGTCAAGTTCTTGAACATCATAGCACCCAGTCAGTATCTTATATGTCTCTATAAGGTCACCGCGTTGTCTGCGTTGTTGCAGCGTGGTAAGACCAAGTTCTTTCAATCGCTGTTCGTATGGCTTGTCATGTAAACCTACAACCATTTTGGTAGCTCTTCTTTGAACCTTCTCTAACATGACAATGTCTTTTTGAAAATAGGGACTCCAAATTTGAAAGCCATATTCAAGCAGTGGGCGTATATATGATTTATAGATTGTTAAAAATAAAGCCTTGTCGATGTAATTAAATGTTTTTCTTATCATATATGTTACAGAGTTAGCCTTCTTGGTTAGTTGAAGAACGTGAGCATCCCATTTCAGATTGTCTGTTATTGTGACTCCCAGATCTCTCTGTGCTGTAACTGTTTTTAGGGGTTCTGAGTCAACTGTGTATGGTAAATATGGGTTGTTTTTCCCAACATGTAAGACAGTACATTTCCCAGAATTTAAAGTTAGAAGCCAGTCTTTGGTCCACTGAGTTATCCGATTCAGATCATCTTGAATCATCTGGTGGGATATTAGCGGGTTTCCCATTATTTTGGTGTCATCAGCGAATAAGGACAATTCAGATCTTATAATGTTGTGTATAATTTCCAGTCGCAGCCGCAGTACCAGCCGCCGGCGCCCCCCGCCGCGGAGCCGCCCCCCGCGGCGCCGGCAGCTGCGCCGGCGCACGACTACGCGCAGTACTACCAGCCGCCGCCGGACCAGCAGCAGTACTCGTACCAGGAGGACTGGTACTGTCTGCTACTCCACACTTACACCTATAAATACATTATTAGCTTTTGATAGATTTTCTATTAGTTATGTTAGGTCGTTAACGAGGCCTGAAATATTGATTTCGTTTTTATTGTTATAACCATAGACTATACGTCTGTCGGAGCTGTTATTGAAACAGCAGATTCTATAACGTTCACTTATATTTAGACATTTGTGTACTATACATTTAAATAAATAAACTACCATCATTATGAATAGTTACAAGTACTCTCACCTGTCGCACTGAAGGAGGCAGTTACTACAATATCTATATCTGCTACCAGTATTTATCCACTGTTATGTAGTTGTCTATTATTGTTCACAAATGCCTTTCTTACTTCACCAAGTGGGCCGGCATGCGGCCTCCTACACCCTTATATTATTAATTGAAGTGAGAGTTGAGGGGCAACAAACAGACGCTCACGTGTGACGGACAGTTGGACGGTGTAATGTGTAACGGCGGGGGTTGTGTGTCGCAGGTACAGCAAGGGCGCCGAGGAGCCCGACCCCGGCTACTACCCCTACACCGAGGTAAGACCCGCGCGCCCCGCCCTCCCTACCGGCTGTACATACACCGCTCCTCATACTGAATGAAGATAGCGGTCTGTGTGCACCGGTGTAACCTCCTTTCGAGTCATACAGACTTCATTATACTGGAGACGTACCGGTTCAGAAACAACGTTTAATCTACTGACGCGTTATTATCGTTAAAGCCGTTGTCTTAAGGTGGTAACGGAGGATCTCGGTGCTAAATGCACATCATAATATTGTTTTCCTTACTTTTGAATAAAAAGTACGCAATAAAAGCGTTTTATAGCAATTCGCGCAAACTGCTTGTTAATAGTTCGGTGATCACATGAAAATTATTCAATTGTATGCGTTACATTTTGGCTGCATTACATTACAACTGTAAACACGCTTTTAAGTTTGTTCGTGTAGTGCAAACAAAATGTAACACACTAAAGTACGCAATTTTTTTGTGAAGACTTTATTATTAATAAACTATTTCCGCAAGTTGCTTTAAAACACATTTATTACATACTTTTTATTCAAAAGGAAGGAAAACAATATTATGATGTGCATTTTGTACCGAGGTTAAAAGTTACCCCCTAAACACTATTTATTAATAGCCCGCAAGATCGTAGCTGCAATTCACTTTACGGGTGATGTTGTCCTTGTTCCAGTTGATATACGAGTCAGTATGGGAATGGGAAGACGAAATTACTTAATTAATTAATTGTTTCTGATTTATTACCAAGTGTCCAGTATAGTCTCTGTAAATCGATCACCTTTGTTTGTTTTTCGCGTACAGCTAATACAAAACACTGGAATCAACGACCGGAAATCATTGTAAAGCTAGAAACGCAAATTCACGCGATAATCTGTCTCGAAGCTGGACCCGATTATTGTTCCATCCGTACATCGAACAACATTTCTAGTGACGTATAGTGTGTTTGTGTACGTAGTTATCAGAGCCGGTAGCGGTGCCGCGCGACTGAGGGGCGCCGATGTTATCAGTAGATACGTCCAGAAGGAATGTTCCAACTCGACAGTGTGGCTCGAGTTAGACCATTCGCACCAGAGCTCAACCAGGTTCATTACACGCTGGGTTGGGGAACTCGGCGCCCTGGATGGAAGCGCTTGTCCCGAGTGGAACATGGTGTCCGCTGTCGACTACAACTTTTGCGTCTAGATACTTTGGAGTATTATGCACGAGTAACAAATACTCCAAGTTATTTAGAATTTTGGCTCCGGCACAATATTGCTTGCCTTGAAAGGTTTCTTAAACGAAAGTAGTCTAAATTAGTACATTTTGATTCTAGTGCGAAAAGGTTTACATTTCGATTTTTTTAAACCGTCGAGTCGGGACTAGACATATCAACAATTTCGCACGCGAATATAATATCAAACGACGTTTTTTAATACACCTGCGAAAAATTACATGAAACAATAAAATAAAACCAATTATGTTGCAAATGAAATGAAATGAATACTTTAATACCTTCCTAATATACCTTCTTTTTTGATTGATAATAATATACCTTCCTCCTACAAGATAATATCTTTTTCTCTGAAAATTTGCGCGGATTTTTGTTGTTCAGTACGATCAGTAGAGTATTTAGTTTTATTTAATGGTCGTACTATATTTAGAGCCTCTATAGAGTGAAATTAAATTAACCGATCAAATTCATACTGGAGACTCGGTTACTAATCAGGAACTAGGTTCAGTAATCCTTTTGGTCAAATTCGAAAAATATATATTTTTTGCTCCCTTACTAGTTGGACTAGTTTTATGTACAATTCCTAATCTAGGTAGTAAGGAAGCAAAAAAAAATATTTTTCGAATTTCACCAAAGGGATAATTGAAGCTTGTTTCTGATCACTAACCGAGTCTCCAGTATGAATTTGGTCGGTTAATTTAATTTCACCTTGTATACCTACTATATGATAACGATAGCTAACCAACCATATACTAAATAATACTAATACGTTACATAGCGGTTGTAAATAGAGTGCGACCATTAAATGAAACCACATATTCTACCGATCATACTGAACCACTTTTCCCAAGAGTCATACCCGCGGACATATGCCGTATGTCGGTGCGTTAGGGTTCACGCGTTTTTGTTTGGAACTCAATTATTTCCTAAACTAAGGGTGTCCGCGGGTATGACTCTTAGGAAAAGTGGTTCAGTAGGGTCGGTAGAATGTGTGGTTTCATTTACTGGTAGCAATTTACATGCCTAACTCCGCCCATTCGATTAGTCTTGCTAAGAAAAAGGGCAAGAAATTTAGCAAGATCATGTCTTTTTTTTTCGATCATCAATATTATACTAACACAACAGTGTTTAAGTAAAGAGATAGAAAGTACAGGACAAGAGAAAGTCGGATAATCAGGCCAAAAATTGAGTAACTTAATATAAAAAACAAAATGAAATTATTAAATTGTCTCTTTATCCTCCTGCATGCCTAACATGGTTGCCACTTAAACACCATTTTAAACACCCTTTGACAGTAAATTCCATCACGGCGGCCGTTTAACACCTTATTTCCTTGAGGCTAACAGGGCACCTCAATATTTTAATGCTTTGACAGGAGTTAGGGAAATACATGCGTGATCTTTTTTTTTTTTAATTTTTTTACCATTTTAAACACCCTATGACACTTGAATAAGAATATTTTGGTCTTCGATCTATTGAGGTGGGGATAAAGGTAGTTTCGTGAGTTTTGATTGTATTTGTAGGTTATTTGGGATACAAATTATCGTTTTCTGACTTTTTACATAAAAAAGGTAGTTTGATAAGTAGCCTCTTTACTAAGTATGCACATTAATTAAAAAAGAAATGAACATCAAAGCTTTTATTTATTCATAAAATTCTTACATGGTTGATCAAGCTTCCATTGGGTTGCAACCTTCTTCTTCGAGTGAAAGCGTTGAATTTAAATAACATTTTCCAATAGTTTGCCACTCCAAAAACGCAATTGCATGCAGTCATGGGTTCCCTCTTGGTGCATTGAGGAGCACTTGGACATGTGGTCAGAAGATCAAGGGGTTGAGCTTCACATCCGCATAATGTGGTGGAATTCTCTCCTCATATCCGGGGGTCCTGTACCCGATAGAACGTTTAGTTTTTTGATTGGTGTTGGCTTAGAGCAACTGGTGACCAGGCAACAAGTCTCATTGAGTACAGTGTCTACTTGACCTGTATGTGCTGAGTTATTCCACACAGCGCAAGCATATTCAGCAACTGAGTAACTTAAGCACACTAAGAACTACCAATCATTCTTCGTATTAAGTTGTTCACAATCCAACCAATATTTGTGTCAATGTTGCTAATCTGTCTGCAATATTTGTGTCAATATTGCTAATCTGTCTGTTTTTGATGTTTCATGAATTGTGATAATTTGAATATTTATCCTACAGTATTTCATGAATTGATAACATGGAAACTACAATTTCAATCATTATGTACATATGTATCTTACGGCAAGCACTATGGTGGTACCGTTCGGACAAAAAATACTCACCATGCGCTCAGGGGTACCATGGGTCCTACACAAAAAATTCCCACCGTACCCCCAGTGGTATGGGGCAGTGGTACCGTGGGTCCGACACATTTATACTCGTATTACCTATTACAAAGACAACTTTTTGCCGTCTATCTCATTATACTTCATAATATAGGTTGCACTATCGCTTCGAGTGTACTTTTTCAAATCGCACCATGTAGTCATCTACTGTTCTCCATCTATTACATGGCCCATGTTTAACCAAAAGACCCGCCAGCTTTCGCCGCATTTCTTTAGGATCCTTTGCTCCAAGGGTTTCATCATAATCCCTGTTTGCAAATAGCCATGTAGTCAGCCTTATTTGGATGTTTTACACTTTGTCTTTACAGATCATTAAATCATAATTTATACTAAGATATAATTAATTTGTGTCATATTTTGTGTGTAGGACAAATTATCAGAAACAAAATCGGTGCTATCTTATCATATCCAAAAGTCATCCAAAGTAGGACGAAAACGAAATTAAAGGCGATATTTAATTTTTTTGAGTAATAATAAAAATCCACACATTTCTGTTGAAACTATAAGAGAGTAATTTACTTACATTGAACTAGTTTTCAAGTTGGTAGGATAATAATGTATTAAAAAAAAACACATCAAATCGATTCAATTGTCCGATTCATTGCCAAATACTCTGTGACGAACTTGAGCGTTTTATCGCGGTGTTTATTTTGTCTACCCTAGCCACCATGTTACCAATATAGATAAGTTTGGGTTTGAGTTTGGAGTGCTTGTTCCAAATGGCGCTAACAGCACTAAAATTACCATCAAATCACTTACGCCGCACGGCCATCATTGACTCTGAATGACGATAATAGACGCGATAAATCGATTATGTCGTGACTCGGAACGCACTATTATACTTACGTTTTGTTTTTTCACAATATGATTGTCATGGTTTTATTTAACAAAAACAAAATACATGAAACTTTAAAAAACTACATTATCTTACGAAATAAACTAAACCAAACTAACATACTACCAAAGACATTGTATAGAGAACAAGACTGTGCACTACGATACGAAGAACAAGCCGAGCGAGATGGGCGTTGGCAGTCGTTGGTCCCTTTCTAACACGTTAGAAACTCAACAACACTATATAAGTTTATTGTATATATTATATACACTGGCAACTTGCCACGACTAGCGACAGCTATCTCGCTCGGCTCGTTTTTCGCTTGAAAATGGTATCACAATAATTACAGCCTTATTTTTAAGGAAATAAAATCTAGTTTATTTGAGAAAAAATTGGATAGTGCACAGTCTTGTTATTATACAATGTCTTTGCATACTACCCAGTAAGAATATAAAATATTGATAAATCATATTAGGTTTGGAAGCGTTTCAAAACGTGCGATCACAGTGCGAAATTTCACTCGTTTATTAGAAAGAGACAGATCTATATAGGAGAAAAAGAAAAAAAAAATTTAAACTAAGTACATTAAGTTAAGTACATTAGTTAAGGTCTTAGGAAATTTTTAGCAAATTTGTGTTTTGATTGTGTAATACCTTATTTTACTTGCTTTTTTGGAGGTTCCATTTTGAAAGAACTCTTTCCTCACATCACAACTACGACTTACAAATTGTGAACTTTAACTTTAAAATTTTAAAAACGTTATTCTATTTTATCTTGCTATATTAAAAAGTCGCATAATAAGTTATTCCCCAGGCAAGAAGGTGATTTTTCAATATGTTGATTAATAAATAAAGCCAACAAACACGAACATTAAAATCGTTTTTTAAATTTGTGGGATAACCACGTTATAAAAAAAATAATCGATTTAATTGTCCGATTCATCGAATGAATTTTCCTCAGTTTATATTAATCTAAGGAATTTTCAACTACTCTGTGACGGAGTTAAGCGTTTTATCGCGGTGTTAATTTTGTCTAACCCTGGCAACCATGTTACCATTATGAAATAATATGGGTTTGAGTTTGGTGTTGGGACTTGGGAGTTCCGATTTTTGGCCATCTTAGGCATGCAGTTCTATCGGTCCTATCATCTTTTTTACAATCAGAATAAATTGTATACATCTATCTATAAAATATCATATTGAAAACAATATATGTTAATTTTTGGGTTCCGTAGTACGTTTTAGAAAGGTAAAAGGAACCTTTATGGTGAGACTCCGTTGTCCGTCCGTATGTCATAGCACCGTTAAATGAAAGATTTGAAATTTGCTACAAAAATAGCAGCCAGTTGCCTACACAATATGGTGTAAAAAAAATTTATTTATTTATGTAGATATTAAAGAGCTGATTGTAAAAATATATACTTTTATTATATTTACTGTCACCAGTTTCGAGAAATCTTTGAAAAACCACGAAAAAATGAATGTCCCCCCTTATTTCCAAAACAGGTTAACCGAAAAAAAATTAAAAAAGTCACGATTATAGGCCATAACTGGCAAATTACAGGAAAACTACAGCAATTAAAAAAAGTTGAACACATATGAAAAATATAAAAATAAATGTAAAATAAATAAAATATATATTTTATAAAAATACAAAATGGGTATCAAATTGTAGATATTAAAGAGCTGATTATAATAACTGTGGAATTACGGTACCCTAGGTATGCGAGTCTGACTCGCACTTAACCGGTTTTTTGTATTGCAACAACCCTTAGCCTTGAAATAATTAAAGTACATACAATATAAGGTTTGAGATGAATTAACACCATGCATTCTTATCTTTCAAATATTCGCTAATACTTGCTATAGAAAGCTTTCTTATAAAGACTTTTCTCGACATGTTTAAAAACAAATCAAAACAAAATACAAATACTACAGAAGAAAATGCAGTGTCTGGTTGGCGCCAATCTACACTAAAGGCAATCAAAGAATCAATGCCGTTTTATCTGGCTTCGCACATTAGTTCCGCCATTTATAATTATAACCAATGTCTCTTTCTAACATCTTTTACAGTTTCATGTAAGGTGACGTTTATTTACTGGAGGCTTGATAAGTGATCAGTAACACAGATCGCTAACACTTTTTGCAAATTTTGCAAAATAAGATCTTGATGTCCCATAGTAATTGACTCGGGGCTGTGCTGTAAGGAACATGAAAAGAATTAATTTACGAATTTCACAAAATGGGTCATCAAACCTTGTTACTGAGCACTTACCGAGTCTTCAGTAAGAATTTGGCTGCATAAATTTAATTCACCTTATATAATATATTTAATAATAATATAAAAGTGTGAAAATACTCATCCTAAACATTTTTTAGTGTAACCGGTTACTTCCAGAAATACCAACAAAACGACAAGTAACACAATGTTTAATACTTCTTACTAAATGATGTTGCTGGTTTTCTCTAGATGACGTTAGTAGTAAAAAATGAAGCACTAGTGCGAAATATGTATATTTACGCACGTTGAACAGGCACTTAATTTGTCATATTTTGAGCAGGTGTATTAAAAAATAGATAATGCACGTGGGCAATTGATCCCTTCGATGCAAGGCTCCGAATTTTCCAACCCATCATCGTAACGCAAGCATACATCGTTTCCTCTACGGTTCAGCCTACAATAATAACAGTTGTTGAACAATGAAGTCGCGTGCCGTCCCCGATGTACGCTCGCTCCGCAACTCTGCTTGAGCTCACCCACTCGGTTGTGTAACACGTGGTTTTCCTCCCCGCCGCCGCCGCCGCCGCCGCCGCCGCCCGCCTCGTCCCGCCCCGGCCCGCAGCGCGCGCCCGCGGTAAGTAGCCCCGCCGCCGTCCCCGCCCCCGCCCGCCGCCACGCGTCCAGCTCGTCGTCCTCGTCCACGGTGCACAAGCTGCCCGTGCTGCAGGAGACGCTCGAGATGCACGAGTACCACCGCTCGCCCGGCCTCAGGAAGCGCATACACCCCAAGCAGGAGACCGTCAACGTAGGCTTCGCTGGGGACGAGCGGCCGAGCTCCCGGCCCGCGTCGCGCGGCGGCAGCTCGCGGAACATGTCGCGCGGCGGCAGCGTCGAGTCAGACTGTAGTGCACGGCGGTCCCCCCGCGCGCCGCTCTCCGACCTCGACATCCAGATAGCGCACAGTCCGCAGCTGAGCGTGTCGGGCGGCTGCTCCCCGCGCCCCGCACAGCCACCGCCCCGCGCCGACGCCCGCCGGCGCTACGGTGCCGTCATCTCGCACACTGTGGACACGTGGGCGCGCTCCGCCGCACGGCCCGCGGACGGCACGTACAAGCCGCTCGTGTTCGGCGGCACGTTCCCGATCGACGCGCCCGCCACGCCCCTCGCCGCGCCCGTCCCGATGGACAAGGAGACACACAAGCGGGAACTGCGGCGGACCATCGAGCAGAGCCTCGACAAGTTCGAGGCGATCCTCGCTCGGCGACAGGGGGGTGCGGAGGCGAGGCGGGGCGCGTTCTCGAGACGCGTCGTGAACACTTTCGACATCGACGAGCCGGTCGCGCTGACGGACCCCCCGCCCCCGCCCCCGCCGCTCATAGACAAGGACGCCAAGTACTACGTGTCCGGACCGAACACCTTCAACATCGACGAGCCGCTCGCGTTCATTTAGCGGCACTACGGGTGCACTACGGTTATCAATATCAGAAATCGCTTTACACGTTACATACTATACTACAAGTGCCATAGATTTAGGAACTAGCGAAAGAATTATCTGTTAAAACTGCTTTCAAAAGTATTATTTTATTCTTGATTGATTTTTTTCTATCTGTGATACTGATCAGGTCATTTTATATACTTTTTCTTATGTATATTTGTTATTTATTCGTCCAAATCATAACTTTTACTATTTATTTGTACTTCAAATTTTAGTCTATGCAACTTTCTACAATAAGATGTAGGCATTTTTAAATATACAAAAATATATTCCTGTTGCATAATTGTAAACTAATACTGAATGTCCACGAATGTAGAAATTGTTTCGAGTAGGCCAATAAATGTTTAGACGTAAACAGTTTGTTTTTGTCGATATCTGCGGAGGTGTCGCTGTAAACTGAACACACTCACGGCTCGCATCACGCTTGCAGTCCTCGCTTTAGTTGTCGTGTGTCGTTGATCACCAACATTGTTTTATTTATTTACTAACCACGCACACAACGTTTATAATCATGATTTTGTTTCCGTTCTCGAGAAATCAAATCATCGAACACGTCAGTATTGTTTGACCGAGTTTTTTTATTTTACTTGTGTTGCTGCTTTGATTTCTGAAATATTGTTGATGTTCCAAACCCAACACAACTTTTATTTCTGCAAGTGGAGCTCACGGAAGGAATGTTCCATGAGGTCTGCTTGAATGTTTAATCGCTACGCAATTCCTCTGCCCCCCTCCGCATACAAGAGTTGGCTCCATGCAGCGGTAACGGACCGTGTGAATGTGTGTGTGGCGTGAGTCGCGCGGTGTGCGGTGTGCGGTGCGGGGGCGAGCGTTGCGTTGCGTATTCCGGTCGTGTGGCGCAGGTGACGTCAGCGAGCGACGAGCAGCGCCCGACCATCACAATGCCGGGCACCGCGCCGCCCGGCGGCAAGCCGAGCCTCTACACCGACTTCGACGACACGCGGCCCGACAACGGACACAACGAGGCAAGTCTCTTACTTTAGAGGTGGGACTCGCACTGACGAGACTTCCTTTGACATTTTTGATTTACTCGTGACGCTGTTCCAGGTGCTCAGAAGACGTCTATTCGGTCTCAGGGTGTGTACGGAATGCAGTTACCTATACAACGAATCTTTTGTTTGAGTTTGGTCATATTTCATAGATCCTTTGTCATTGAATGCAGTTTCCGAAGTACATACCTACCTATTTCTATCTTGTAAATATTCACACAATTTTGATGTGTTCCGTAATTGCTGACAACAACGCTAGTAGCGCGCTCATTACCTGGAACTGCAGTGAGAAGGTCAAATTTGACAATAAAAAAATATGAAAAAATTTAAATGTCACTTTGAAAAATCATTTTACATGATTTCATACAAAAATATTTTTTTTTTCCAAATTGGTTTTTAATTTTTTTTCATGTTATTTTTATTCGCAAACTTGACCTTCTTATTGCTTTTCCAGCAAAATGTTCTATGCACGCTACTGCATTTCACTTCCCACGTGTCAGAGACAACGTTTCTGTTAGCGGCAGTATTGTGTGAACTTTCAAACCGAGCGCACTGCTCCAATACAAAATGTCCACTGTTGTTAGTAACTTCGGAGCGAGGGTGAAATATAAACAGTTCCGCTATGTAACTGGATGCTCGTTCGGTCCGCAGCCGGAGAGCGAAGCGGATGCATCGCGGCTGGCGAGCAAGAAGGAAGAGAGCAAGGGCGGCTCGGAGGGCGGCAAGGGCGGGCAGAAGACGGGCTGGCTGGGCGGCATCCTCACGAAGCTGTCACTGCGGCCGCCCAACCAGATGATCCTGCCGGACGACAAGAACCCCACCGTGAGTCAGTCGAGCGAGCACGACGCCTCCCCGCGCCCCCGCGCCTCAGACGTCCCGACCTTGATGTAGACCCTTGTAAACCTGTCTCACTAGCGCAAGGGATCGGTGCCGGCGGGTAGCCGGCTCTCTTATACTATATGTACATACGTAATAGTTTGAGGCGATTATCCATCACAATAATTAGTTGTATTGTCAGCTCGCACGCACCGGTCTCCCGCTCTAATGGCACTGGTACAGATAGGTGCCGTAGGTCGATTGTAGGTATGTACTCTTTGAAAGCTAAAACGGATTCCATTATTAGATAAATATTTGACAAGAATTTCTTAGAAATATTTAACAGCTACAGTGGTGTTACACGAATTAGACAATTTCGGGTCGCGAATTCTTTTGAGTAGCTCAGAGTACGTAAAATAATTATTACAATGTGCGTTGTAGAGTTTTGGCAACGATTCATTCTAGAAAAATACTTAAATACCTATGTCTATTACTTATTTCATATTACTTTTTCATATTTTATTTATGTGTTCTATTTATTTATATTTATCTACTGTTTTTTGCCATCGTGAGTTGTTTTCTTGCATTTATAATTTTCTTAATAAATATGTAGTTTATTATGTATGTTATTATTATTTAGTCCTGTTTCCATAACTTTGTAATAATAAGTATAATAATAAATTAGTTACAGAGCACAGTCAGTTCCACGACGATGTTAGTATAACCTCGTAGATTGGTGTAAGCACAGCAACGGTGCCGGTCGCGCGCGTTGCTCTGTTTCCACCAATCAGGACACTTGAAGTACGTGCACGCTTGACGACGCGGTGCGGTCCCCCCGCGTCCTGCGCCCCGCACTGCGTAGTCAAGCCACAGCGGAGAGGTACAGGCTGTGGTAATGTCGCAGATCGTGTGGGACCCGGAGACGAAGCGCTGGCGCAACACGGACGGGACGGAGGAGGAGCCGGACCGCGCGCCGCCGCCGCCCCCGCGCCTCACACCCGCCAACACGTCAGTATACTGTACACCTCACTGCACCGGTACCCCTCAGGGTACAAAGGAATTGCCTAATTGTTGCCTTATGATAAAGCGTATTTAATGATAGTTTATACTACAAGTGCGGTAAGGAGGCAATTACTCAGAGAACGATTTGAAACACGAGCGATAAGCGAGTGTTTTAAACGTTCCGAGTAAGTTATTGCCCTTACCCACCTGTATCATACTGTTTTTCAATGCATACTGAGACCTATTCTGAAGCAACATGTCCTAATCTGACGTTTATAAAAAGTGCTCTAAAATTAGTTAGAGTGACCTAAAATTTTTTGGTATTCTGAAGCTGGCGTTTACGAACGTCAAATTAAGATTGTTACTAAATTTACGACACTTTTACGATGACAGCTCTAAAGCGTTCAACTTAGGTTTTTTGGTATTCTGAAGCAACAATTTAGACCTCTATATTGGTTTGACAGCTCCAAATTAAGAGATTTTTAGAGAATATTAGGTCACACCTATTTAGGTGTGCTCTAAAATATTACTAAGTATAAATGCGAGTTTTTTCCACCTTTTTCCCAGTAGTGGAAACTTTTATTTGGTTTCTAGGTGGAACTGAATAATCAAAGGTGTGTTCTAGTACCTTACCTAATTTCATAATCCAGCAGTTAAGCTGAAATATGTGTGAAAACACTGCTATGATTTCAAGTGAATTTTGTTTGTACTACTGCTATTTATCATATAAATTTGATGTTTTTTTTATGTGTTCATAAATCAACAGTAGTAAATAGGTAGGTAGGTAATACAAAAGGGAAAGTTTCTAGATTTACTTATTATTAAAATTTTATTTTACAAAATGATGACTTTTATCTGTTACTTATTCTTAAAAGGTTAGGTACAGTGGAGCCCACATCAAGCTATACACATTGAGTATAAGCTGACCTCTCATTGTACGGGAAGCCTATACAATCAGAGGTCAGCTTATACTGAATGTGTTTAGCTTGATGTGGGCTCCACTGTGCCTGTACCAAGCATTCAAGAGCGGATCCAGGATTTATTGTTGGGGGGGGGCACAAATGCCAAATAGGGTAGCGTTCCAAATCACTTTACAAGATTAAAATATTGCTCGCTGTCAGACAAAAGTAGCTTGATGCTGGTTCCAAAACATCTACTTTTAGGTTTTGGAACCAGCATCGAGCTACTTTTATCTGACAGCGAGCAATATTTTAATCTTGAGAAAGTGATTTGGAACACTACCTAGATAGATATAGAGTGTAGGTATAAATATAAAGTGTCCCGCATAGTATTGGACTATATGTTTCAGTCCTACTGGTAAGCCAATAATGCTGCAAAGGTAGTGAATAGTATGACACAAAAATAAACTAATATTATTAAAGGGGTATAGTGTTGATCTCCCAACTCCTTGCTTTATTTGAAGAAATACAGCATTGAGCTTAGCTCTCTAAGGAAGTTCTGACAGCAAACCAATTGAGCATTGAGAGTGCTATTTACAACAAATCATTATTCATTGTATTTGCTTTAAATTCAAAAATACCTAGACGGGTATAATTTTACAAGTTTAATATTTACTAGATGTGCCCATGGGTCTGCCTGCCTTAAAAATATAAAAGATGCTTACAATAGGTAACAAATTTAATATTAAATTCAAAAACAACATGAATCGTTTTAAATGAAAATTTAATATCTTACTCAAGTTTAGGAAAAAAATATATACCTAATTAATATGTAAAGCACCTCAAAATGATATTTTAATTAATCTGAAAGTCCTTCAGAACAAACTAACAGTTGCTACTTCTTCTGAGGTCTCATTTGCGGGGTGGTGCAGGGGCAGGATAGATGTAGGTAAGGGATACTCTTCGATACAACTCCCCCCGACCAAAGTGTAAGTATAACTTTATTACAATGCACCAAAATAATTAGACCCGTCATCTCACTACTATTGTTGCTAGCCATGGTCCTACTTAAGGAAATAGAAACACCATGAAGGATTTTAGTGTTTATTATAAATTTTAGTTTCGTTTTAACATTTTCAATGGTATATTACATAAACAAAGCGATAGGTAGGCTAATAATCTTAGATATTCTTCTAAATTCTTAGTGGTAGGCCAGCCCTGCGAGGACATCTCCTTGAAATAGAGCTGAACGGCTTCTGCTTGCTGACCCAAAATCTGGCACAGAAAGGTGAGGTGGACCTTGTTGCGATCCCTGCTTTATGTCTCATTGCATCAGTGGCAGCACAGTGAAGCAGCACATGTTCCACTATGTCTTCCTCGTTTAAGCACCCTATACATAGGGATTGTCAGTCACACTTGTAGTGAAGAGGTGTTATTCAGTCTGTTTAAGCTTTAAGTACTTTGTTGGTTTGTTGTTTGTTTTCGGTACCATTAATCTTGACAGCTGACGGTCATTCCCGTGCCATATATCTTTTGTTCTGCTCGGTAAGAGACCTCACTGGTGAATTTTCATTCGAAATTATGTAATACATAAACAGATTTGAAATAAAAATTTATCTAAGGTAAATAACCTCGAAATCCAAAAACTTGTGACCAAAGAGAATGTATGACTTTTGTTTTTTTATTTTACTAGCCTGGGTCTACAATCATTATGATAAATTGTAAAATTTTAAAAGAACATCTCCAAATTGGAATTTTTATTAATAATGAGCCACATATACGTTAATTATTATTGTTTTCATAGTTAAAAATCATTTAAACTAAACATTTCTAAGCCAAAAGGATTTTTTATTCATAAACCGGTAATTATCGATGAAAGTTCAGCTCTAGTCGACACAGATACAAAAAAAAAATTCATCAATAATTTCTTCTGTGAATTCTTAGAGCATCTTAGGAACCTCTAAAAAGTGACTTAAATTTAGGGCTGGTTGCTACTCAGAATACCAATTTGCTAAGGAGTGTCCTAAAATTGTGACTTTTTAGGGCGCTCTAAATTTAGGTGTGTGCCACACAGAATAGGTGTCAGTGTGAGTAAATAAAAGAATAAGTAAAGCAGTTTATTGCCGTCAAATCTATCTATGGTACACGTTCTAAAGACCCATTTTATATGCATGAAAACTGTTGGAAAAGTATTTTTTATCACATTAGTGATGACGTTTTTTAATACACCTGCGAAAAATTACATGAAACAATAAAATAAAAGCATTTTTGTTGCGACAGAAGAAGATGCAGTGTCTGGTTGTGCCAATCTATACTACAAAGACCAATGTCTCAATAAGTTCTAAGATACATAGATACAATAGAATACAAATTATCAAGTCTAAAACTGTTCTGAATTTTTAAAACATCTTTTACAATTTAACATACACCGGGTGTAAATAGAGTGCTACGATTAAATGAAACCACATATTCTACCGACCCTACTGAACCACTTTACCCAAAAAACATACCCGCGCTAATCATTCGTTTAGGAAATATTTGAGTTTCGAACAAAAATGCGTGAACTCTAACACACGGACATAAGGGCGTTTTTTAAAACAGCGTCTTCCGTAAAACAGCTGTTACGGTGGTGCGGCGGCGTTCTAAAATAGACCTTCTTCTTACGAAATAAAGTATTTAAGTTACAGTTGAATATCTTCTTCTCTGAAGATTTGCGCGGGTATTTGTCTTCAGAAAGTTGTTTAGTATGATCAGTAGATTATGTGGTTTTATTTAATGGTCGCACTCTATTTACACGCGGTATATAATATATTTAATAATAATATAAAAGTTTGAAAATACTCATTCTAAACAGTTTTTGTGTATCCAGATACTTCCAGAAATACCAACAAAACGACAAGTAAAACAATTAGGCAGAATTAAACTAATTGGCAGATGTTCAGGGAATATCTAAATGAAAACATTGATTTGAATATTCCTTTGAAATCATCTGATGATATTGAAGATGCCTGTCACCACTTGACAAGAAAAATTCAGGAAGCTGCGTGGAATGCCACACCTGCTCTTGAACAAAAACCAACAGATAACAGCTTTCCAAGTCACATCAACGAAAAAATCTGGAATAAAAGAAAATTACGTCGCATCTGGCACTCTTCAAGGCATCCATCTGACAAGCAAGCACTTAACAGAGCAAGCAGAGAGCTTAAAGAAATGATTGCTAAACTAAAAAACGACACTTTACAACAGCAGTTAGAATCACTTTCACCAAATGAAAGAGGGACCCATTCTCTTTGGAAATTCACAAAATCCTACAATAGACCACACGAGATTCACGCACCAATCAGAAAGCCAGACAACAGCTGGGCAAGAAGCGATGAGGAAAAAGCTAAAACATTTGCCAATCACCTATCAAAAGTATTCAGTCCTAACCCTGCAACTGATACTGATCAAGAAACATTAACACATGGCACATTGCAACAGGACCTACAGCTATGTCTTCCCCTAAAACCTGCATCACCTAAAGAAATATTTAAAATAATAATAAGTCTAGAACTAAAGAAAGCACCTGGGTTTGACCTCATTACAGCAGAAGTGCTCAGGTATCTACCGAAAAAGGCTGTTGTGTTTCTGACCAACATCATAAATGGTATTCTCCGAACAGGTTACTTCCCACACCTATGGAAAGTATCTCAAATAAAAATGATAGCTAAACCAGGAAAACCAATAACTGATGTAACCTCATATCGGCCAATTAGTCTGCTCCCAATTCTCTCAAAAATTTGTGAAAAGGTGATTCAGCGAAGACTGGAACCCAGACTGATGCAAGATGAGGTCATCCCTTGCCATCAGTTTGGATTCAGAAGACATCACTCAACTCTAGAGCAAGTCCACCGTGTATGCAATACTGCCAGGCAAGCTCTAGAAAAGAAGCAATACTGCTCAGCTGCCTTCCTAGATATCCAGCAAGCTTTTGACAAGGTCTGGCATGATGGACTCCTATGTAAAATCAAGAACCTTCTTCCACACTCTTTTTTCCATCTGCTCGAATCCTACATGTCATTGAGAATATTTCAAGTCAAGACAGGAGACGCCTTATCAAAGTTCCACAATATTAAAGCTGGTATTCCACAAGGCTCTGTGCTGGGGCCAATCTTGTATTGTATCTACACTGCAGACCTTCCTCAAACAGAAGATGTTATCACAGCAACATTCGCGGATGATACTGCTCTCCTGGCAACAAGTCAAGACAAGACAGAAGCCTCCTCCAAACTCCAAAAGCAGCTAGATAAAACAGAAAAATGGTTACAGGCATGGAGGATAAAAGCTAGTGCTAGTAAATCCATGCACATCACCTTCTCCCTGAGAAAAGGAGACTGCCCATCTGTCACTCTTGGTGGTGATGTACTCCCACA
The DNA here is from genome assembly GCA_910592155.1 of Ypsolopha scabrella. Taxonomy (NCBI): domain Eukaryota; kingdom Metazoa; phylum Arthropoda; class Insecta; order Lepidoptera; family Ypsolophidae; genus Ypsolopha; species Ypsolopha scabrella. Next base: position 31,836,833 of record OU342962.1, on the reverse strand, counting down.
TGCTGACACTGTCAAATATTTAGGATTTCATCTTGACCGCCGGCTAACTTGGAAGAAACATATCACTACTAAACGCAACGAAATTATACTAAAATTTAAAGGACTACAATGGGTCTTGGGCAAAAACTCATCATTGTCACTAGAAAATAAACTCCTTATATACAAGGCTATCATAAAACCTGTATGGACATATGGCATTGAACTTTGGGGAACAGCAAGCACCTCAAATGTGGAAATACTTCAACGAGCACAAAACAAGATCCTGAGGTCCATTTCTAATGCTACTTGGTTTTCAAGAAATACGGAAATCCATGAATATCTCAATATGCTTACAACTAAAGAACAAATTGAACAACGAAAATGCAACTACAAGCGACGGTTGCAAAGTCACCCTAATCAGCTTGCTGCTGGATTGCTGAACACAACATCTAATATCCATAGACTTAAACGTCTACCACTTATGGACTCCAAATAACAAAGTAGTGAAAAGTGGAACAAAGGCACACAACTAAAGGGCAATGCCTAGTCTAGTATGAAGGGAAGCTGTATTGCTGAATACAGTACCTACAAGTGAACTGACAGTCAACATATCTAATAAAAGTCAGCTCCTGACTGATCGTAGATAAAAAAGGAACAAAAAAAAAAAAAAAAAAGTAAAACAAGGTTTACATGCTTACTAAATGATGTCGCCAGTTTCCCCTAGATGGCGTCAGTAGTAAAAACAAAAAGCACTAGTGCGAAATATGTCATTTTACGCACGCTAAACAGGCACGTATTCTAACATATTTTGAGCAGGTGTTAAAATAACGTTATCTCAAAAAGGTCATGGTAATAAAAATGCGTGCGTGTGTCACAGAAACTCCGCGTCCGTGCCGACTGCCGGCGTACTGCCGCCGGCGCCGGGGGGCGCGCCGACGCCGGTCTCCAACATCTTCAAGATGCAAAAGGGTAGACGTGAGTACATTAATGTACTTTACAAAAGAAAAAATACCACGTAAATATTTTACTATTTTCAAAAGTTTTTACCTCACCTGACTGAGAAAAGAACAATAGAAAATGGTAAGTACGGTATACGTATATCCCACTAGCCTTCCGTCTGCGTATATTCAATCTCTGCCCGGCTCTCCGCTTGGGCGGTATATGTTGACCAGGGTCACTACAATAATTAAAAGAACCGGCCAAGTGCGTGTAGGGACACGCGCAGTGTACGGTTCCGTAGTTGCCTAGTACATTTTATAAGTTGGTCTACTATTAATAGATCGCGCCAAACTTCTAGTCCGCTCGTAAGATGCTCACCCGAAGAACGGCCCATACATTGTCGTGTTTAGAGGGGACTAAAAGTTTGGCGCGACCTGTACTCGTAAACCTGTAAAGCCTACTTAGCTGTGATAGTTTTCCTTTTAATTTCTAAATAATATACTACTTCTGTGAATTTTTTCACAAATTCATAAACAGCCGTTTAGCCGGCAGGGGGGGACACTTGACTCTTAACAAAAATTAGCACTTTAAAATCGAAAAATGGTTTTTACACACTTACAATGTTTTTGAACGACCTATCCAACGACACCCCACACTATGGAATAGACTAGAAAAAAAATCATCCCCAATTTACGTGAAATCTTGAAAAAAAAATTTTTCGTGCTTTTATTTCCCTATTTTGTCGGCATGATTAATATGTATACTCATGCCAAATTACAGCTTTCTAGTACTAATAGTCTTTGAGCTAAGCTGCAGACAGACGGACATGGCGATACTATACATCTAAATCCGTTGAGTGAGTCTCGAGTTAAAAAGGAACATACATATGACAAAAATTATGAAAATGGTAGTATTGTAAAGAAAAATATATGTAGGTACTGACAGGACTTTTGTACTACTCTTTTATTAGTATCTTTTAGTACAGATCAGTCTTGTAAGAGTTAATTACTGTAATATTACTTGAGAGGAGGACAACAAGACAACCAGTGTTGCCAGTAGTGGTCACCAAATTAGTAGTCTCGATCCCAGAAATAGTACGAAAATCGTTGTATCAATTTTTTTTCCATTAAAATATATATGTGAATAAAGCTTGTTAGTAGACACGTGCACGTACATACCTAATTATAAGGCATGAAGTAAGCTTTCGATAAAAACAATTAAAATTAAATATGTAACAACTATGTACATGCAACTAATAAGTATGTAATATTACAAGCTTTTGTAGACTCGCAAGTTTTAAATCCTTTGTAGGCTCACTTTTAAACGTTTATTTACGTCGAATGATCTCCCTAAATTATCTAAGAATCGGATATTTCTACCTCCTTCGAAGAAATTGTTGAGGTAGAACAAGCGCAATAAGGTACCATAGACGTTGCAATTAGAATTACCTTTTTACTTTATTGCGAGCACGGAGTTGATAGTACATTTTGGGGTCAAGTTGTAAAAAGGTACGAAATAGTACGATCTAAAGCAAGCCAAAGGTACGACGAACGGCAAAATAGTACGATCTGGCAACGCTGGACAACCGGCCCGCCACCAGCGACTGGCGACACACTTAGGACGAGGAATCCTTTAACATAGGAAAGTCCAACTTTGCAAAGATATTAGATTAAATAGAACGCAAACACGATCTTCTTTTCCAATGCAATGCTACTCACAACCATGTAATGTGACCTGTAGACATAAAGAAGTCGTACGTGGACGTGTTCAACCCGTCCGGCGCCGCACCCCGCGCCGCGCCCCCCGCCGCCGAGCTGCTGCCCCCCGCGCCCGCGCCGCCGCCCGCCAACTACTTCGTACCCTCGCCGATGTCGCACGACCAGGTAATGTATCTCACTTCTGTATGGTAAGTAGTGTGTGGACACGTATTTACTAGACCATGAATCTGCTCAGGAATGTCGGTCCAGTACGGCCCGACATTTAATGCACATAGGAATCTTCGCCACAGGTCGTGTTTCTGAGCGTCCGGAAGACGATTCATTGTCGCAGATGGATTGTAAAATTCGCTGTTTTACAAAACCACTAGCTGTTTTATAAATCAGCCCGCTGAACGTCGATCACACAGCAATAACACGCAGGATTGTATCAATGTTTAATGCGGCAGGTAATCGTCTTGCTGTTTTGTAAAACAATTAAGCAGTTTTGTTAAATAGAATTATATTAAACTCGGCTTCATTTCGCTCGCCTCAATTTTTGATCTAACACGGTCCTCTTCGCTTCGTCGCACCTATTTTCGACAATACTCTTTACACTAACGTCTTAACGTGGATAGCAGTATTGTCGAACTTAACGAAATGAGAATTCAGCTTAACGTCATTTAGCTGTTTTACATAACGGCCCTGTTTTATAAAACAGCTGATTCTGCAACTAGTCATTATATGTTTATATCAATTAATTAACCAGCAAGGGTGTGTATAATAAATAACAGATGTACAACCGCATGATAGATGCGGCTGCACAAACGATACGCTTCTTATTAATGCTTTCAGTTCCGATTGTGAGCACAATGCTCTAAAATTACTTACTCCTCATTCTCTCAGCAATCATTTTCCATAATTGTATCGGCTGCTTTCAAGAACACCAACACTTGCAAAGATCTCTGCGTGCATTGTATCTTCAGTAGATGTGTATATGTAGCATGGAGGCGACATATGCGTCGTTAATCCGTGTCTTCCGAGTGGCTCATTGGTTGCGATGCTTTTGTATTGCGGAGGGAAATTATTGATAACTACCTTATCTGTACCTGTAGACTAAATAACCCATCCAGACCCCCCCCCCCGCCCCCTTGCTCCAGCGCCGATGTATCCTTGCAGAGAGTGGGGAGGTCGCCCTTCCACTCCGCTCCCTCCGCCCCCTCGCTGCTACGTGCCCCGCCCACTGTACGTCGTAGGTACAGCCAGCTAGATCTGTAGATGCACACTGTACCTACATCTCTTGTGTTACTTTCACGCGTTCAGGATGCTGGGACTGTTAATGGTTACTAGCAGGTAAAGCATTTAGAATTGTACGTTA